>VWYP01018993.1:119500-177616 GCA_013400435.1 Pycnonotus jocosus | reverse complement strand
CGGGCCGGGGGGAGCGGGAGCCCGTGGGCCGCGGGGCCGTGCCCGGAGCCCGTGGGCGGCGGCGGGCGGGAGCGGAGCTTGTTCCGGGCACCGCCTGGTGCTGCCCACCGGACGGACACGGGTGGCCCGGGGGTCGTGGGCAGCAGAGGGCTGGGTGCTCCTGGAAGTTCGGACTGCGGGCGCCACCGACATGTTAGAAAATACTCAGAAGCGAGAGTTTTCCTGCAAAGGGCAGAGGCTTGATCGACATGTCAGCTCGAAATTGCAGGTTTAAGCAGTTATTTGCTGGCTGCTCCTGCTCTGTATTGAGTGGCTCAGGCCAGGGACGGTATGCAGCTCCATGTCCTCACTGTTCTCAGTGCCACCTCCCAGGCTGGCACCTACCCTGATACGTTTCCACCTGCCCTGGGTTTGCTCAGTTTGATGTTTGTATCTTCAAGAACTTAAAAGCCTGAGCACCCGTCTCAGCCTCAGCTGTTTTCTCTGATCTCTAAAGTACAAGCAAAAGGCGTAGAAGCAGCGTGGCTTGTGGCTGGCCTTCGTCCTGGGGCACGTGAGTCCCCTGACTGACCCACATGTCGCTTCCATCCCCTGCTGATTTTATGGTGTTGAGGTGGATTTTTGAAGTTTGTCACCTAAAGCAAAGTTCACTGGCATTTGGTAGTGGAGCAAGTTGGATGCAGTTCAAGAGTGGGAAGCTCAGTGCTGGTAGCCTCCCCCTCTCACCCACGTGCTGGATTTTGAAGCAAGCATCACACCTGCAGTGCCAGCCACTGGGTTAAAAAGTTATTGAGTTTAATCCCTGCCTCTCCAGCCACAATTGATTGCTGCAGGAGGATGGAAGGTGGAAAAATCCTTTGTGTGTTTTGGCACTGCTCGATTGCTCATGTGGGATCTGGGGAGGAGCAGAGGAAGGTCTCAGCTGGGTGCTGTTCCATGGGAGCAGGGTCAGCCTGGCCCACCTTGGCATCGGCCTCACGAGCTCTGGTTCCTGGGTTCTGGTGTTCCCACTGGTGTGTGTGGCCTGCAGAGCACCTGTGCAGGCAGGCACTGGCTGTGTCTGAGGGCAGCTCAGTCCCTGGAGCTGTGGGTGGGCTCCTTGCTGCAGAAACCCACCCCAGAGCTGTGCCAGGCACCCAGGCTCAGGAGCTGGGCTCTGTGCCAGGCCAGAGGGCTGCTCTCTTCCCCCAGCCTAGAAACTGTTGAGACTACTCTGTCCTTCTGAGTGCAGTAACGCAAAAGAATGGACAGTTTGAGTTCCTGTAATGATTCCTGATGGGTGCAGTTTTGGGTTAAGTTACCTTTCCTGTCAGCTGGTGTGAGATCAGAGACAGTCATTGTGTGCAGCATTTCTTGGATTATTTTTATTCCTACAGTCTTTACTGCCTTAAAACCAGTTTCTCACGTACAAGTTTAGCAATGCTTCTAGCTACCATAAAATGCCTTTCAACCTTGCCTTGCCCAGATGTGTTTTCTCCTAGTTCAGTCCCTCCATCCCTGAGCTCCCCAGCCACCCCTGCTTTCAGACTCATCTTCTGTCAGAGCAGCAGAGAATGCAGGTGTTAATGGAAAACTGCTGTGGAGACAAGCATAGCTGTGCATTAGCAACAAGGTCAGAAGGCCGATTCTTAATCTGGGGATCTGCTATCGCTATCTGTTGCCCAACCTTGGAGGTTCACTGGTGTTTTGGAAAGGACTGAATTGCTGGCAGCCAGGGTTTTTCATATGCAGCTCTAACAGGCTTGGAGGGGACAGTCAGAGGAAAGTTGTGCAAGAGAAATCTGATCACTGCTACAAGGTTAAGAAGAGGAAAGGGGTGTGATAACACAGCATCTGTATGGCAAGATGAGGGATGGGAACTGGAGGGGATCATGTTCAGGGCGGTTCTGTCAGCGGGATAAGAGCTGAGCTCCCACTGGAAGCTCTCTGCTCTACCTGAGCAGCCTTGCTCCTGGGTTTCCCAGCTGAAAAGTGGAAGTAAGTAGGTCAGGAACACGCACTGAGATAAATCCACCTGCAGACTCAGAACTGCCTTGTGCACAGTAAAACCAGCACCATGTTGCAGAGTCCTGTGTTTACCTTCATTGTCTGTACATGACTAAACTTGGCAGCACATTCCCTCTCCTGGTGCGGCTTCCCAGCACTTGCTTTACTTTCCTGCATTGTGCTCAATTGGTTGTGCTGCAAAGTTGTTATTTCTAGAAGCTTTATAAGTCTGAAGTTCATGCATTTTTTTTTATTTGCATTTGAGAAGCAATGCTGGTCATTGGGGCAGTGCTTGGACAGTGTGCCAAAGATGAAAACCAGTGCTTGGTTCCTCCTGTGCTTGCAGTGGCTTTCACTTCTGGCAGTAGGTCAGGTCTTTGCCATAGTAGTAAGGCTGTCTCAGGATTGGTTTTTGGTTGGCACGTTTTTCCAAAAAAGCATTTCCTTAGTTTGTCTTTCACTTTAAAGTCTCTACTACAAGCTCTTGAAGAGGCTGCAGGCTCAGAGAAGTTGTAGTTATGTCCAGTGAGATAAAACTGCAGGATCATGAATGTTACCCACAGCTCCAGTGGGTCAGGTTAGCCTGAGACCAGCCTTGCTTCCCAGGCTCCCCACTAGCCAGCCTCCTGCCCTTGGGGTTGGATGAGACTGGGAATGGTCAGGGGATCCTGGCAGGTAGCAAGCTGTGCCGTGCAGAGTACCGTGTGTGCTCTATGTTTGCTCTTGGTGTCCCTGGAGCCTGCAGTCTCCACATCCTGGAGACTCTGCTGCAGCTTGGGCTGGGGCTGAGTGGGCTGTGGTGTCAGCTCGGGTCAGGGCACTGTGTGAGGTAGGGTGGGATCACTCTGTGACCCTGACAGAGGGGTTCCTGTGGGACAGGCAGGTTTCCTGGCCTGCTGCTGGCAGCACACTCTTGCAGAGCTGTGGGAGCAGCTGCCACTGTCCCCTGTCCTGTCCCCAGAGCTGTGTGTGGCCCGAGCAGCTCAGGGCTGTGGGTGGATGGACACAGCTGTGCCAGGGCACGGGAAGGCTGCTGAGGACATCACAGCTGTCAGATCTCCCCGAAAACCCTACCCACAGAACAGCATGTTAGTTCCTTGCTCTTGCTGTCCCAGTAACTTTCTGAAACTAAGATATGTGCAAGAGTAAGGCACAGAAACTTGAAGAATTATTGGCTGTTTTTTTGTTTCTGTCTGAAATACAAGTCCTTCCTTCGGCTCTCTTGAAATTTGAGGAACATGCTCTTCCTGACACCGTTAATGTTTTTGTTGGTGCTGATCTTTGCACTTTGCATCACTCCTACTCTTTGCGCCTGTTTTCTCTGATGTTTGCATGTTATTGTAGCAGGGTCACCCAGACAGCCAGTTTCAAGGCTAGGTTCCTGAGAAGTTTTGGCCAGATAGAAAGTTTACAAATGGGTTTAAATGTACTTCCCAGATGTTGAGAGTGCAGAGTGGGTAACTCAGGGTTACAAAGCACAAGACATTTCAGCACCTATAAGTGCCTGAGCCAGCAGCTGTGGGACCCTGTGGATGTCCTGGGGCTTGGCCCTGCCGAAAGCACTGCAGGCTGCAGCCTCACCATGCTCTGCTCTCTCTCTGAGCCAGTCCCAGTGCTGTGAAGGTGCTGAGAAATTAACGCAGAGCTTGTAGCTCTGCCCACAGATGTCTTAGAACCAATTTGAGTTTAATGATGGCAGTAGAGCAGCTCTAATGTTTCACTGTGGGCTCTTATTAAAAGAAGTCCTTGTTGCACCTAAAGTGGGAAGTTCCTGGGAAGCTGTGGTTTCCACAGGGGAGGCAGAGGGAGGCACCTCCATGTCTCTCACCTCGCCTGACGGGATGTCCTGCAGAAACATTTTCATTAGAGCCATCTCTGGAGCTAATGCCTGTTCATTTAGTCAATTTATTTGGATTCATTAAACTATTTATTTAGTTTCATTTATTATTCAGCTAAAATTTAATTTGCATTTGCTGTACTGACACCAGCATTCACAGGTTAGAGTTAACACATACATGATGCTGTGAGCTTGCTTTGGCTGGAGTCGAAGAAATGCAACTCAGCTTCATGAGACCTGACCAGGTACTTCTAGGAGATTCCTCTCTTCCCAGAGGACTCTTGGTAAGGAGGAAGAGTTGAAGCTATCAGGACGTCTAAAGTCCTTCAAAAATCACAAATCACAAGAAAAACACGATGCTCATGTGATCTGAAAGTTGGTGCTGGCTCGTGGGACTGAGGGGTACCCAGTTGTGAGGCTCCAGAGCTCCAAGGCCTGTCCTGTGCCAAAGGTGTGCCTGGATGATGGAGGGAGAGGAGCCTGTGGCTGTGGCACAGCCTTGCTGGAGGCAAGCAGTGGCCTGCTTGGCCACAGCCTGGTGGCCAGACCCCAGACCTCTTGGTGCTTGGAGAAAGCTCCAGCTCCATAATCTCTGCCTCAGCTGCTGTGATTTTCTTTAAGTAGCATGGAGAGAGGAGAGGTATTAGGGGATTGTGTATGTAGTTTTGTGGTTTGTTTGTGTTTTCTAAGGCAGAGCAGTGTGAGAGGAGAGAAAATTCGTCTAGAATCTACTTACTGGTTCACTGCCTGAATGCTTTGTGCTTGCCTGTTTAGTATGGATGGCTGTGCCGGGCCTGGGCGTGCCATAGTAACTGCCCTCGCCTTGTAATTCAATGCATCTCACTTGCTCAGGTTTGGCACCGCACCCGTCCCAGGCTGCACTGGTGTGGCACTCGAGATGGGGCTATTTATAACCGCCCTGGGCCCGGCCAGCATCCCCCCGGTGCCTGGGGAGCCGTGTGAGCCCGGCTGTGCTGCGGGGCAGCAGAGCTGCAGCTGTGGGAGCCGCGCCGCGCCCGGAGCGTGTCGTGGCAGCTGGGGATGGGCGCCAAGGCGAGCGGTGCATGAAGGTCTCCAGGCAGCGCCTTGGGGAAACTGCTGCAAGCCCAGCATCCCCTTCTGGTGAGCTCACGGGCCGTGGGATCCTGCGTGGAGTCAGCTGCTGGTCCTCCTGTGTCCTGCCACGCTGGGGCCGAGCGGGCATTCTCTTTGGAGAAAGTATCTGACTGTGAGAAGGCAGCGGAGGGCACGGGCTGCGTGTGGGAGCGTGCCTTGTGGGGACTTCAGCGTATGTGTGAAACACAGCTGACTGTTCTGATCCGGTGCTGCATGAGCCAGGCATGGGAAACAGCCTTTTTGCAAACTGCTGCAGGCAAGTCACCGATCTCCTCTTCCAGCCACGCAGCTCTGGCTCACCCGACGAGAGGTCACCCCTCTTGCCAAAGTCACCCACTAGCTGCGCCGTCTTCCCGGAGATGCCAGAAGCTGCCCAGTGTGCTGGGCTGTATCCAGACATCATCCCCAGTGATGTGGTGACTGGAAGCCTGCAGAAGGACACTGAATATATCCAAGACCTATCTGAGACCAAGGACGAAGAAGGAATGGTGACAGTTCGCGATAAGAGCGGTTTGATACTTGGTGTTGGCACAGTTGGCCTGCTCCAGCACACAGAGGCATCCTGTGCAGTGACTGTCCTTCCAGCCGACCTTGGGGACAGGCCGGCAGGGCTGGTTGATCATGCTCAGTCACTTGAGGCCTGCCAGAGCTCTGTGAAACTTGAGGACAGCGGCTTATCCCACAGATCCTGCCGCCGGGAGGAGCACGTGGCAGCAGCTGACGGCAGCGAGGGTCCTGGAGTGCGTTCTGCCGGCCAGGGCCACGGCGAGGGGCGAGCGGCCGCGCGCTTGGACGCTGCCATGGTGGCTCCCAACAGCGTGCTGAAGTGCAGAGGCGCTGCTCTCTCCCCAGGGAGCCTGGAGACACCGTCCTCTGCTCTGCCATCAAGTGTGGGGAAAACCCTGCCAGCTCAAAGCGCAGTTGTGCTGCCTGTTTCCCCTGGTGAGGTGTCACCTAAGGCTCAGGACACAAGTGCTGGTTTTGTGACAGAACCTACTGCCTGCCCCAGCAGAAAGTCAAGCTGCAATCCTGATTCCCAGCCACAGGTTCTGCCCTTAAAGCAGCAGCAGAAGAAGAAGAGGAAGAAAAAGAAACTCCCTCTCGCAGGTGCTCAGTCCCAGGGGCTCTGTCCTGCTGCATGGAGCCACCACACGTATGACCCTCGCGGGGGTGGGTGGCTGTGTGTGCCTGTGGGATGGGGCAGCACAAAGGAGCGGGGAGGGGAGCAGAGGTGATGTTTTAACTTCACAGGTGAAAGGAAGGTGGCAAGGTATCCCGCCTGGGTGTGTACCGCAGAGGGACCTGTCTGTGCCTTGTCCTTCTCACCAAAGCAAACTTAGTGGTGTTTTGCTTGTCTTTTTCTCAATTCATAAGGCAAATCCCTCTTTTGTTTGTGACTGCAAACATGGTCCTTGGGAAGGATGGGAGTGGATCTGCTTGGCCCAGCCTGCAGCAGCTTGGGTGGGAGTGTACCAGCACAGGGAGCCTTTGGTTTCCTTCAGCTGCATGCAGGTCAAGGACAGGCCTGAGCTGCAGGGATGGAGCAGCTCCATCAGCTGTGCTGAGGATGGGATGTTCCTTCTCTTCCTTCACTCGGTGCACTATTGCAGTGCACTGGGGACAGCTGGCCCCTCAAAATAGCACTGGAGCTGATAATAGGAAATGCATTCCAAAAGTTGGTGCTGGAAAAGGTAGGGGATTTAATTTTTAGTTTTGTCCCTCTAACAATTTCTCCAGTTAAGAAATGTAGGGAAGGAAGCTCCTCACTGACAGAGCAGTCCCTGCAGACCAGGCTAGCTCCCAGCAACATAATGTTGCTGACTTTTGGATCCGATAATCTTCGAAAAGGATTTGTGTCTGACTTTGGTTTAGAAGATTTGTTTGATGATAAATCAGTTATTAACTAGCTCTTCCCAGGATCTATGCTGGCTATTGCTGTGTGCAGCCAGCAGGTTCTGGGTTCAGGTGTGTGCCCTCCCTCACGCCAGGATCCGAGCGCTGGGGTTCACCAGGTGCCTGCCCCCGCTGCAGCCTGGCTGTAAATAGGCAGCATGATTAAAGTAGGCCCTGTCACCTTGGCGTGTGAACTCCCTGTGCAGGAGCAGAGGTGAAACCTAATCCTCGGTCTGATCCTTTGTGCCAGGTGTGACCGCAGACAGGCGAGTGCGGGGCACTGCCCCAGTGCTCTGCCGTGCTCTGTGTGTGTGCAGGGATTGCTGCGCTGTGCTCAGGGCAGCAATGAAAACATTGTGTCACAGCACAGGCCGGAGCTCGGCAGCCTCCACCACACCTGCGGGTACCAGCTGCAGGTCGACGGCAGGAGTGGGGTCCTTGTTGGGACACGGGCACATCCCTTGGAATGACAGGGGAGACCAGAGGTGACAGCCTTTGGTCGAGACCACAAGTGTGTGTCTGGAGGCTGACGTGAGGCAGCAGCAGGGATCTCCTGTGCAGCAGCCAGCAGGGCAGTAAGCAGGAGGGGCAGCCAGGCTTGCCCCTGGAGCGGGTGGAACCGCTTCCCTGTGACTCAGACACCTTCCGTGAGCCAGCTGGGGTGCAGCGCATGGCAGCGAGAGCCAGCAGCCAGACACAGCTGCCAGCCTGTTTGCAGCTTGAAGTGAGAGCAAGGAACAGGAGAGGTGTCTGCAGGTGTCTTTAAGGTATTCCTGGGCCTCCTCCTACTGTCACAAGTAGGCTGAAATCCTGTGAAGTCCATGAGTCCCCTGTGATGCGCCTCCCTCGGTGCTGGCACCGCTGAGGCCGCAGCACAGCCAGGCTGCAGCAGGTGGGAGGAACGGGTGACCCACTTTAAGGCAGGTGGGTGCAGCTCTGCTTCCCTCGGGGAGCACACGAGGTGAGTCAGCACCCAGCAGGCAGCACAGCCTCCACGCTGGCTCGCACTTCCTTGGAACATACCCATTCTGTACAGAACCCCTCTGGGAAGCCTTGCCTGCCTCACATCCGAGGGTTAACCTGCTGCACAGCAGATCTTTCTCAGTCCAGACTTAACTTTCGTTTCTAAACTTGAGACTGTGCTGGCTGGAGCTGGAGCTGGATCCTCTAGCATAAGGAGACATGAAGGTGTTGCCACTACATGTCTCTTGTCAGAAAATGCACAGCTGTGCTGGCCCTGCCTTCACTCAAGTAATGAAAAGAGGGATGGAAGGTGTGAACATGTTGTATTTCTGCAGACTAGGAACAGTATTCTGACTTCTGAAACATTAGGTAGTTCGGGGCTCTTACACCACTGTGTAGTGAAAAGCAGAATTGTGGTCCTCACTGGTGACTTTCCCTTGCTGAGTTCAGATTTTCCTGTCTCACTTTGCTTTGCTGCTGGAGGTGTTTACTGTGCTCCAGACCGGCATGTGCATAGGTTGCAGTGCCAGCCTTCCTTTCAGCCAAATTCTGCCTCCTTTCTGGCTGCCACAGCAGGAACAGAAGTTCAGTGATCCTGCCCTGCTTGGGTGGGCAGGGGCTGGGCCAAGCCTGGCTCGGGCACCTGGCAGGTCATCCTGTCTGCAGTAGCGGTAGCCCCAGGTGTAGCATTTCCGTGGTGGCTTGTCTGCACTCCCTCCAGATCCCACATGTTCAGGCAGCCCAGGAGTATGGCTGTGCTGGCTGTAGGGTGTGACGAGGGGCTCTCCCCAGCCCTTTGGGCATGGTGTGGTTTTTCTGAAACCACATCTCTTGAGGCAGTCTCGCATGGAGCTTTTCTTCCTCCTTTCTAGCATGACGGCATCTTGCTGGAGCCAGAGCCAGGCCTCTCGTCTGACTTGCCCATGGCTGAATCTGTCAAAGAAATGAGCAGCGAGTGCTGGGGACATATGCACAGTGACAGGGAACATGAGCAGCAGCTGCTGAGCTGCTGAAGGCAGCTGAGGCTATGTGAGGTAGCTCTGCTACCTGCTGCTTTTTGGAGTGGGTGTGCTCTCCTTGCATTTTTTGCCCTTCTACCATGTGCTAAGTCATTCCTGACAGTCATTTCTGAGGGTTTGCTGTTGGCAGTCATCATCTGGGGTAGGGACATAACCCTCCAGGGATACTTTTGCAGGGCTTGTTGCTGCTGTCTCATGTTGTGCTCCAGAGGTGTGCAGGGGAATGTGGTGTTGCCATCCCTTTTCTGAGTTATGATGAAGGCTTGGTGACGTCTCTGGGCTGCAGGAGCAGTTGGGGCTGATGGGGAAGAACTGGTCTGTGAGAGCTGTAGGTCCTCAAGCCACAGCACCAGTCTGTGAGGTTGGGAGGCTGAGCTGCCATTTCCCCTGGAGTGGGGACTGATGCCTTACTGGGAGGTGAGGCTGAGGAGAGACACCTGGCAGATGGAGCTGGCTGCAGGGCTGCAGCCTCGAGGCATGAGCTTGGCTTGGAGCTGTCCTGACCCTGTGCAGCCTTACAGAAAGGCTGTTTTTGCTGCCTGGGAAAGCTCGTAACCTGCTCCATCTGTGCTGCCTGAGAGCACCAAGCTGGGACTGCTGTGTGTGACTTTGGGGGTCCGGCTGAGTGTGCCAGCCCTGCTGGGAGCACAGCCTGAGGGACACGATGCTGCTGTTCTCCAGCACGCACTACTCCGGGTGTGTGGGGTGCTGTGGTGCCCTTGGGCACCAGCCTGGCAGGTTGTGGGCAAGGGTATTCTGCCATCTCCCAGAGTGGCCATCAGTGGCTCTTTCACTCTTCCAGCTTCTCTTGGCAGCCCCTTAGTCCTCTTTAGTGTGGTCCCCAGCATGGTTCAGAGGATGTAGGCTCCTCTAGGAGACTGGCAGCTTCCTAGATCTTATCAGCTCTCTGACACTATCCACCTCATTGGAAAAGAAAACAAACCATTGCTGAGCGGTGGTGGCTGCAGAGAGCTCCCCGGCCGCATCAGTCTAAACGAGCACATAAAATGTCGTCACCGTTTTCCTGAACACAATTGCTTCGGCAAAGCCTCGCCCTGGCACCATGGGATCTCTGAGAAGTATTTTGGCAGTGCGGAGGGTGGCCAGATGCGGGCAGGGCCGTGGGAGCTGTTTGTGTGCCTGTGGAGTAACCGGGCTCCCACGTGATGCAGCGGTGCCGCTGCCTCCCTCTCCCTCTCTGCTCTTTAACGTGTTGGTGCAGAGGTTACAGCTGCCTCCAGGCCGCAAAACACCACACCCCCTTTTTTTTTAATTAAGAGGCTTCTTAAGACAGCTCAGTGTGGTGTACACTGACCCATCCTTCCTGCTCTCCTTCCCTCCCATCTCTGCACATGGTTTGTGGAAGATGCAAACACCGCAGGCGAGCGAGAGCACCTTAATTATGCTGTGAGGAAAGGGAGGGAAGGGCCTGGCACACCTTTGTCTAGTAAACAGCAAATGCAGACTAAAACCCTTCCTGCCTTTTAGCCCCTGATTGGCTCAGGCTTTCCAGTGTCCAAGCCAGTCTCTGCAGCCCATTGGAGAGGGCCTTGTCTAAACCCCTCTCTTCTTGCCCAGAGCACCAGTCTGGCGTGGCACTGATGAATGGCAGCGGCCCTCATGACAGCCTCAAGGGCGAGAAGGAAGCCAAGCAGAATGGCCATGAGGAGACTGACCCAGGAGAAGATGGCAACGACCAGGAGGTCATCGTCATACAGGATACGGGATTTACTGTCAAGATCTGTGCACCAGGGATAGAGCCCTTTTCCCTGCAGGTACCTGCCCTCACCAGCTGGGGAAGGGGACAGAGGTGGTGGGGGAGTATTTGAGCCAGATCCTGTCAGCCAGGCAGGCAGGGAAGGAGGCAGTGCCTGGGAAGGCCCCTGTTAGCCCCTACAGTCTGGACAGTACCTTCAGGCTGCTCACAGCTCCCTGACCTGTCCATCTCCGGACCAGGACTAAGTGGGGAAGGAGGCAGCAAAGGAAGGTGCAGGGGACTGCCTGGCCATTGCCTTGAGAGAAACGAAGGAAGAAGAGATGTGAGCAAGAGGCTGCCTACCCCAGGCCTGCCTGAGCATTGCAAAGACAGGGAGGATGTTTTGTTCTGGATCTCAGGTGTGAAGCAAGGGGAAGGAGAACTCACTGGGGTGTAGCTCTTTGTCCACCACAGAGGGGCTTGGGTATGCAGCTGAGCACAGGGAAAATGCCCTTCCCACTTCTGAGCTGTTTTAGAGAAGTGTTGTGAAAACATGATTTCTGGGCCTGAGTGAGGAAGGGAAAATCCCTTGCTTGCTCAGCAGTTATGACGTGATGCTGCTTCAAGCCAGTCTGGGTTTGGTACAGTGACAGGTGCTAACACAGCTCAGGGAGCTCAAGCACCAGCCTGAAGACCAAGGGAATGATGCAGTCTCCACTTCCCTCTGCATGGACATCTCTGCTTTGTGTCATGGGGGTAGTGACATACTGCCAGGTCAGGATGAGCTCTCATAGACCTGGTTCATAGTCCCATTTGGCTTGATGCTTCACCAAAAACTAATTGAATGAAGTATCTCTAATTCTGGGGAGAGGCATCTGGAATTTAAACACAGTGGGAAGTTCTTATCTGCTAAAGACTGGCGGAGAGTGCAGCAAAATCCCATCCCCTGTGGAAATAGCTGCGTCTCAGACTGGCTTTTTGTCTCCTTTAAATCCCCCTGGCTGTTAGTTTTAATAGGCTAATAATAGCAGGCTGTGTTGTTTACAGCAGCTTATGTAAACTACCCTGAGTTCTCCAGGTTTTCCAGCAGTGTCAGTGGTGCTGGAGCAGAGCAGGGAGCTGGGGGAGCAGCCCTGGTGCCCAGGGTGGGCCTGGCCTGGCCTGAGCCCTGTGGAGGTGTGGCACAGATACCACACATCAGGAGGAGGAACTGGGCTGTTCTCCATGTGCAGCATTCAAGGTCTCACCACTAATGTGGTGTGAATGGATAAGGGAAGAACCTCCACTTTCCCCCACGACCTTCTATTCTTTCACTGCCCTCTGTCAGCTCTGTGTCATGCCAAGTGCTTGGTGCAGTGCCTGGCTGTTACATCTCTGGATGCCAAGCCCCATGGGATGAACTCAAGTGGCTGACCCTGCCAGAGGTGACAGTGCCCTCCCAGCAGGAGCAGAAGTGACCTTTCTGGGAACAAAGGTAGAGTCTGCCTTTCCAAGCCTGGGGAGAGAGGTCTGAGAGGTTTTTGATACTGCAGCTGAGGGGCAAAGTTTGGCAAGAGCATATGGGAGGGTAAATAATAATTGTCTGGGTTCTTACCTTCTTAAGGTTTCTCCTCAAGAGATGGTGCAAGAGATCCATCAAGTTCTGATGGACCGGGAGGATACCTGCCATCGGACCTGCTTCTCCCTGCAGCTGGATGGCAACGTCCTGGATAACTTTGCTGAGCTGAAGACAATTGAAGGACTGCAGGAGGGCTCACTGCTCAAAGTGGTGGAAGGCAAGTTCCTTCACACTTGGGAGGGAATGAGTGGGGTTTTTCTTAGGGAGTGATTTTGGCCACCTGTCAGTTCTTTCCTGTGGTTCCATTTTGAGACCTTTGTGCTAAAGGAGTAAGCAACTGTCTAATTCCAGTTTCTCTCCTTGCTTTTTGCTCACCAGAGCCTTACACAGTGCGAGAAGCCAGGATACACGTGCGCCACATTCGGGACCTTCTGAAGAGTCTTGACCCATCAGATGCTTTCAATGGTGTGGACTGTAACTCACTGTCCTTTCTGAGTGTCTTCACTGAAGGAGATCTGGGAGGTACGGGTCAAAAAGACTTCTCTGGTGTGGTCAGTGGTTTCATTCCCTGACTCCTTGCTTAGTTAAACACACAGTAACAATCAGCTGTCCTGTGTCATTTAAGAGTGCAGAGAATACTTGGAGCACTTCTGCATCCCTCCTTGAATGATGACGGGAGGAGGGAATGCTGCAATTTTCATAACTGACTTCATGTCTCTGTCCATTCTAGACAGTGGAAAACGGAAGAAGAAAGGTACCGAAATGGAACAAATTGACTGCACCCCTCCTGAACATATCCTGCCAGGTAGCAAAGAGAGGCCCTTGTGTGCCCTTCAGCCTCAGAACAGAGATTGGAAGGTAGAGTTCTCCTGTGTCATTGAAACAGCTGTTGGCACATTCCTTACAGCAAACTGGTGGTCTGGGATTGAAAGCTGAGCTGAAGTGGACTTTGGGATTTGTTCTGCTTGGTGCTTAATGAGTGCTCGGATAGCACTACTTAGCCAGAAGAATAAAGTCCAGGAGCTGGTGTGCAAAACACTGGACTTGGAGTCTGGACATCTGCAGAATGTGGAAGGGCCAGGCTTGCTGGGATGTGTGGCAGAGAAGGGAAAGCAGCATTCCTCTGCAAAGTCCTGGAGACAGGATCTGCAGGTCACTACAGATTGCCCTTAGCTTTCCCATGCCCTCCCACTCAGGTTCTGGTTTAGGAGCTGCCATTTGAAAACAAGTACAGCAAGAAATCCATAGGCTGTGCAGCCCAAAGGCCCAGGGTGTCTGTTTTCCTCCGTGTCTCACGGTGTGAGGGGTGAGCTAGTGGACTGGAGAGGGCTCAGGAAGCTGTGCTCTGGAGGCCAGGAGTGTTTGTAAGCTCTGCTTCTGGAATCCAGCAAGGGCAGCATGTAAAAGGGATGTGGCATGTACATCGAGTGACTCTAACCCAAAGACATTAATTCCTGCTGACAGGAGTTGCTTCTGTTGTGTTCTGCTGTAGCCTTTGCAGTGCCTAAAGGTGTTGACGATGAGTGGCTGGAACCCCCCACCCGGTAACCGCAAGATGCACGGGGACCTCATGTACTTGTACGTCATCACGGTGGAGGATCGGCACGTCAGTATCACTGCCTCCACTCGGGGATTTTACTTGAATCAGTGAGTAACTGACATTCTTCCTGTCCTGCCCTGCAGCAGCCAACTGGAAAACAAATCATAAACAAACAGTTGCAGCTCTTTTTTTTTTTTTTTTTTTTTTTTTTTCCCTTTGGCAGAAACAGACAATTTTAATTTGCTGCTCACATGGGTTTGTGGGAGTTGCTATACGGGATTGGGCTGTTCAGTTATGCCTGGTACTACTTCTCCACAGTGGCTAAATGCCTGGTGCTTTAGGGAAAGTGTAAGCATCCCATTATATCATCAGCTATTTAGTGCATTTTGAGTTGGGAGGAAATTCCTCCCTGACTATTGCAACTATCTCATTTTTGCCCTAAAGCAAAAGCACAGCCTGTCAGAACTCCCTGAGCTGGGTGGAGATTTGACTACAAATAATTGCTTTTTTTTGGGTTTTTTAAATGATAATTGTGAGAGGCTGTTGTGGCTGTGCCTGCTGAAGCAGTCATGCTGATGGAGTTTGCTGTTAAGCAAACGCACTTTTGGTGTGTTTGGGAAGTTCTGTGAAATCAGTCCTTCCCAACTATAAAAACAGAAGCCTCTCCTGATCCTGGGGATGGCTGAAGAAGGTCTAAATTAAAAAACCATCAGGTTTGTGACTGTTTCTTTTTTTCCTCTTGCAGGTCTACTGCATACAACTTCAATCCCAAACCTGCAAACCCCAGTTTTCTCAGTCATTCCTTGGTGGAACTACTTAACCAGATCAGCCCTACCTTCAAAAAAAACTTCTCTGCTCTGCAGAAGAAACGGTAGCAGTGCTTCTTCCTCTCTAGTGCAGTGTGAAGTTGGGGATGCCACTGTGCAGCAGGGGTTGCAGTGCCTGGTTCCTGGAGCTCATGTGGTGGTGGGTGGTTGGGTGGAACCTGCAAGGACCACAGAGCACCTGACTGAACGACAGGGCAGCACCCTGAGGATCTTCCCAATCCACAAAAGAGTCTGAAGCATAAATACCAGTGGAAGTAACATAAGAGGGCTTTGTGTAGGCTTATGGTGGAGAGAGATTGGTTATTTTAAACATGTCTGTGCTTGTTAATATTCTGTAGTTTCCTCTAGATCCTATAATAATAACACAACAATAAGGCATTGTTTGATTCTCCTGTCCTTGCTGCAGGGACCATTTGTTCTGCTCCAGGACAGTGGGTCCTGTGCAAAGGCCTGTCATTCTTCAGAGTCACCTAATGAACTGCCTTGGCTCAGCAGAGTGTGGATTGACAGGCACATTGTGTGGCTTTTGGGAGCTCTGCTCCTGCTTCATTAAGGAGGTGAAAGTGACACTACAAAAGGACTGAAATTAGCAGTAGCCTCCAGCCACCACTGTGACTATTTGGCCATTTAAAAACTACTGTACTTTATTGCTTCTTGGGCTAGAAGTAGCTACAGATGAGCCCTCAGCCCTTGCTGAGAGCAGACAGATTACAGGAGAGACCTTCAGCAGTGCTTGGGTTTGCACTGTGGGCTGCTGTTACATTGTGACCTGTAAGAACCAGTGTGAAAGCACAGGGAAAATTCTCTTGGAATAGAAAAGATTCTTCCTTTATAAATGCATAATTGTTGTTTATCCCAAACTAGGGTTCAGAGACACCCCTTTGAGAGGATAGCCACTCCTTTCCAAGTGTATAGCTGGACAGCTCCCCAAGCAGAGCACGCCATGGACTGTGTCCGGGCAGAGGACGCCTACACTTCTAGACTGGGCTATGAGGAGCACATACCTGGACAGGTACTGGTCTTGCTTTGCCTGATGATGCTGGCAAGAACTTTGCTGCCAGCTGTGCTGAGAACAAGTTAACTTCCAAAAAGAAACATTTTTTTATTTGTGGGAGGGTTTTGGTCATCAAGGGAAAACTTGCAGGAGTCCTTGTTCTTCACAGGGCCTCTGACTACAGGGGCTGTGCTGCTCAGTCTGCAGCTCCATGAGCATAGAAGCAACTGAGAGGAGCAGCTTCTGCTCAGATGTTTATAAACTCTATGTCCCTTCTCTGAAGAGTGCCACTGCACAGGAGGCAAACCACTCCCTGGTGCCAGTCAGGCCTGGAATGGCTCTTGTGTCTCTGAGCAGACTGCTGCAAATGCTTCAGCTGCAGCTTTCTAGCACAAAGTGGTGCAGGGCAGCACTGGCCAGCCGTGGGCAGCACGTGCCTGCAGTGTGACTACAGCATTGGCTAATGACACCTGCACTGTGCTGCCCCTTCAGTGACACTGCCCTGCACTGGCTGGGCTGATGCAAGATCTGTCCCAAACTGCTGTTGAATAAAGTCCACTCTCAAGGTGTGTTTGTTCCTGCTGCTAAGTCACTTCCTCTGAGCTCCACAGCAGCCTGAATTCTTGCCCCTTCCTCTCCCTTCTCTCCCAAAATGCCTTGTGAAGCAGGAATGCTGCCTCATCAGCCCCTTCCCACACAATGCATTGCATCCCACAAGCCTTTCCCTCCCTCTTTCAGACCAGAGACTGGAATGAGGAGCTGCAGACCACACGGGAGCTGCCACGCAAGAACCTGCCTGAGAGGCTGCTGAGAGAACGAGCCATTTTCAAGGTAACTTTGGGATATGCAGGCAGCTCCTCACACAGCCCCTTCTCTGCTGCCTGTGTTCTGGCTCCTGGGGCTTGTATTGAAGCCACTAGCCAGGCTCACAGTAGTAAAAGCCAGTGGACTTGCCTGCCTGCTGGAAGGCCGTTGGGAGGAGAGGAGCAAAGGAAAAATTTGCAGGGGGCTTAGAGAGCATGGGGGCCCACCCTGACCCTTCCTCTCCACGTGCCTCCAGGTTCACAGTGACTTCACTGCAGCAGCAACACGAGGTGCTATGGCTGTCATCGATGGCAATGTCATGGCCATCAACCCCAGCGAGGAGACCAAGATGCAGATGTTCATCTGGAACAACATTTTCTTCAGCCTGGGCTTTGATGTTCGTGACCACTACAAGGACTTTGGTGGAGATGTTGCTGCTTACGTAGCTCCTACCAATGACCTCAATGGTGTGCGGACCTACAATGCTGTGGATGTGGAAGGGCTGTACACGCTGGGGACTGTCGTGGTGGATTACAGAGGTTACAGGGTGACAGCTCAGTCTATTATTCCTGGCATCTTGGAGCGAGAGCAGGAACAGAGTGTCATCTATGGGTCAATAGACTTTGGCAAGACCGTTGTGTCACATCCCAAGTACCTGGAGCTGCTGGAGAAGACCAGCAGGCCGCTGAAGATCCAGAAGCACAAAGTTCTCAACGACAAGAATGAGGAGGTGGAGCTGTGCTCCTCAGTAGAGTGCAAAGGCATTATTGGCAACGATGGGCGTCACTACATCCTGGACCTGCTACGCACTTTCCCTCCAGATCTAAACTTCCTGCCTGTTGAAGGGGAGGAGATGCCAGAGGAGTGTAAGAAAATGGGGTTCCCCAAGCAGCACAGACACAAGCTTTGCTGTCTCCGGCAAGAGCTTGTTGATGCCTTTGTAGAACACAGGTGAGCAGAGCTCCCCCCTCCTCCACCTGCAGCTGGTCATGGTTCAAGTCAGGACCTTGCTGCACTGTCCTGGGAACATCCCAGCAGAGCTCCCAGAAGTGAGCAGCTAATTGCCCCATTGCTTGGCTGTGTAACTGCAGTTATAGGAACTTAATTAACAAGAAGTGAGAACAATAGGGATTGGACAGGGAGCCAGGGAAAGAGATGGTTTGTGTCTTAGTGTCCAGATCTATTATTCTTGATTCATGTCCAAACATTTAGAAGTTCTTTGCCTGCAGGTATCCTTTCCACTTGATGGCTAGGGAATGGGAAATGCTTCTTTTTAAGGTTTTCCCAATGTCCTGAATGTTACTTTTGTTTCTAAAGGCTGGAAAAAATCCTGTGGGTACTGCTGTAGGTGTGTTTGTGGTGGCATGTTTGGGTCACTTGGTGCTGGTGAGGCAGGAGAGCTCAGGGAGTGGGACACGTTCCAGACCTGTGGTGCTCTGGGATTCTGCTGTGCTGAATTGCCCTTTCCCTTTGCTGCAGGTATCTCTTATTCATGAAGCTAGCTGCGCTGCAGCTGATGCAGCAGAAAGCCAACAAGCAGGAGAACTCAGCTGCACTGGAAAATGGTGCCTCCGCAGAGAATGGTGCGGCAGACAGCGAGAGGCCTGAGTCAGAGGATGGCAAAATAGATGACAGCGTGACTGGACTTGATCAGGTGAAGGAGCTCGCTGAGACCATCGCGTCTGACGATGGAACAGGTATTGCACCCTAGCACCAGCTCCTGCAGGCCTGGTGGGCTGTCACTGGTGGGAGCAGCGCCAGGCTGGGGGTGGTTGCGGTGATTGATGATGGTTAAACAGGACAAGCACTGGCTGCCTGGCCGTGTTGCCTGGCCGCTTTGTTAGAGCTGCTCACACCCTGATGAATGACTCACCCCTGGGGGCAGGGTGAGCGAGGTGTCTGAGCCCAGCAAGGCCACCAGCCCCTCAGCTCTTCCCTGGGAGCAAGAGCCCAGCCTGGCTGGCCTGGGGAGTGCAGGGGAGTGCTGAGGCCAGCAGTGCACGGGCACCTTTGGGAACCCCAGGCTTGGATTTCTGAGTGCCTGTGCTTGGAGGCGGGGACGTCCATGGGGTTCTTGGGTCATCTTACGTGCTCTTATTCAGACTTTGAAGCCATTCTCCTTTACAATTGATAGCTTTTATAATTGATTTCTTCAGAATGTGCCATCATTGCTGGTGTTAGTAACAAAACTTTATTTAATAGCTAGGTCTGTAATTTCTTGAACTCCACATTAATGTTTCCTCTGTTTCCTTCCTGCTCCAGTGGATCCCAAAAGCAGAGAAGTGATTCGGAATGCTTGCAAGGCTGTAGGCTCCATTAGTGACACATCATTTGATATTCGGTTTAATCCAGATATTTTCTCACCAGGTACGTGTACCCAGAGCTGGCAACAGCCCTTCAGAGGGCGGCTGTGTCCGGCCAGCTGCAGACAAAAACTGATCTGTAGCCAAGACTGCTGCTGGCTTTTGTTTGGCTGGGCATGGTGCAGGGCTCTCTGTGAAGCACAGAGATGCAGAAGAGAGAGAGGAAGCAGCAATGGCTTGCAGTGCTGGAGCTGCCAAGTGCAGGCGGGAAGCGTCTCCCACCGCGCTTGGGGGAGGGCTGAGGGTGGCTGCCAGGAACCCTCCTGGGATTCTTGTGTATCCCAGCAGTGAGACCATGTGAAAAGAAGCAGAGGGAGGAAAAAAATTCAAATTTGATCCTTATATAGTAGTTTACACAAAAAATAGTGCTGTAGTTGAATGACTGATGTTGGGACCTCAGTGAAGGGCTGGGTTTGTTTTAGTAACATTTCAGCAAGCAGTCACAGTGCCCTTTCATGTGCACACATCAGGCACAGGCATCACACATGAATTTCCATTACTTGGAGCAGTATTTTTTACTGGGAAATTGAGAAGAAGCTACCAGAGTGTTTCTGGGGATGCATAGTGGGACAGTGTGCAGGCACATTGCACAGAATGGCCAAACCATTGAGTTTGAACAGCCCAGCCACTGCCTGAACACAGCAGCCAATGCTCTTCCCAACAAAACATGTATAGTTTGAGATAAGTTTTTGAATCATCTTCAGTTCCAGGAAGACAATTAGTCTTTAACTTTTTACCTGTTCTTACTGTGTACTTGTGTGTAGAGAACTTGTTTCTGTGAGTTGCTGCGGTTGATGTCTTTTCTCTTTTCCTCTCCAAGGTGTTCGCTTCCCTGATTCGAGCAAAGAGGAGGTGCAGGATCAGAAGCAGCTGCTGAAGGATGCTGCTGCCTTTCTGCTGTCCTGCCAAATTCCAGGCCTGGTAAGGAACCCAGAGCCAGCAGTGATGCTGCCCTCACAGCCTGGCTGCTCTGAGCGAGCAGTGGCACTGGTGACCTCTGGGACACCTGCTGCACCTGAGCAGCTCTGGTGGGACCACCTCTGCTGGGGGACCACAGGGAGCAGCATGAACACTGTGTGCAAGGCACAAGGGGTTTTCCATTTCCCATCTTACATAATTTCACAATTTTCTCACCTCAATCCAACAAAAAAAAATTGGCACTGGTAATTAAAGCTATTGCTAAGAGTTTGGGACAATAGAGACCACATAAGTCATCCTCCCTAGCCCTGGGCATCCTTCACAGCTTATTGTTTTAGCTGACCCTGGCTGTGACTCAGTTGGTGACTAATAATTTGAAATTAACTGGGAAATTGTTTTTACTAATAGCAGTCATTAAAAACTTCTTTTATAAGTCTTAAGCATTTGGATGTTACCCATGCACCTGGCAGATGAGAAATCTCAGTTTCTCCCTTCCTGGGACACTTGCTGAATTGATGGCAAATGCAGCTGTCAGAGCAGGCACTGGAACTGGCAGGGGAGAACTCACAAGCTCTACTCCAAGAGGTCCAGGAGTTGTTGGTCTTGTGTAGGAGAGGGTTTTCGTTGTTGTAAAGTTTCTTCTGAAGTCTAAATCCATTAATTCTGTAGGCAGCACAACCTTCAAAAGCAGCTATTCAGTCTTTAAATAAAAAAAGAACTTGAGTGAGTCAGAAAAGGGCTCAGTGATTGTTGATTACAAGGAACTTCATACTCCAGTGTATAAACCCAAAACACTGCACAGGCCTGCGTTGAGAGCAGGTTGCAGACCAGCTGCTGTAGCAGGTAGTCCTGTGCATATCAGAGAGGAGCTGGTGTTACTCCATGATGTGAATTAAACAACTGTTTATCAGCACTGCAACACAGCTTTAATATGCAAGTGCCATTTGTCCTTATCAGCTATGTGTGCACAGCTGCACGTATGCTTTTAATTGGAAATGGCAATTAGTTAGTGACTGTGAGGCCCTGAAAGAAGGGTCAGCCTGCTACTTGCACAAGTAGTTGTTGTTTTGCCTCTAAGAGAGTGCAGTGCTGCTCCTTCCCTGCTGCGACAGAGGAGTGAAACTGGCCCCAGTGGCAAGGACCTGGCCCAGACTGGGCTGGCTGCTGCAGGTGTCCCCCTGCCTGTGTTACTGTGGTGGTCCCTGGTGTTACAGCAGGTGTTACCCACCAAGAGTCTTGTTTGGGGTCACTGCCTGCTTTCAGGGCAACCCTCAGCCCCAGGTAACGAGGTGTCTGCAGTGGCATTAGGGAATGCCTCTCCTGACTCCTGGTATGGTTATTTTAATATTTTTCTTTTGTGGAAGTTCTTTCCTTCATGTTTGTCCTCAGTAGCCAAAGTCTGTACATACCCTGCAGGTCAAGGACTGCTTGGATCACACGGTGCTCCCGATGGATGGGGCGACCTTGGCTGAGGCCATGCACCAGCGGGGCATCAACATGCGCTACCTGGGCAAAGTGATCAACTTCATCACCAAGACCCCCGGCCGTGCACAGCTGGATCACATCTTTGTAAGCATCAGCCTTTACATCAGCCAGCTCAAACCACTCTGGCATTGCTCGTCCTGAGGAGATTCCCACTTGGCCAGTTGTTCTCTCTGTGTAAAAGTAGGGGAGGAGGACCTGTAAGTGGTGGCTGGGAAGGTTTTCTTTCCAAATCCTAACTGGCTTTCATAATGTTAGAAAATGTGAGTATCTTTTGAGGTAGAGAAATGCTTCAGGGACTCCCAAATGTAACAGTGAGTAACACAGTTGGATTTTCAGCCATGAATTTTTTAAGCTTCTAAGGCACATCTGGGCTTTGGATCAAACTCTGAAATGTTGTGAGTGTGGCTGCCCAGGAGCAGGCAGGGGCTGGAGTGCCCCTGGAGCACTGCTGGAGCTGTGCTGAGCTGCACCCGTGGCTTGTGGGCACCAGGCACAGAGGTGCCAGCAGCTCCTCACTGGTTCCAGGAGGGCTGTCAAATGCTTTTGCAGTTTTGTGCTGCAGGAAGAATAGTGTATCTTCTGCAGATCTTGCTAAAAGACCATTTCAAAAGCCCAGTGTATTTTTCCACTTTCTTGCCAATGGACTCAGTCTGTTCTTTATTCCTTTGGGCAGAAAATTGGAATCAGTGAATTGATCACTCGATCAGCCAAACACATCTTCAAGACGTACCTCCAGGTATGACCTGCAATCTGACCTCTTGCCTCACGTGTCCTCTCTCTAATGACTTTTTTCCACAAACAGGGCTGTTTGGAGTTCTCCTCTCATTAGGCAGTTCCTAGGGGTTGTGTGGCAATGAGAAGTACAAGCTCATTACCATTGAAATAGGTACAGGCCTGTATGTAAGGGAAAACAAGTTCCCACTTGAATGCTTTCTCAGAGAGCAATCATTCATGCTTCTCCTCCCCAGATCCTCACTCATTGTGTTGGAGGCTTTTAAAAGTGAAATCACAGCTTGTTTTCCTTTTCCTCTTAAACAGTGTTGCTTTTGCCCTTCTAAGAAACTTTTTTAATTGGCTCAACACTACATATCCTTGTACCTGTTCACACACTGCCTAGCAATACACTTGGCTTGGTTCCAATGCCAAAGTCTTGTTTGCACTCTCTGCTTTCTCTGTCCCAGGTAGCAGCCTGAAATGTAGCTACACATTTCTGTGTGTAGGCACATACTTAATCCTACATTGACATAACTCTGTCTGTGCTGGTGCCACTTGTAAATACTGCCTTCCTGTCCCTCTTGTGGAACATGTCCCTGTTTCTGTAGGACTGTGTGTGAGGCTCGGGGTTGGAGCAGTGCTGGGCCATGGCAGGTGTCTCTCCTGACTGACTCTGGTGTCTCACTGTAGGGTGTGGAGCTGTCAGGTTTATCTGCTGCCATCAGCCACTTCCTCAATTGTTTTCTGAGCTCCTTCCCAAATCCCATTGCCCATCTTCCAGCTGATGAGCTGGTCTCCAAGAAGAAGAATAAGAAAAGGAAAAACAGGAACCTTGGAAATGCTGATAACACTGCATGGGCCAGCATGACCCCTCAGGAGCTATGGAAGAATATTTGTTCAGAAGCAAAGAACTACTTTGATTTCAGTCTTGAATGGTAAGTGGACCAGGTGACCCTGGCTTGTCCCTGGATTCACCAAACTTTTGTAGTTCTTGTTCTTCAACAAGACCTCCCTTTTTGATTTGTTTTGTTTGAATAAAATTTGTACCCTTGAGGGACTTAAAAAGATCTTTAATGGAAAGAAATTGGGCAAAGAGTAGGAAGGGAGAAGTGAAATTTTGAATCAGATGAAACCTATGCGGCAAAGGCAGCCATGAAAAGCAGAGGAGGAAGGGAAACCTTTCCCAAGGGTACAAAGACAATCAGAAGGTGAGAAGCAGAAGTAGTATAGTCAGGATATTTGTCTATATCAACAATGATTTAGACTGAAGGAAGCTTCTGTTTCAAAAGAAGGACACCTGCTCCTGTACGTGGGCAGAGATGGGGAATAAGGAAGGGGCACATTGTGAGTGCTAAGCTGGGAGCACCAATGAAGTGGCACAAGTGAAAAGCCATGGCTGTTTGGATAAGCCAGCTTTTGGTAGTTGGGTAGTGATCATCCCCTTGTGTCAGGGACTGCTCACTCCTCACCAAGAGCTGAAGGTACTCAGCCCAAATGCTGCAGTGGGCTTTGGGAACACATGGAGGATTTCTGTAAAAGCACTGCTGTGCTCTGTAGGCTTTCACAGACCATGGCCAAACTCTGCAGTGTTAGTGTTTGGTTTGAGTTAGCACCTGGCTGTACAGGGACCTGTGCCTCAGGTACCCTTGAGCAGAAACTCCCCTGAGAGCTGAAGCTTGTGTGTGCTTTTTGCAGTGAGAATGCTGACCAAGCAGCTGAAATGTATAATCTACAGAAAATCACCCTGCTCCGTGAAATCTCCCTCAAAACTGGAGTCCAGGTAAGATCCACATCCTCCCTCCCCTGCCATCATGTTCTGTACTGAGGAACATGTAGAGTAAGTGTTTCACAGGCACAGCAAAAGGTCTTTGTGATGTTCATGTTGGAATGCAGGTCCCAGCTCTGAGAAAGAGATTTCTAATCCAGTTCCCTCTTAGGGTAAACTCGCTAGCCTCAGTACAGTTGCACTGCCTTCTCACTCCTCTGTGGGCTGTGGGACAACAACTGGATGAGCTCTTCTGTCACGGGTTCAGTGTTGTCACCACGGTGCCATTTTGCCATGTACAGGTGGTGGTGCTCACCTACATCTCACCACCTTGGAGAATTCTGTCCCAGATCATGGTACAGGAGATGTTTTGACTGTGAATCCACATTTAGAATTTTGCCCTGTTTCTTGCTAAGTGCCTATGGAAGTGATAACTGTGCCCTCCACTCTTTTTGGTCCCTCCAGATCCTGCTGAAGGAGTACAACTTTGACAACAGGCACAAGCCCACTTTCACAGAAGAGGATATTCTTAACATCTTCCCTGTAGTGAAGCATGTGAACCCCAAAGCCTCCGATGCTTTCCACTTCTTCCAGAGCGGGCAAGCAAAAGTTCAGCAAGGTACAGACCCCATGTGCTGCTGTCTCAGGATGTTCACTGATGATGGGAGGAGCAGGGTGTGTGGGGCATGGCAGCCAGCACACCCCTGCCAACCCAGGTTTGGTAGAGAATCCTGGTCTCCAAGACCATCTGGAACACTCCTGCTATAAAGCCACCAGCAGTGAGCAAGGATGGGTCAGGGCAGGGATGTCCTTCCCCCAGGGCTGTGTATCCCGCTGCCGCTCTCACTTCCTGCCTCCAGCAGTGTTAGGGGTTATTTCATATATGTATATATGGATTTATTTTCTTTTCAGGTTTCTTGAAGGAGGGCTGTGAGCTCATCAATGAAGCCTTAAACCTGTTCAACAATGTGTATGGTGCTATGCATGTAGAAATCTGTGCCTGCCTGAGGCTGCTAGCTCGGCTCAACTATATCATGGGAGATTACTCAGAGGTGAGCAGGGGCACTGAAGGGATCTCCTCAGTGCTCTCATTCCTTCCCCACACTTACTCAAGCTCACAGCATGGTGTGACTTGCCCTGGGTTCTGTTCTGTTCCCTTCAGGCCTTAAGCAATCAGCAGAAAGCGGTGCTAATGAGCGAGAGGGTCCTGGGCATCGAACATCCCAACACCATCCAAGAATATGTGAGTATGGGGAGCTGGGGAAGCAGCAGCACCTCAGGGGTCTGGCTGCAGTCTGGGAGCCATAGTTCATGTCTGCAGCTGGGAAACAGTCTCATTTTCCTCTCTTCTGCAGCTTTCTTTACAGAATTCTGCACTTCATCATCTCTTATGATCCTGCAAAGTGAAAAGCTGAGTGTGTCCTGCATGCTCACTATTTGTCCTGCTTAACCTAGGCTTCTAGTATTTGTCTGCTGCATCTTTATTTAGATATATTAATTGTCCTGGCTTTGGCCTTGGGCTTATGTCAAAAACAAAAAGAGGAAAGAATCCCCTCCCAAAACACAGTCAGAATATGACATACATATGCAAGTCAATATGGAAATATTCTGCGAGGGGTGTTAAGAGAAACTGAAATAAAATACACGGCTTCCTCAGTGCTGTGTCCTCAGGGACACCTCAGTGGGGCTGTGCATCAGCCAGCAGACTGGACTTTTTGAAGTGGCTGAAGTCCTTCTTTAACCAATGAGGAAGACTTTTTATTCATGTGCAGCTGAGGAAAGGAATGGAAAGGAGAGATTAGTTTTCCTTTACATTAATGCTGGCCCCCTTCTCTTGTCCTAGATGCACCTGGCTCTCTACTGCTTTGCAAACAGCCAACTCTCAACAGCACTGAACCTGCTGTACCGTGCACGCTACCTCATGCTGTTGGTATTTGGGGAGGATCACCCAGAAATGGCACTCTTAGATGTAAGTAATTTGCTTAAGAGTCTTTAGGTTCCTAATCTCTGAGAAACTTCTTGGCCTTTAAGATGCCCACATGATGCCTGTTAAAACCAAACGTTTAGGCAGGGCTTTTCCTCCCTGGGTTGTTACTGGTTGGTGCCATCAGATGAAGGAAAAAAGGAGGGTCAGCTGAGAGGGTCAGCCTCTGTGCTGAGCTCTGCACTGGGATACTGCAGGTGCAGTTTGAGCACCTAAAATCCTTAGGAAAACTTCTATGTTTATTACGTTCTTGCTGTGCTGGCATGAATTGGAGAGTTTGTTACCTCCCTTGTGCCTGGATTGTTTGGGCCAAGCTCCCATGGGGGACAATGGTCCCTGTCAGGTGTTACTGCTGCAGGGACATGGCCAGAGGCTGCAGCCCTTCTGGCAGTGAGTGACACACCTGTGTGGTCCTGCTGTTCACAGAGCAGGAACTGTAGTGTCAGTGTGCCTTTCCCAATGCCTGCCTGGCTTCTCTGTACAGAACAACATCGGCCTGGTGCTCCACGGGGTCATGGAGTACGACCTGTCCCTCCGGTTCCTGGAGAACGCACTGGCCATCAGCTCCAAGTACCACGGCTCCAAGTCTTTGAAGGTTGCACTGAGGTGAGGCAGGGTCACTGGGCTGGGTCTGGGTGCTGGGCTGGGTCCCTGCTGGGCTGTCAGAGCCAGCACAGTCACCAAGTGCTCACATGGGAGGGTCTGGGCTGAACTGGATATTCAGTCTTGTCCCAGAGCCAAGGTTGTGGTGCAGTATCCAAGTTCGTTATTTCAAAAGATGGAGATCCATTGTTCTTAAGGTTAATTGTGGGATCTGCTGTGATGCTGCTTGCTCAAAAAAATCTATCAAAATGACCCTGATCCCTGTGGACTCTAAACAGAAAAATGTATGTGGAGAGCCTGTAAGGGAATTGGACTGAGAGACAGGGACAGTGTGTTAAATGCTCATGTTTAATTGTTCCAGCCCTCAGGGAGGGATCTTTGAGAATCATTTCATGTGCTGTTGACCTTTGCCATAAAGTCCTGTATTTGAATAAAAACCCTGAGTGGCTTCTGTGTGTTCCCAAGGGAGCTTGGGACTGGTGATGCCTGTAGGATCTGCTCCCAGTGCCCACTCTGCAGTGCTGGATGCCCTCTGTCCTTCAGTGCAGACCTGGCTCTGTCAGCCAGGCATGGCCCACTCCCAGTTCTTGCTGCCACATCACAGCCATCTGTTCTCCATTAGGCTGCAAATCAACCTGATTAAACACCTGCAAGAGCCTGCCTTGTTTTCCAGTGGCTGATGATTGTGCAGGCTCCAGAGAGTCTTTAACTGTCCCTCAGTGGCACTGGGATGCTTGGAGATTCATCCCCTCCCACAGCGAAACACTGCCAAACTGAGCAATTTTTTTCATTCCAGAAGCACCAAGGCCAACAGTCCAAGGCAAGTCAGCTCTCCCAGGTGGTGAGAGCCCAGGGGACTCAGGCCTGGCTCTGCCTGAGGGCTTAGGGCTGCAGCTTTCCTCTCCAGTTAATAAATCCAGCCCTAGGTATTCCCATGGATGTGCCTCTCCCTTTGGTTCACTGCTGTGGCCTTCAGCTTTCCTGGATGCAGGACAAAAGATGGCCAGCTCAGTCTTTACCTCTGTAGGTCACTTCTCAGCAATCCAACCTAGTGAGTGTAGTATCTGAATCCTCATCTGGGCTGGGAAAAAATAACTCCCAGTGTTAGCTGCATTCAGTCTTTTTTCACACTCGTGTTAAGACTTTCAGCCCAGACCCTTCTGTTTTTTCTTCAGAGAAGTGACTCAACCCTTTTGCTTCCCTCAGCCACCACTTGGTTGCCCGAGTGTACGAGAGCAAAGCAGAGTTCCGGTCGGCTCTGCAGCATGAGAAGGAAGGCTACACCATCTACAAGAACCAGGTGATGAGTGGCCCCTCTGTGCACTTGTGAGCTGTCACTGCAGGGCCAGAACTGAACAGTTCCACTGCAAACCAGTGCCCAGCCTGGGCCTTGGGGAGGCCTTTCCTACAAACAACTCTGAGCAGATGCCAGGGAGTCCTTGTAGGGCCAGGGCAGAATGGCTGCCCTGTGCAGTAACTGCCCGCTGCTGTGCCAGGAGACTTTGCTCAGCTTCCTGCAAATGTGTCTGCTCTACCCGTGGCTGGACAAGCACTTCTGTCATGGCATGGTCCCATGTTCTGGTGGGGCTTGGAAAAAACTAGGCTCTTCTTCCCATGTTTTGCACCACTAATCTTTACATACCAGCTCCAAACTGGTTTGGTAGTAAGCTCTCAGCCCAGCTGCTGCTCAGTGAAACTCCTGCCCCAGCCCGGGGCTGTCTGAGCACGTCTGCACGCCGTGACTCAGCTGAGCTGGCTGAGGGCACAGCCCAGTGTGGGGAATGCTGGAATACTGGTCCAGGTCGGGGGGATGCCAGGATGCTGCTTCTGGAAGAAGAGGTCAGTGCAGGGAATGCTGCTCACCCAGCAAATACAGGTATCTCATCCCACTTGATGAAAATGTGAAATGTTGATAAGAAGGCTTCCAGAGGAACTGTTTTACTGGTTTTTGATTGCCAAGGCAGGTAAAATCCATTTTGCTGAGTTCCTGTAGGGATGCTGAGTTGGCAGCACCCAGAGTGTGTTCCCTGGATTGGGTCCTGCTCTCACTTATGATGTTGAACCTTCTTTTTTTTTTCTCATTTCCCATCAGCTTGGTGAACACCATGAAAAGACCAAAGAGAGCTCCGAGTACTTGAAATACCTGACACAGCAAGCGGTCGCTCTGCAGCGCACAATGAACGAGATCTACAAGAATGGCTCCAATGCCAACATCATGCCACTGAAGGTAACCCTGAGCTCTGGGGACTGTGCTGTGCCAGCAGCAAGTTGTGTCCAGGTGCTGCTGAGGGACATGGACTGTCAGAGGGGGTAGCAGTTGTCCCTTCCCAGGTCAGACCCTTCCCAGACAGAAGCCCTTGCTAAGGCAGTGGCTCAGACACAGCATGATGTCATCTGTGTGGATGGAGCACAGCACTGCAGGTGCCTGGGGAAGCAGCAGGGTACAGGGACAGTTCCTGAGAGCCTGGCACACCTGCCTTGCTGCTGACTCACTGTCAGGCAGCAGGTTGCTCAACCCAGAAGTACTTCAGTTTCCTCATCCTTAAAAATGCTCTCATCTTTTACCAGATGCTTTGTTCTCCTTCCAGGGATGTCGTGGTTGGGGAGGCTGGGCAGAGAGCACAGATGGGGCTGTCTTACCTTACATGGAGCAGCAAGGACTGGCCCTCCTGGGCCAAACCCAGCTGCTCCTGCCTGCCTTGACACCTGGCAGAGTGTACCTGGCCTTGCACCACAGGTGCTCTCCCTGCCAGGCTGTACCCCAGCAGATTGGGAAAGAGGGTTCCAGCTGCAGGGAGGACAGAGTGGGACAGTGCTCTGTGTGTAGGTGTTCTCCCTGTGGAGAACTGGCAACAGACCCGAGGAGTTCATGGCAATGAAGGGTGTACAAAGACCTTGAATCAAATACAAGTCCAGGGAATTGTGGCAAGTGAAGAGGCTCAAACCCATGAAAACAGCACTGAAGGGTTTACCCTTGTTAAAATACTTAAAGGAGGGTAGAAAACCCACCACATTTTGGAACTGGCACTGTGAGGTATTTAACTGAAGTCCTGCAGGGTTCAGCAGGAGATCCCTGCAGCTTTAGATGATGCTTTCCAGCTTATAGACATACAGAGGTAGATAATGTAAATGATGCCATTTTACTACCTACCTCTGTATATCCATTTTACAAATGTTGCCAGGACCCAACCTTTGGTAAAGGGATGTGCTTAGCAGTTCGGAGTCCTCTCTAGGTTTTGACTCCTAAAACTTCTTTTCCCTTGTAATTTAGTTCACAGCTCCCAGTATGGCCAGTGTCCTGGAGCAACTGAACATTATCAATGGAATTCTCTTCATTCCACTAAGGTACAGTGATTCTTCTGAGTTATGTCTTTGGAAATCAAGGCTGTATTGTCTTAGTTCACAAGAGAGCAGAAACCACCTCCCCAGGATTTGTTTGGTTTAGATTACTTTTTAAAAAATTATTATGAATTGTCTTTTATACTTCTAGTTGAAAATTTGATTGGGATGATAGTGGAAATAGATGACTTGAGCCAAGACTGTAAATAATGACTGGTGGTAAAAATGCAGCATCAGCAGCTGGAGGCTGCTTGGCCATCAGTGAGATGCTGATGGCAACCCCCTGCTCTGCCCCAGCCCCACAGAGGTGCCTCTTTGTTCAAACCCAGCCAGCTAACTGGGCCCTGGCTGTGCTCAGGCACGGCTGAGCTGTGGAGGAGGGAGGTGCAAGGAGTGTTTGCCCCGTTGAACATGACCTTGTCCTGGTGTGTCACCATTCACACAGCCGCTCTAATCTCTGCTCCCCTTCCTGCTTTCCCCTTCAGCCAAAAAGACTTGGAGAACCTTAAAGCCGAGGTGCAGCGACGCCAGCAGCTCCAGGAAAGCATGAAAAGTGGGGAACAGCTGGAAGCAGAGGACAAAGCTGTGGAGGAGAAAGAGGCTGAGCCTAGCATGCCTTCCACTGCCATCCCCTTAACACAGAGCTCTGCTTAACGTGTACCTCGCTTTAAAAAAAAAAAAAAGTTTAAACCACCCTTTTCTGAATCTGGCCCAGGGCCTTAGCTGCCCTTGGAGCAGCTCCTCCTTTTTGACAATGTTATTGCACTGGTACAATTAATACACAATGCAAAGAACTAATCTGAGCAATGTAATCTGTCTGCCCAAGCTTGTGTCTGCCACGCGAGGGGAAGTGGCCGGAGGCAGCACAGACCCGTCCTGGCGCGCGGGGCCCTCCTGCCGTGTGTGTGTCTGTGTCGTGTGTGTGCGCAGCAGTTATTTCTACTTTGTACATATGAATTCCAAATGAACTGTCTGGAGGAATGTAACATTTCTCAGGTCATTTTTATGTTGACTAAGGACACTGCTTTGCTAAACCAGTAAAGAACCAGCCCCATCACTGCTCCACGTTCTTGTAAAACGTGGATTCCAAGCCAAAAGATTGATTTGCCCCCAGTCATTATTCAAGATTGTGCTAAAATAGCCATATTTGTGTCGCTGAGATGACTGAAGCTTGTGACATGTGGAAGTGGGGGATGTACAGCATTTTCTACATCTGGATATAGCCATGGGATTCCTTTAACCATTTTTTTCTATGTTTGGTTGGCAGTTTGGCAATTCAGTGGGGTTTTGTAACATTCACATTCTAATTTTCAAGGTAAAGATATAGATAGATATATATATATAGAGATATATATATATAGATATATATATGATATTCACCGTTCCACCTCTGCTCTGCTTGCAGCTGAGTGACTTGGGATACTGTATCCAAAGAGTGAGGGCTTGATCTTTAAAAAAGCGCACAAACTTCCATTGCAGTGGAAACCCCAGTGCCTCGGAGAGACAGGAATGCAGCAAATGAGGGCTGAGCTAAGGGGAGAGAGGAGGGAATCATAGCCCGTTTTAAGGTTGGGGAGAGGGGAGGAAAATTCAGAAATAGAGACCTGGTGTCATTTGCAACTGCAGCTGTTGACACAGCGCTGAGGGCCCTGAACCTGACAGAATCACATCAGGTTTTGGGGAAGGGGTTTAAATAAAAACTGAATTTCCCCCAGCACTGAAACCTCTGGCAAATACCTTTGTCTCTGGTGGTTTTGCACACTGGTTTTGGGACTGGCGCTGGGAGCTGCCATTGCTGGCACTGGACGGTACTGAATGGCAAGTGCCACTAAAGCAATCCTCCTGTCCCCTCCCCTCCACGCACATCCTGTGGGGTTGTCAGTGTCCTCAAGCAGGTAAGATGTGGCTGCTGCAGGCCCTGGGATGCCGACAGAGTTGAATGTCCTGTTTTCCAAGCAGATCAAGCTGTAGAAGTGGCGGGCTGGCCGCAGCCCCGCGCTGCCGGTGCCCAGCCTCTCCCTCCCTCGCATTGTCTGTCCTGGATCGTGCCCGTGCTAACCCGCGCTGCTTCTTTTACTGACCCTTGGAGCCAAGTGCTGTCCCTGTGCTCTGTACCCTTGGTTTCCTGTCTGACCCTACAGGTATTTGTAACTCGGGGCTGGGCCGGGGGGAAGGAGGGAGCAGCCTCTGAGGTGTTGGAGGTAACAAAGCAGTCTTCACTGCAAATGAACTTGCTCCTATTAGAAAAATTCTGAATTTCCTGGAAAGCAATCAATAAATTACTACAGTGCATCTTTCCTACAAGATTTTTCTTTTACTAGTGTCTTACAGTCCATTAAAAGCTTTTTAAACTCTTCCAGGTATTTTTTTGGTTTCTTTACTGTATGAGGCAAAGTGTTTGGTACCAGCAGTGGAGCCACCACTCCTGTTCCTTTGAGCAGGAGCAGCGGGAAGAGAACAGGACCAGCTGACCTGGAGGCTTTAAAACCTATAAACCAGTACCAGAGTCACAACCCTAGCCCAGAGCGGGCAGGACCCACAATCTCTTCTCTCAGAATCCATTTGTGCTCAGGGAGCAAAGTTAGTTTGCCCTCTCATCCCTGGGGAGATGTGGGAGCAGGGACACGGCTTTGGGGATTTTGTACCCATGTGAATTGAAGCTGAAGGATGCAAGTCCTGGCTCCTGAGGCTCCACAGCTAAGCAGCTCCAAGGGCAATGCAGGCTCGTAAATAACTGCATTTACCAGCATCTGTCTGTACCTTACTACCTCTCTTGGGTTGTGGGGGTTCTTATTACTCTGTTCACAAGTTCTTAAATGCAAGTGTAAAAACTGATTCAAATGGGCCCTGGGACCCAGCTGGGCTGGAGGCAGGCCGGTACTCAACCCATCCACTGAAAAATGGTTCAGTGCCACTCAGTGCTGTATTGGGACTGGAAACAGCTAGTCCAAACCAATCTCACACCTACAGAGCTGCTGTCAGCACACCACTTGCTGCACAAGCAACAACTCATCGAGCTAAGGGGAAAATTAAATGTGACTGCCCGTACTGTTACTGGCAACTCAGACCTGAACCTGCCTTGTGCTCCCTGTGAGAACTCACTACTTGTGGACATAAGAGACTTTCAACCCTCACCCCAACAACCACCTATGTGCCACCCTGTCACCCCATCTGGGATAGCCCATGCACACATTGGCTCGGGCAGAGCCCAGACTGGTTTTCTTTCCCAAATGCAAATGGGTCTCCTCCAAATGTCCATCCCGCATCTGCTCCCACTGCAAAGTACCAGCCTGCCAGCTGCTTCCACAGTGGGAGTGCCCTTTCATTGTCTCTCCACATCAAGCTCACAAGCACATCTGTGCTCTTCCATTATGAAGAGGTGCCCACCCAGGCACATTCCAGTTCTGGCTACTGACCTATCTCTTAACAGTACTTGAGGCAATTAAGGCCAAATCACAGGCAAAAATTAAACCAAAGCACACACTGCCAGAACCACCCAGTGCCTTCAGCTGTCCAGGTACCCAGCTCCCCTGTGCTGCCTCAAAGCCGACAGCGATTACTCCAGAGCTGCGTGGCCACGCTCAGCCACCACCCTCAGCAGGTCCAACACCGAGCCAGGAGCAGTGCAAGGCAGCTCTGCCAGGGCTGCGGTACAGACACAGGGTCAAGATAAGGGGAAAATTCAACCCCACCCAACCACGGCTGGCCTGTGCCAGGTGCAGGGACAAGGCTCTCCTGCGCCCCTGTGAGATGAGCTCAGCCCACCAGAGCATTTCCTGCAGCACCGCTTTGTACCAGATCAACCAACAAAACCTCTCACTACTCCAGCTGCCATGAACTACTTCCTGCAGCCTCAGCTGAGACAAGTTAAATTAAAATCAGAGCAAGGGCAAAGCAGGTGGGAGCAAAATCTGAGGGTGAAACAGAATAGCTTTTTTCAAAATAGTTTTAATTCTTGCATCCAAGGAAACAAAACCACATCTAGTTTTATATGCATTTAATAGTTTACCAATTGGTACAATAAGATTTTTTTAATATGCAGAAAACATGAATAAATTTTGTTTTACACAGTCTGAGAGCAACAAATCTTACTGTAAAACACAGAGCAATATTATATACATTCCTTTACCAATTTTGTTTTAATTGTGTCAATAGCTTCAGTTAACTCCTACAGCCTGGGAACTGTTCTCTCCAATTGCAACCTCTAACAGCGCTCAAACGAACATCTGACATTTGCCTTCACGTTGATGTCGGGATCGACTCTAAAGCGTGAGGATTTTGCTAATTTCTTTTCAGAATGAACTCGGGGAAGCCTGAGGGACAGGCAGGACAGGAAAGCAGCTACTTACATGACACAGTGGAAAGATAAAAAGGCCAGTTAATGCCAGTTGTGACTTGCAAATCCAACGCAACCCCCCCGCTCCCCCCCCGTCCATCCCACCCCTCTATGCACGTGCTCTTGCTACAGGACTCTCGGTATTGATTTAATACACGGACGTTATATACAGCTGGACACAACAGCTCACTCCAAGGGCGCTTTTCCTTCACTCAACTCAGCATTTGCAATATTCAAATCATTAAAGGATTACCAAGCCACCACTGTCTACGAAAACAAAGTATTTTTCCTTTTAAACAGCTCTCAGGGGAATCAGGAGCTGTCTAAGAGTTATTTCTCAGGCAGTTCACATGGACAGGAAGAGGCAGAGGAGAGGCGGGGACCCATGCCCATAGTCCCCACTCACTACCAACCAGGGGTTGTTTTCCTTTCCTCAGTGCCCTGGGCACACATTGGTCACACCACACACAAAAGCAGGATGGGCTTGTTTCACCTTTCTAAAGTGCAAGATGGTATAAAACATCAACTTCCAGCTTCTATCTAAACCACAAGAAATGTTGCACTTTCTGGCCCGTGTGGCATGGCCCAGGCTAGGCTAAGCCCAGGGATCTGCAGCGGCTCTGGTGAGGTCAGAGCTGGGTCCTGGCTCATTCTGCCAGGTTTAGTCAGGAAGTGCCAAAGCACCAGTGAACCTCTCGTGCCCTCCAATGCATTTTGTTCATTATTGACCCAGTAACCTCACTGTTGCAGTTCTGATCACAGCAAAGGCACAGCACAAGCTGACAGTAACAGTGGGGACAGTTCCACAGCATGTCCCCGAGTGTCCCCCTCATTCCCACGCCTGTGGTGTGGCTCCCTTCCAACCAGGGCTTCAGCTTTGGTCCAGTCAGGACCATCCCTGAGATCATTCCCTGCTGCCCCAGAAGCTCACTCTGCACAGCAGCAGTGTTGAGTCTCACACAGCAGTGATGCTGCTGCCACCACTGGGGCCAGGTGTCCTAGTAAATGTTCCTTTGCTTCAGGGAAAAAATGCAGTAGACAACTTCCACATCACAGGTACCTTTAATTTCTCATTCAGGTTTGAGTTATGTACATGAGGGTGGTTTACTTTAGACTTAAATAAAGTTTCTAGGTCCTACCAGGAATTAAACAGATGTTACTACTTTACAGTTGCAGATGCATGGAGGGTTTTAAGATGCACTACTTGTGTATCGGGAATTCTCCAATAGGACAAAAAGCAGCAAATTTTTCCAGTCCAAGCAGCTAATGAACAAAACAGACTTTATTCGTGCATGCTTATGCAGCAACACACACTGAGAATGACAGTAACCACTGGATTCAAGAGATTAGCCTGGATCTTAAACTGGCTCTGAAAACCCCCACATCAGAACCCCACTCTCCACAGGATCGCACACCCCAACCCAGCTCCTCCCACACAACAACGGGTCCTTCTGGGCTGACTGTGGAAGTTTCCCCCTCACCAGGTACAGTGTGTTCACCCTCCAGCCCACCCTATGCTGGTCAGGGACTCTCAGCTTTAAATGGGACATTTTAAAAGCCACGGATTAAACCAAAGGAATAAAATAAAGTACAAATTCACCTGTTAAAACATCAGCCTGGTACTTCATTGTATTGTCAATTTTAAAGTTGATTTTTAAAAAGACCTGGTTAGTGTGATAAGTATTGTAATTCTTGGTTATCTACAATGGAATCTGTCACAAAAAATGCTGATTAAAATATTAATTTATAATATTTTCATTCATTTCAGATCAAAATACGTAACTTTAGGGATATGCAAATTAAAAATTGTGTACACCAAACAACATAAATACTAATAACTGAGCTAGGCTGGTTTTGCTGATAGGATTTGGGTTTGGTTTTAATGTTTAGCATCTTTCCCACAGATGGGTGTGGGCTTTGTTCATGCCATCCTTCTTTTAGAAGCTTGCATGGATCTGACTTGCCATTGTCAACTGATTCTCAAGATACTTAGTGCTTCCTTTAAAGCATTTCAATGCTGCAACCCAAGGTTTTTTTTGACTTGCAAACCCCAGGACGTTTTTATTGGAGCCACGTTGCCAAGGTGAGGATCACCTCATTGTCCAAGGAGGCACTAAGGAAACCAAAAAACTTTTGTATACCCCAATTTCCTGCCAGTGAATGAGGGAAGTGTCCTTTGATCCTGCTGTGTAATAAGAATTGCACATCTCTAACAAACATGGAAAGCTAACAGCAAGGTGGACCATGGCAGTCATTTGGGAGAGGAAGCTCTACTGGAAACTGGATCACTAAACTCTAGTGGGATGGACAACTCCTCCTGGAAGTTTGTCTAGCATAAGAAAAACCAAACAAAAAACCATTTAAACTTAGTTTAACAGCACAGCTTAACCATTGAATGACCAAATAAAAAATAAATACATTTATCACATCAGCTGCGACTAAGATTTGTTGTCTTATTTCAGGTTTACAGTCAGTTCTATAAATATACCAACCCTTGCGTGATAGGAGGCCAAAACAAGTGTTTTCTGTTGATTTGGCAAATGTTTCATGACAAATATTCCAGAGTTTAATTAATTTCCATTAATTACATATAAGGTTCAGAAGATTCTGAATTGCAGCCTTATTATCTAGTATTCTTAGAGAAGATTTATTAAGCACACTTAAGTGATGTTACATAGATACACATTTCTGAAAAAGCCCTACAAAACTTTTCCCAAATGAGGTCACCAATTCAGGCACCAACAGACAGCAGAAAGAAAAACAGGTATAATTATCCGACATAACGACACTGTCAACTATTCAGTTAAGTGCCCTATTCCAATCATCCCACTTCTGCCTTCTCAGGTCTGATGTGACCAATGCCAGCCCATGTTCTTAAACCTATGGTACTTCTAGACAACGTATGTAAATTTACAGTATACAATTTGGATTCACCATGCATGAATACTTTGTGTGTAACATTTAATAAGCTCAATCTACATCCAGAATAATTTACATGAAAGGACAATATTTATTTAAACAGAGCTCAATGGGTAACCATGGTATCTGAGTGCATCCAGAGGAAAAGGGGTCACTGTGAACTCCATCAGCGGCACTCCCACACTTTTACTGTTTGATCTACACTCCCAGTCACCACGTACGGGGCTGTCTTGTGGAAATCTGCCAGGAGACAAAAGCTCACATTACCAACAAACCCAGAACTTCAGCATTTCCTACTCTCACTGAATGGCACTGCTTTTTCAAAACAAATCTACCAGCTCAAAGGCTACACTCCAAAGCTCCTGGCTGTACTTCTGTAGCCAAATTCCCTCAGGCTATTACGAAGATCTGGTAACAAGAACCAGAAATGTCCAGGAATTCAAAGTAACTCTTTTCTGACTGTTGTGCACACGCTTCTTTTCCTTTTGCTGGACAAGCACTGACACTAGAGCCCTCCTCAGGTGCCTGCACGCACTGGTGACAGGTTCCAGAACTCCCTGTCAGTTAACATCCTTATCCATGCACAACACTGGCAGCAGAAGTGGAAAAATCTAGCACACTCCAACTCTACAACTCACGTGGGTGGGGAGTTTGACTAGAAATTGGAGTTAATTTCTAGTTCATTTTTTCTACACAGAGAACACCACAAGGCACCACTAGAGCCCCAAGGTGAATGCCAGCCTGGTGCTCAGCTGCAGCCAGCAGGGAAGCAGCAGCTCTGGCACAGGGAGCAATACATACCCAAAGAGGTAACAAAGTGTTCGTGCGCGTTGAGGGTTTTCATGCATCGCTTGTTCTTGAAGTCCCAGACACGGAGAGTCTTGTCATCAGCACAGCTCAAAATAAACTTTCCCCCAGAATGGAACAGGACGCCACGTACCCAGTTATCATGGCCCACCTTGTGCACAAGGAGAGATCAGTGAGCAGGCTGAGAGCTGAGCATCCCACACTCACACTATGGCACACTGAGGGACCCCTGCCTGGCCCCGCAAGGACAGCACTGGAGCTCCTGAAACCTCTCAGAACTCACAGCTTATCTCCAGTTTCTATTATTACACCTCTATCAGTTCTCCCAACAATGCGAGTTCCTCTGCTTGAAGGCAAACAAACACCAGTCCTCATGTGACTTGCACCAATTCTGCTCTCGCCCCAGCACCACCACCCAGTCCAGCTGGAATCTGAGCTTGGAACGGCAGGCTATGGCCCGCAGGAAATCCTACACGTGGGAACAACATGATATTTCACAGAAGACAAGATTCAGATCATTACCAGCATTTCTGTAAACAAACCAAGCCACTCATCACAGAACCTACACCACAGTACTGTATTCACACTGTGGTTTTGGAGATTGTCAGTATTTCTTAGCAACAAGAAGATCTGAACCACAGAAGCCATTAAAACTATCTACAGCAACTCTGGCTTCTCTTGAAAACATGACATGCAAGATAATACATTCCATTAAAACTGGTTGTACAGTTTTATGAATGCTATATGCATAAATGCTATATGCATAAATGCTATATGCAGCTATGACTGCCAGAAAAAACACCAATGGACTTACAAGTGTCATAAGGCACATGCCAGTGCTAATGTCCCACATCTTAATGGTCTTGTCTCTGGATCCAGACAGCAGAAAAGGCCCAGGCTTGCCACTCTTCTTAGTCTACAGAAAATTATGGTTTAAGTTATGGTATACATAGGATGGAAGTGGGAAGAGGACAAATGAAGCAGACCCCTTCCCAGTGATATTGCTTAGTACCAAAATCAGATCATACAACAGCTTACAGCAAGTAAACCCACACTGACAAAGCTGGGTCACAGGCACTAGTACTAATGCTAGGAGAATTACACAATCTGTTAAAAGAAATAGTTGTTTTTCCTGCTGATTCCACAAGCCAAGTAACACTTGGAATAAACACTTGCCTACTGCAAGACATCCTCTGTTAACAGCAGACACAGCTCAAGTGCCACATCTCGGGACGAATGAGGATGCAGCTCACACATACCTTTGTATTCACATTCTTCATAAAATGCAAAGAAGCAGGGTTAGGAATTTCTGAAAACTTCCTACTCTATAGTGGTTTCTGTGTGTGTCCGTGCCCGGTGTTAGCACCTGCCAAGCTCTCACCTGCCCCAGGTGTGCAGGGAAGGTGCTCCCGTGCGGGCTGTACCCGATCCCATCAGCAGGGGGCAGGGGAGGCACCACTGCAGAGCCCGCACGGACACAGGAAGGGACACACAGACTTTCCTTTTAATTACTTATAATTAAAACATTATAAGGATCTTTTAGAGATTCAAGTAAAATTTGACTGAAATAACTTGTAAATACCATCACTAGACAAGTCCCTTTGTTCATTGTGGCTGCTTTTCCCCTGGGGTGTCCACGGCCTTTGGAAGCAGAGGGTAAAACCGCATTGCTGGGTGGGGGTTTGACTAGAAACTGGAGTTAATTTCTAGTTCCTTTCATCTACACTTTAACATCCTTAGAACAAAATGTCTTCTGGCCTTTAGCAAGCCTTTCTTGAGGCTCACTAGAAGTGGTATCTGTGATCATACAAACTGTGATTCATTTTAGTTAAGAAATGCTTTCTCCCATCAGCTGTACAGTAGAACAGCAGTCAGTGCTTGACTCCTTGGTGCACACTGCATCCAAGGCAGCTTCATTCTGCATTCCTGACTGGCTCCTTCCCCCCTCTACCTTCCAATTGCTAAGCATCCTGATAATCTTCACATTCTGCCAGAGAAGCTGCTTGATACATTTCTTTGCTGCAATACAAGACAGTGGTCCCACTCCCACCCCTCCCTGAACAGAGCATCTCTCCAAAGTTCACCTTCACTAGTGAAAAGATAGATCCTAAACACAAAAGCTGGATCCTGGGAAGCCAAGATGGAGCTTAGCTGCACACCAAGATACTCAGACAAAAGCATTCATACACCTGCTGTACTTGCCAGGCCCTCTGAGCCCAAAGCTCGGTGGCTGTCAGTGCTACACAGAGCACAAAGATCTCCCTGTGCGTGCTTGTGTAACAGCCCGGGAATGTTACCTCTGATCCTGTAGCTTCTGATATGGTGGAGTAGGAGCTCTCAGGAGCCCAGGAAATGCACTCTACCACATGCTCGTGCTCTCGGAGCTCAGCTTTGCATTCCTTTGTCGCTACCACCCACACGCGCACCGTCTGGTCATTGGAGCAGCTGGCAATCAAGGTGCCGTCCTGGTTGGGCCGCACCATGCGCACCCATTCTCTGTGCCCCGTGAAAGTCTTCACGCAGTAACTGTGCAAAAAAACACAGCATCACTCAACCACCAGAGCAACAACCCTCTGCATCTGCCTTGGAAATGTGAGGACACAGCCTACTCTCAGCAGTTAAGACAGACTATTTTAGCACACACATGTTCATCCTGGCAGATGATGGAGCACATCATAAAGAGTTCGTGGAAAGGATGCTGACATGAGAAAGCAGTGAGAGCTAAGAGCTAGCAAAAACTTGTTAGGGCAAAAAGCAGGAAACTTGGGAGAAAATGAAGTTGATGTGACTACTTGCATTAAACAGGTATTTTAAGAACAAGTAGAGATTTACAGGTCAATTAGGTATTAGAGAGACAACTGACAAATGAAGCAAGCAAGAAGACAAAAAAAAAAAAATCAGGGGACACCTTGATCTCTGTCAAGGAAGGTAACAGATATACTCCCTTTAAACTCATGGTTAACCAGTGAATTTATCTTCTTAACTGGTCACGAGCTAGAGATCTACCTTCACAGCTTCCAAAAAGACAAAACCAGTTACCTTTAGCTAGTATTAACATCTAAACCCCTTTGCCTAATGATTGAGGCAGAATCCTTCAGTGAATTACTCTAAACAACAGAAGATCATTTCTCAATTCAAATAGTGCCTGCTGACATTCAGATTCCTGTGTCCCACTTCTACACACAGTGGTTTCTCATCGCTTTTGTTCTGGTGCTGTTTGCTCACAAGTGCACTTACCCTGTCTGGACTTCCCACATTTTGATAGTTTTATCCCTTGAGGCAGAAACTATATGATCTCCATTGGGCATGATGGCTACTGAAGAGACATTATGATCATGACCTAAAAACAAAATAAAACCTTTATTAAGTGGTACTGGCAGAGTTTTGACAGAGCACACAGGACTTGCTATTTTTTTTTTAATCTTGGTCAAGTAGCTACAGCAGCAGTGTGTGTTTTATGGAATAATCTTTACATGTGAACTTGAGGTTTTATGAAATAATCATCCACATTTTTAGAACCCACACAGTCCAGACACTGAGCATCCTGAAAGGTGCTTTCTGTTTACTGGAGTATATCTGTGGGTGGGTGTTTATTTTTTTAGGTCTTAAACATTCTCTATTTCTACTCACCACTTCTAGAAGATGATCCTAAAAGCAAGAAAAAAGCTTTTACATAAAAAACATTTGCTGTCAATATTAGAATCTTATAGCTGTGGTTGCACTTTTGCATTTTTCCTATGGTTTTCAAACCCAGTGCAAAGGGAACATTCCCATGTGAGCAAATACACGCAGCCAAACCCACCCTGGAGCAGCCACAACTCCTCTGGCACTGATTCCTCCCTTCCTGTAGCCCTGCATCAGGAACACAGAGGGCTGAAGGAAGGAATCTTTCACTGATTTGAAGGCAGTTTTATTGTCTAGCAAGCATTTAATATTTAAAGATGAAATCTCTCTGTCATTTTATTTCAATATCATTATGGGATGTTTCCCACACCATCATGCATAGCAGATTTAAGATGCTATTTCATTCCATAAACACTGCATGTATCCCCTATTTATAGAGCACTCAAAGCATCAAATTATATCCCCCCTTTTTCTTTTGGAAAATACTCTGGTCTATAACCCCAATCCACATCAGCAGTTTTCCTGGATTAAAAAAAAAAATCCTCTTCACTTTACAGACTGCTAAATCAATCCCTTTATACCTTACCATGCATAGTTCTGATGCACTCAAAGCCCTGGAAATCCCATAGCTTAATGGTCATATCAGCAGAACAGGAGGCCAAGAGTTTGCCAGTGTGGTCAAAGGAAATATCTTGCACAGAGTCTGTGTGCCCCTTCAGGGTTCGCTCAAAGTCTCCTGTCTCATAATCCCACACCTGACAAGGGAACAGACAACTTGTTAACAGCAGCCCATTACTCTTTGTATTCTCCAGCCTCACATTTGCACTCTGAAGGCCAGTCTGGCACCTTGTTCAATAATTAATCAAACAAGAGACAGACAGCCCTAAAAAGCTTAACAGTAGGGAAAAAGAAATTTCTTTTTATGTGATTCTGCTCCTTATAAATTAATCCAATTCATGCATTTTGAAAACTACTTTCAGCCAACTTTAAGCATTATAAACCCAGCAGGAGAACAAGTTTCACTGTATTGATGTCACCTATTCCACAGCCAGTTGTCTGGAGCACACACACACCTTTATTGTGGCATCCTCTGAAGCAGAGACCATAACACTGAAAACTGGATGGAAAATGACTCGAGTGACAGGACTCCTGTGCCCACTCAACGCATACTTCTCTGGAGGACGAGGAATCCACTCCTTAGGGTCTCGTTTCTGACCAAGAGGTCCACCTGATGTAAATTCTTCCTTAGCTTCATTCAGCTTCGATTCTAATTCCATTACCTAAGTGTATGAATTTTAAAGAGACTTTTCATTTCCAGTTTTATACAAGACCTAATTCACCTTCTTGCATTAACATTTCAAATAACAACTGACTCCAAAACCCAGAGTAAAGCAAAGATTTTACGGACCAAAACTGATTACCAACATTCAGTAGCAGTGGTTTTAAAATTCAAACTTAAATTAATAATTTATAATTTATTCTTTAATAATTTAAAATTAATTCTTAATAATTTAATCATTAATTATTTATTCTTTTCAAATTCCCAAATATTTTCACAGGAAAAAGAAGTTCTAAAAAATCTCCCTTACTCACACACTGTATAAGTACATCTGAATTACTATTGTGCCAAACTACCAAAGAAGGTTGTGCTAACAAAAAGGAATGCTACTGCTGTAGGAATTCTGTGTCCTGTTGGAGCTAGCACACACATTAACCAACAACAGAAACACTGGAGGGCTAATAAACCCTCACTGTATTAACCTGCACAAGGGATAGGACTTCATTGTCAACACACTGATTTTAGGGGTATTTTTGCTTTTAATACACTCTTGAGCCATTGAAGCATGACTAAAAAGAGTTTTGTACTCTCCACTTGCAGCATAATCACTCACTGGAATGCACTGGAGCTAATGGCTCCTTCCCTCTAGGGCCATGGCCAAAGACAACAGGCAGCACTGATTTTTCCTCCTTTCTAGCCCAGCCTGACCCCCTGCACACAGCAATTCCATTTCCCTACTCACCAACTGCCCCCAGGCACCTCTTGCCTCTCAGCTTCAGGACTGCACGAGCGTGTTCCGTGCTGAATGCTTTCTGTGCTAACTTTTTATACATGTACAACCAGCAGACCTCTGCTTACCTTCTTTTGTAATCTGATAACAGATGTCCATTTTTTTTCCAGAAGTCCAGCATACTTTTTATCTAATTCTTCATTCTGAGAAGAAGCATTTAAAGAAAGAGGAAGAAAAGCAACACAGAAAAACAAACATCAGATACACTGAAGTAACTAACTGCTGCATGTTCTTTCCATTACAAAATTACAGTCTCATGCCACAGTAATCCTAAATAAGATGAAGATAAGAAACATCAGAAAATAACCATGCCAAGGCTTACTCCACAGAAGATAAAAGCTCTGAGGACTGGCTACCTTGGTCAGAGACAGATATCAATCGACTACTATAGAGAGGCACTTGTAAAAGCTGGAGTTATCTCCATGAATAGTCCATACAAAAATTAAATCTCTCCTTATAGAGCTACACATCAATTTTTCCAATTTACTCAAATAATTTCAGCCTTTACCTTTCTCTCCATTTTAGTATAGCCCACTCCAATTCAGATTTTCTTGCACAAAAGTCGTGAAACTTTTAGCAACTGCATTTTCTCTTTCCCTCAGGACCACCTAACCTATTTAGATTGCTTTCCTAAGCTTTGGGAAGAGGAGACTAAATTAGGTTGATAGATAAGGCAGATAGGGGAATTTTATTAGAATTTTCAATTAGAAGTATGGCATTTCAATTTGTCATTTCTACTTATTTATTCAATACTAGTAGCAAATTGGAGAAATCAAGTCAAACTTCAAGCATTTTGGAAAAAGAACAATGCAAGATATGTAATTTTAAAAAAGGCAAGGATTTATCCAAAGGATTTATCCACCACACAGAAGTTCACTATTCAGCCCAGCTGTAGCCATATGAAATGCACACCTCCTATGCTAATAGGCAGCAAAGTTAAAAATTATACCAAATCATCTGTGACAAAGGCAAATCAACAGAATGAAGATGCAAGAAATGACTGGTGTGAGTCACTGGCATCTTTACAGTCTAAGCAAACAGAGCTGCCTACCAGAGCTGGTCACACACTCACAGAATCACAGGCTGGTTTGGATTGGAAGGGACCTTGAATCTCATTTTGTTTCACCCCTGTGCCGGGCGGGGAACACCTTCCCCTGCACCAGGCTGCTCCAAACCTCGTCCAACCTGGCCTTGTTGGATGGTATGAACTGGAACTTCTATGAACTCTTTCAGCCTGCCCTGCTACTGCATGGTTACCCAAGAGGTGTGCAACAGACTCAGGCAATGACTTAACTCCTGACCCAAAGCTCAAAAGAATCTTCCAACATTGGCTCTGTATGATAAAGCAGAGGACAAAAGTAATCCAGTTTTGTCTTCCTGTTTCTCAAAGATGCCCAGTGAAGTCAGTCTCCAAAGTTGCACAGTCTCAGGCTATTTCAAATCTGGCTATAAAACCATTTACTCAGAAATGGTCAACTCACCCAATGATTATTTTTCCCTTTTCTGGCAAGGCAACAAGCTGTGTGAGTTCATCACCTCCAGTTCTGAAACTGTCTGAGCTAACAGGTAGGTAACAGACACAGATGCCATAGAACTGACAGACTTCAAAATTAAAATATACATGAAGAACCTTGTTTGAACTCACCACATCTAATTCAGCCTCCTTTTTAAAAACTGAATATGCCTCCTCGTAGCCATTGGAACGGAGGTAATCTGCTATTGCTCGATTTCTACAAAACATTTTAAATACAATTTAAAGAGTCAGTGAAAGATTGTCATCACAACATAGAGCACTCTGATCAAATCCTTGTCTACGTTCCAAAGCAAAATAGCAAAAAATTTCCAGAATTTACTCAAGATCAATGTAGAATTCACAGATTGCACCTTATATTGCAATGTGCTTATTGCAAATTGAAGAACCCATTTTTTATGCCATCAGTAACTTGGAAATTACATTTTCGTAATTTCCCAATTCTAGTTTCAAATATCAGCAGTTCTGTCAAAAACAAAGAGTAGAGAGATCCAAACCACAATACACAGTACTTAAAGGGCATGTGAACAGAGACACTTCAAATCTATTTGGAAACAAATGCTAATAATTGAAGTTTAATGAAAATGCAACACAAACTTAAAAACAATGATCCCTTACAGTTCATCTCGTTGCCTTTGTGACAGCACCATCGTGGCTGAGATGTCAGGTTAACGTGATCGAGCAGCGGCTTCTCCTCAAGAGCTAAAGTCTTGGGAACCCAGGATCCACAATTCAGTCTGCCACAGTGGCTTAAATCACAAGTATTTCTCCAGATGTGAAATCCAAGAGGAAATCCAGAGGCATTCAACACAGAAGATTCAATCCATCTACAAGAAGGAGAAAGAGACATCATTTGTTTCCTTGAAACAAGCATTCCTCAGGAAGCTTTCTTAGATTTATCCAAACAGCATCTTTAAAGGCTCTGGCTCAACCCCAGCATGGGGCCCTTGCACCTACAGCCCTACAAAACTGTAGCACACAAATGACTCTCCCCACTCCAGTACCACCATCTGAGGAAGTTCCAAAAAACCTTTAACTAAGAGACAGTACTTGTTTTCTTTTCAGTCACGTGTTAATGTAGTTTCCCTAGAGTTAATATTTCATCTCACCCATGTTTAGGGCACAGCAAATTTTTAAACAGTCTTCCAATCTCAACAGAGCGGCACTATTACCATGGGAAGAGCTGCCACAGGCCCATTACTGCAGCTGGGCTCAGGTAGTGAGTGGAGTGATCACAACACCTCTGGCAATGCCAGCCAGTTCAGGTTACGGCTGAAATCCAACACGCTCGAGATAGCTCAAGTCCCAGGAGTTGTGCTTTTCCAAAACGCTCACTCGTTACTATCCTTCGACTCAGAAACATCAACTACAGCATTCTCAGCGCACAGACTGCTTCAACTGGGCAGCTTTAACCTCTGCCACAGTGACACCAACAAACCCACGCTGGCAGCACTGCCCTTGCTTTCTGCACTGCAGGGACCTTGTGAGCACCACGACCATGCAAAGTGCTGAAATGGCACTTCCTGCACACCTGGCAGGTTCTGCACAGAACTCATCATTCACTCGGGCTGTTCAGCAAGTCTGACCGACCAACCAGCCTTCAGCACTGAGATAAACTCCGGCAACACACAGAGGCTCAGAGACAGCAGGTGGGTTTGTACTGCTTGAGGACTGCATGCTCCCGCTGCTGCTCCTCTGCCCCTCCCTAGACACAGGGTTGGGATGAGGATACACTGACTTCAGTATCACAGCTCAATAACAATTTCAGTACGGAGTCTCCTTTAAACAACAGCCTGCTATGAAAAAGGTAAGGAAAATACTAAGCTTGTATCATTAATGGCTACTTATTCATCAGAGGGGATCAGAGGCTTCTTTCTAAACCTATCTAGGCCCCGCTGTCTGCTTCAAAATGAGCTTAAGATGCAAGTTGCTTGTTTCCACCCTGCTGGTGGATCTTCCACGTTAAATGCTGCCCACCGTAATACTGCCCTGCAAGCCAGTTAGGATAGGAACACTCTAAACAGGCAATGCCTCATTTCATTAGTCTAACCTCTTCCCCAATAGCTATTCCTGAAACAATTCGGCTGAAAACTAACAGCACAGGCTGCATCCTTTCAGAGAATAGAAGCAAGCATTTCACTTCCTCGTGTCCCATACCTAATCGATGCCAGGTAAAGAGACAACTGGGTTCCGAGAGAGCCGGTGCTCAGCGCAGAGTCCCGCATGCAAATTAACGGAAATGGAGTTAACCCCGAGAGGCGGCGCTGCAGTGCCCAGAGGCGCCCTGCAGGGGGCGCGCCGCGGGACAGCCGGGGCCGAACGGCGCTCGGGGGCGGCGGAGCGGGACCGGGCACTGCCAACACACGGCAGCACCCCGGGACCGCCCAGCACCGCAACACACACACACACACGGCCAAAACCCGCCTCTAGGGCTGCCAGGGGGAAACCCGAACGTGGGGTTTGTATTATGAACCGCCACTACGCAGTGAATGCCTAGCAAATCCAGTGCCAGAGTACCGACTCCAATCAGTCAGTAAAATCAAGTAAAAATCCCAGTATCTCATCGATTTTGTCGTGGCATCTGAGAGATGCAATTATAGCACTTGTCTAAAAACAACACCAACTGTGTTTGTAAGGCCATCTTTCACATGCCACCTATTTAGAAATGCATGTTCCCTGTCAAATGTGAAGTAACCCCAAACTTCTCCATATCCCATATGCACTTCCCAACACCTGGGCTGCTCCATAATCTAACTCTGAATTGTTAGTGACAAACAGATCGTAGTACTAGATAAATTCCAACAGCTACAGAGCAAAGGAGTTACTCCTGCTATTACCAAATTACAGCGGAGGGAAAGCCACCAACCAACTGATCTACGGCATCTCCCTCCTCCAGAAAGGGTCTGTTCCAAGCACCCTCCCCAGCATTCCTGACTTTTAACTACAAAGCCACCTGAATATAAGGCAATGTACTTTTAGGACTGCCTCCTTCATAGACAAAACCAGAACAAACAGAACAAAAACAAAGCCCACTGCAAACAAACAAAAAGCCCCCACACAAACAACCCACTCAAGCAAAAGCGTCCAAATCCAAAAAGCCCCAAAGGACCATCATTAATTACACACCTGCCACTATGTGGACTACCTTTTTTTCAGCTGGAGCAGACTTTGTGACATACAGGTTTCAGCGAAGCAAGACTAACCAGTCCTTCTCCATCACCTATCAGCCACCACCGTGTTACTGTCAAACAGCTCAGCCATGAGAGCAGCTGGGGCTCTGGGGGAACCCTGGGGAACAAAAACAACCCACAAAGAACCGCCACCTGTTCATTACATCTCGCCTGAAACCGGTCACTTTGTACCAGCATCTTACGGCAGTGTCAAGTCAGAGACCTTCTTTTGAAAGAAAAAGTGTCTTTGCATGAGAATTTTACTTTGTCCACTATTAAACACAGGAAAAAGCACACTGAGCTTAGCCACTCATGGAGTAACAGCTACTAATTAAGTGTGAACCAGGATGTGCCTTTTATTAATACCCACTTAACACTCCTCCAAGTTGTAGTTTCTAACTTAAAACCCATCTGACTCCCTATCAATAGTCTGCATGTACAAAAGCACGAATGGCAAGCCCCTGCATAAGGACAGTAACAGAGGGCTACAGGTGCTCCCAGCAAGATCAGGTGTCCTTGTAAGCCTTTCAAAATTGGGAGCTGGCAGAACGCCTGTCGCTGGCACAGGTACGACACATGCAATGGGCACCTCTCACTCCTGCCAGCAGCACAGGACCTGCACGGTTTGCTAGAACAACACAAACCGTTCCTTACCTACACAAAACACACTCCTGAGCTCCACTAACAGCAGCAGATCCTCAGCAGGCAACTGCACCTCATCCCAACTGCCCATCTGAACACTCAGCTACAGATCAGCTTTTATACTTGGGACTGGCAGAAACATCAGAGCAGTAAGGGAAGCAGACCTACTTCAATCCTTTGGTGCTGCAGGACTAAAGAGTGGAATACTAAAGCATAATCTTTTAAAAGAAATTAATTTAAAAAGAAACAGCCAAGAATCATCATAGACCAGAACTTTTCCCTGCACAAGCTTCTAAAACACAGAGAATTATTGATGAAGAGCAACAAACTGAGCAGAAATACCTGAAAAGCAGAAGAATCCTCTCCTGTAAGGGAAGGTGAAAGCAGCACAGTGCAGGTTCATCTGACCTTCTCATTTGGAAAAAAAAAATTTAAAAAAGGGGGGACACTGTCTCTTCATGTCTGACCATTGCCCCTCCTTCTTCCTAAGCCGGGGTTCAGAGACTCCTGAGCTTCAGCACGCTGAGGACACGCTCGCTGCCACTGCAGGGCTGTGAGGCCTGGCTCTGCCCAGCCGGTGCCACCCTGGGCACGCAGCCCTTGGGCAATTGGCTGCAAGCCGGGCACCCAGCCAGCCCCACGCCACGCTGGCACCGGCACCACCGACCCGGCACGGGCAGCAACAAACTCCACCCCAGCGTGACTGAGAGGACTCAACACACCACTGCTGCTCCCTGCCCCCAAACACTGCCTTCTGCCACTCACGGGTACCAGCGTGGTTCAAGCGCTTCCCAGATCACTGGAAAACTCCACAATAACTTAATGAGAGACCTGCACATGATTCATAAATGCACCAACGGCAAAATGCAGCAAGGTCAGCTCCATTTGTTAGCTGAGGCAGCTCTACAGGAGGTATCCAAGCACAATAGCTACATGCTCAGTCACAGCAATGAGGTAGGGAAAAGAAAATCACTATCAGGCAAGGGATTCCCCATAGTTCATGGTATGTCATGCCAATAAATTATACACCTTGGCTAAATAGTACTAAGATTTGGGTTATATATACCTAAGTCCTTCCAAATCCACATTTTCAGAAGTGTATCCTGAGGTACCAAACTCCACCATCACAACAAGTCTCATCATCTTCCACAGGGTTTTGTCAGTAAGTTAGGTTCAAGGTTCTCCACTGCCTTTGTTTGCTCCTATTACGTGTGTCAAAACACCTTTAAGGACCAAAACCATGAACAAACCCCTAAAATGGCTCAAGTGTCTAACGGTGCCCATTTCTGCTGTTCAGAAAAAAATCACAGTAGAAGTCACTCCCAACTGAGCTGCGATCCATCTCTCCCACAGTGAGCTGTCCTCTCCCAGGAGTGAGGCACAGCAAACCCAGCTGTGCCTGTGGCACTGGCAGTGCTCTGCTACCACAGTGAGGGGTGAGAAGACCAACAATCAGCTTCAACTTCATTCCTTGGCTCACAACGCTGGCAGCAGCAGTGAACTGTTCCATACACCAGCACCATCACCTCAGGTTCACTCTGCTGCTGTCCAGCAACCTCATCTAGCCACGAAAGGCTAGTCACTCACAAAAACCAAGGGCCACCAAAAAGAGTTACTGAATTGATATACTCAGAATTAAATTCCCCAATTCTATAAAGCTGAAAGGGTCTATTTGTGCATTAATAAAGGAGAAACTCTTGCTGCATCGTCTCTTGCTCCATGGCTGGCATAGGAGGTCCTTTGCAAGGTTCTTCAACAGTGTATCCTCTTTCACAACATTAACAAGAGAACTTCAAGAGGTTATCTGGGAGTATTCCCAGGCAATTAGAGATACCGTCCTTATGGAGGAACTAGATCACATAAATTCTTCTTTTACACCTCTGGATTATGTCACTAAATTCTACCAAGTATATAAGAAAATTTCCTTTTAATTTAAACTAATTTTAATGGGTCTGATTTTGTTTTAAAGCCTATAAGCAAAAAGCTGCTTTATCAAACTCAAGCCACAGAACAGGACAACTCTTTCCACAAATGTACTCAAAACCAGATTCCATAGAAGTGAAGTAATATTGACGGTTCCTGGGCATAACTATTAGGACCTGAAAAGGGTTCCTAGATACATCTCTATCTTTTGACAGAAAAGAAAAACAGTAACAGTAAAATAATCCAGTTCCTCTCCTGCCTCCATCTTGCCCCCCATTATTGCAGGAAAGCTCATCCACAGCAGAATCACCCAGGCACAGCCATGCAGCTGCTCTAAGTGCAGCAAACAGACCTTATCCTAGAAAATGCTGGAATCCATCACCTGCTAAGCCAGCAGGGATGAGTCGGAGAATATGAGAAAGCTACTCATTTATGAGCTGGGTTAATCTTTTTTCCACTTTTCAGCCTACATCAGTAAAGCTGGCTGAGGGATTACGACAAAGTGAGCTCCAGCAGCTATCTGATTTGGGAAAAACAAAACAAGAAGCAAATCTGATCTGAATTACAACTCTGAGCCTTATTTTTAATTCATATGTTTAGTAAGCCTGTTATTCTGCAATTAAGGGAAGTCTCAAAATGCCCGTAGGTCAACCCTTTGCTTGATACATCAATGTACTATCCACAGAGCACAGCGTTCTGCGCAGTGTTTGTAACAATTCACAAAAAACATTTTCCGTTTCAGTTCAGTTACAGGTTTATCAAAGGAAATGTATTTTTAACATGAAAAAAAGTGAAAAATTTTATGTCTGCTTTCTTCCTCATTTCACCTACTTTTACAGCTTTTGCTAAAAACCTCCTAGAGTAGTTTAGTTCTGAAAATAATTCAACACCAAATCCATGGGGAACTAGAAAGCAATCTGTGGCAGATCAGATATAGTGCCTATGTCCCAAAGACTTGGAATGCAGGTTGCAATTACATCTGAAAAATAAAGCTAAGGAATGTCATCACGATGCTATAGACCAGGAGTAAGTTGGCTGCTCCACAGCATGCAGCCTAAAGAAATGCCTGTGCATTCTGAAATCAACTCCTATGCCAGTCTGCTTTCCCATATTATTTCAAGCTAAGTTTTTACACATCACTGGCAGTCACTACCCACCTTCAGGACTGTAAAACAACAGAAAACACTTCTGGCCTCATTACCTTCCCAGGCACCAACACTAAACAGCTTTGAGGAATCTAGACCAAATTTGCTTGGAATTTTTTTTTTTAAAGAAGCCTTTAAATTAATTCAATCTTGACATTTTTTCTCCATGTATCACTTGAGTTTTGCAATTCTGATAGAAGCACGATACAAGTAATTCTCAGGAGAAACATCTTGAGCACTGTCACATCATCTCATTTTAGAGCCTTTGAGCTTCCTCCAGGTCAGAACTCCAGCCTGAGGTCTGTGTGTAGGCTTTGGTGGAAAACAAGGGAAAACATCCTTCTTCTAACCTGCCTGTTCAATTTTGTGTGAAAATGCAGGTAAATTTACCCACCAGTAACAGGAAGAATGCAGCAGGCTGCTCCAAACCTCGGTTTAACATGTGTGAAAAGGTTTTTGCCATGGCACTCCCCACTCTTGCTCAGGGTGTTGTGACAGCAGCAGGGACAGCAGGCAGGGGTAGCGTTACGGGGCTCCACATTACACTCTGCTACTCAGCACTGGCTCAGAGCAAAGCACATCAGGGTCAGCTGGGTATTTCTCAGTATCACTATTGCTAGGTCAAACAACACATACAGATTTTGGGACAGCAATCCTAGACCACCAGGAGAAGAGTGCTGCACTTAGATACCTCTATCAGCAGGCATGCACTGGTTTGAACTTTGCTGTTCTCAGTTCTTCCTCCCATACGTCTCTGATTCGAAAAATTAAGAGATTTATAACTGTAAAGGAGGTCACAGAACTATATCCAAACTTAAATAATTCAATCATTAAATTGCCTGTTATACTGGAAATGTGGTATTAACAAAAACAATTGTGAATTGATTAAGTTTATATAGAAAAATATCCAGAAGGAAACTTAAAAGAACACCTATGTTACTACTTGAGAAACAGAAGAAGGTGTAAACCACAAAGAAATCCAAACAAGAACTTAGACAGAACTTCCAATCTTCAATCATGAGAACATTGCTGGTCCTTTAGCCATTTTCAAAGCTTGTTGACCAAAAATGGCTTCACTTGCCCAGAGGGGAGGAAGAAAACCCCAAACCAAAAAGCTCATCATAATTGTCATCTATAACACCTTATTCTATTACAGGGAACAGTGTTCAAGCTTTAATGACACTAGTAGCAAAAATAATGAAATCAGGGTTCTGGTAGAATGTGTCTCATCTTTCTGATCACCCACCTTCACCTGCCACACTCCTGCCTCTAAAACAGAGCTGAAGGTGAGAGAACCAGAAACTTCTACCATTACTAATTTATCAGACACCATCTGTTTAAAATACATACACTCATTAATGACATCATCCACTTAATAGATTGCAAAGATATGAGCATTTAAACAAACCAAACTGTTTATCCAACCTCTTTCTTCACCCCAAAAAGCAGGTGAATCCAGCACAAGACAAGCTGCCAATATTGTTTCCTTATGGAGGAAACAGTCATTTATCTGCAGCAAACAACCTAGATGCTTCCAGCTGATTTTCCTCTAGTCTTAAAGGAGGATAAACTTAACACCTTTGCTTTAGCATTAAGCAGAAAAACAAGGCAGAGGCAATCTCGGGGGGAGGCAGGGAGGGGAACACTTGTCTGTCTAATTAAACCAAAAGAACTTAAGGTTTGTGAAGCACAAGGGGAACAATTCACAAGACACAAGATACAAGAGGCAAGGTATAAATACTCTCAGTCATGAATGCCCCTGCCCTATCCCAGATGCAAACCAGTACAGCACCATGCCAGAGCCTGTCACCTGCCTCACAAGAGGTGTGACAGCTGAGTCACCAACCAGCCCCAGAACAAGAGGTGTCTCTCAACAGCCTTCGACCAACTCCCTCAGCAGGGACCTACTTAACAACGGATCCAAGGAAATTACAGGACAGACGCTGCTGCTGCACCACCTACAAACCTCAGCCATGGATGGCCCCATCTCTGGAAACACCTTCTCAAGGATGCAGCAAGTAGTTACTAGTAAAAAAAATCAGTTAAGTCTTCCAGAATCAACAGAACCACAACCACAAAGTTGTATTTATTACATTCATTTAATCACAATCCTTATCCAAAGTCCACAAGCAGCCGAGCCAAGCTGCAGAGCTCACTTGAAAGCAGTACTATTAAGAAGGAAATGGGGAAAATAATTCCAAATGTATTAACTAGCAGGTACTTTGAATAAATTATGTTGATTTCTTTATACAGTTATACATGCATCAGTGCTCTTGGTATTGGTCAGTGTGACAATGCTGTGCACTGGTTTTGAGCATTAATTTTGAAAGGACTGTATGTTTATAGTCCCAAGGAAATGCAGTTCAGCATACACTTACTTCCTAAGTAACATTTTTCTTTGACATTTCCTGATTGTACATGCCAGCAGGAAGTGAAATGATAGGTGGCTTCCAAGACAGTGAACTAAAAGCAAGAGTGCCTAAGTCACACCTATCTATTCCCTTAAGGAGAGAGCAGGAGGTTAAAAAAAAAGAAAACAGAATAAGCTTTTAAACATTATGAATGATACAAACATTGCCTCATCCAGGTCCTGCCGCAACTGAGAGGAGAAGGCCCTTCTTTAAACAACTGAGATAAGATACAGGTTAGCAATGCACATCTGCTGGGCTAACCCACAGCAGCGGCATCTCCAGCACAGAACTGGAATTCTGTTCTTCATCAGACAAAATCCTGGTTCTTGCCAATGCTTTTAATATATACTGTTCATCAGTAGGTCTTAGAACATGGTCAGAATGAAGAAAAGTTTTGTCCTACAACAACTGTAGTACACGAAACGCAGACATCTGACCCATCCTAGGCTCAGCACCCGACCAGGGAGAGGTGCCAGAGCTGCAGCTCCCACCGCACCTCAGCACCTCAGCGGGGGCACAATCCTGCCCCAGAGCACAGCCACTCACACCCTCCCAGCATGGACAGCATTCCGAGCAAGAATGCTCAGGAAACAGCTTTATGGACCTGAAAATTGATTTTAAACAGGTCAGGATTGTACCTTAGTGTGAATGCCTACTTTTAAAAACTTCAAGTGTAGCCTACTCTGTCAGGCAGATCAAAAGACAAAGTAACACCACCCATGAATAAACTCTCAAAAGCCACATTAGGAGCCCCATTTCCCTTGTGTCAGGTAATAAAGCAGCTCCTGAGAAAGCCCCTGAACTCAGGCAAGGCTTCACCAGTGCAATACATTTTCAGTAGTCAGGCTGCCCTGCCAATGATACTTAAGCTCTTATAAAAGGGAGAAAGAGGAGCCAGTTGTAACGTCACTGACAGATCTGCAAGAATGGACAGTGCATAATTTAACAACTTCTCTGCAACAAACCCCATAGGAGAGTCCCAGCACCATTCTATCAACACACACGGCTCTGATCCTTGGGAAAGATCTTCAGCTGCCATCATAAATTACATGTTAGAGGCTGGAAACTCCCCTGCACCCTATAGGAAATCTGAAATCATTATCTACCAATAATAATTATGGATTTCTATTGTCCTCTTGATTTCCTGAATTTAGGCCTACACAGGTCATATTTTCAACCTGACAAGTATTTCAGTGCCCACTTCATGGATGCTTCAGTGGCTGTGCCACACTTTGCCTTTAGTTTAGGAAATGGGCCTCAAGTTCACCAAAGTAGAGGAGAGCTGACCTAAACTGAATTATTCCAACGTCACTCACCTTCCTACTATGGCAATTCCAACCCTTCTAGTTCACAAATACAGGGCAGCTACAGAGAGTTGTAAAAAACCTTACAAACATATACAGTCTATGCCTGAGCTACCCTGAGGCAGAGGGGTCCAGCTATTGTTTGCCCAGAATACTCCACAAGAAGTATAAATCCATTACAATTAACGATGGACACTGGCTGTGGAGCTCTTCATGGCAGACAAGGTTGGAGTGCTGGACAAGGCAGGCAGCAGATGTTGATTCTGGAGCTGTCCCAGCCACAGCAAGTTGAGAGCAAAGACACAACCTGAGCTCCCAGGCTGGGAGGAGCAGAGGAGCCAGGACAGGCACAAAACTCAGCAGGACAGGCAAAACAGAGCCTGTGTGCAGCCAGAAAGGAACTGTTGATGATGCCTTTTGCTTCTGTAGAACCCAAATGAACAAGTTACTCCTGTAGAAAAAGTAACTGCCATCATTTCAAGGGCAAAAATCAACCAAAGCTGTTCAGATGGCAAATGTTTTACTGGGTTCTTCACTGGCCTTAGCCTGGATATGCATTAGACCCAGGTATTTAGCTCATGCAGCCACTGAATCCTGGAACTTCTACTCCAATAGAATTAGAAAGAATGCAGAAATCACTGCCCCTTATCTTAATTCTGGGCATACTAAGAGAAGCACAGTCTCTTTCTTGTATGCCCACCTCCTATCACAAACTGCACTCCAGAACTGAGACCCCCATGAAAAAGCAAAACCTCAGTCTGCTTCAGAACCATCCGTGCTCAATGCTGTACTTGCTCCAATCAGCACTGAAATCAGATGGGAATGCCACGAGGCACATGTGGAACAGGAGAGCACTTCCACAGGCAGCCCTTCCTAGGTGCTCCCTCCAATCCCCATTGTATTCCCCAAATCCTTTGTTCAAACGCCTTTCCTACACAACTTTAAGCAGTAGTACCCAAGGGGGACAGCGATGCTCTTGCAGAGCTACAGTGCTCAAAAGGGGCTTCCCAAATCCTGAGATGTTATTTTACAAGAACTTGGCACCTGACGAAGGGCAAGGCAGTCCAGCCTGCACACTGACAGCAGTCACTCCACTGTGGTCACCAGAGAAACCAGGGATTGTCTTTTCCTGTGTGCCCACCCATAATCCGCTCTAACCAAGAAGTTCCATGAACAAATAACAGCATGAAGCCACAATACAGAGGCTTCCTTAGATTCCGGAGAATCTTATGTGTAAAACATCCGCACAAAAATTGTAATTCTTATCTAAAGTGTAAATAAAATCAATTCAACAAGTGCATATACAAGTGGATAAATTGAAGCGGTTTTCAGACAAAAAAAAAAAAAAATCCGGCTTTGCAACAGTGACTGGTCACTTCTCACTGCCAGACAAATCAAAATCCACTCTGCAGAAAAATCAGCCTCCGAACAGAATGTGAGATTTGTTTCATTTCCGAAGCTTCCTGCACCATTAGATTCTTCCCTAAAGAAGAGACTTCATTGTTACGGCAATTAGTATTCCTCCACCCCGGCAAAGGGAGGAAAAAAAAAGCTCTGAAAGGGTAATCGAGCCATTTCGCAGCTTTGCCTCCTTACTCCACCCAGTCTCTTCCCTGCTCAATGGCTGCTCACAGCATCCACAAACACGGGAACAGCAACAGAAACACACAAAAACGAGACGCCCGAGAACAAGCCGGATATTTGCAATGCATCTTACAGTTTAAAAATATCTTCTTTGTTTAGTTCCCCAACGTAATTTTCCTATTTAACAAAATTACTCTAAGGGCAAATAACATTCTGACAGCAGACCCTCCCTCTCCCGAAAACCAGCCAAATGCTGCACAATCATTTACAAAATTATCATCACAGAACGGAGGTTCTTTAACCATCACCTCCTAATGCCATGAACAATACTGTCATAGCAACATACACTTAAAAGAATCACCACAAAAATACATAATTTAGCCAGGTCAATGTGCCCAAACATTTAATTATATTAAATCGGTGTTTATTAAAGATTTTTAATATAGCTTAGATTAACCTTCCCCCATCCCTAGTAGACAATTCATTATGAAAGGACTTGACCTGCACCAACCAAGCCCACTGCTGCAGCACTATCGGCGAGGAAATGGTTCGAGTGATACCACGGCAAAGAAAGGGAAGGTGTCACATTATTATTGATATTAAAGGTCAAGTTTAATTGCATCCACCTTAAAAAAAAAAAAAATCTCACGCCCACAGAACTGAACAAACCCCAAACTTTTCAAGGGAGGCACCACTCCCACCCCCCAGCTTCCATCAAAAGCCCTGCCTGCATATAACCTCCTGCCGAAACAAAACCTCGGGAGTGGCAATTAATGCAGGATTTTTAGCAATATTGTAAGGTTTTCACGGGAACCCTGTGCACCTGCAGCCACCCAGGCAGTGATATGACCCCCAGAAGGAGAGATTAGACCTCCCTCCCCCGTTTTACTGCAGCTGGTTCTGAAGGTCTGAGCCACCTCCTATCGCTGCTGCCCTGCTGAGCACTGCAGGAAAACTGGGGATGCGAGAAAAATTCTGAAACAACACCTACTCCTTTCCCTGGATTATTAATTCCCGTCCTGTTTTCGGTGCCTCGGCCGCGCTGGCGATTTGGGCCATCGCCCGACGCCCGGGCCGGGGAGATGGTGACAGGGGAAACCCCCGGCAGGAACCGGGGAGGGATGCTGGGGGTCCCCTCCGCGCACACGCCGGGCCCATCGTCCCTGACGGCTATTTTATCGCTATTTACCCCGGCCCATCGCCTGCCCCCGGTATTTGCTAAGTCACGGACAGAGCGGCGCGGCCCG
>VWYP01018993.1:106410-119025 GCA_013400435.1 Pycnonotus jocosus | reverse complement strand
CATCTTGGGCGGCCGAGGCGCGGGGTGCGTGTCCCGGCGTGCCGCGCGCCGCTCCCGGCGTGCATTGCGCGGCCGCCCGCCTGAAGGGGCGGCCCGGGGACACCGGGAGAACCGGGAACGCACCGGGGACACACCGGCAGTGCACCAGCAGTACCGGGCACAGGCCACGAAGGTTAGGCACACCGGGAAAACACCGGGCACAGCAGCAGTGGCACCGGGAAGATGGGACACCGCGGGTACACCCCCTCGGCCCCGGCCTCTCGCGGGCACCGGGCGCTGTAGTGCATTCCGAGTGTCCGTTCCCAGGAATTCCCTCCCGGGACAACTCTGTTTTAGTGAGTGACCTTGTCCCGCAGGTCTGGACTCCACAGAGTTGAGAGGAACGTTCTGATCTTTTGTGTCCCTCACCTCCATGTGACGGGAGCTCTGGGGGCTCCCCTGTGCATCCCCCTTCACAGGGTCAGCATAGAAACACTCGCACTTTGCACTAGGAACTGAATGTTCGCATAATCTACAAACACCATTTAGTTAAATCCCAAAAATCTCCTTTGTTTAGTATCTCAAAATGGTAGTTCCTGATGGTAAACTGAGGCAAATCCTGTACACCACAAGGCACTTGTCAGGTTATTTCATAGACAACATAAGAAACAGAGGGGAGAGAAATTTAGGGGAAGACTTAAAAATGGTTGCCCGAATTACCTTGGCTTTACTTCCATCTACTTGCAAAGCAGGCAAAGCTGCTTTGACAGCCTCAAAATTCTTATATTTCAAGTATTTGGGGGTGCATATTCAAGCGATAATTAGCATCTACCCGAAAAATTAAATTTGGTTTGCAGAGATTAATGAATTTTCCAGAGATTTTGAGGACACTGGTATTTTATTCTTCTTTTACATCTGGCCTTCCTTGTAATATCATTGCTTGATATTAGAATGGAAAAGAAATCCCAGCTGCCAGCACGGCTGAACCGTAAGGAGTCTCAGAGCCCATTTTTCTTGATCATTTCCTTGATTGCCACCATGTGCCTTGATAATAGCAAACATGGACCCTGTGCCTCAGAGGGGACAGGCAGATCCAAACCACACAGCTCCTTCTGATCTCAGCCTCAGTTCCTCCCTCAGAATATTCCTGAAGGTGGTGTTTGCAGCTTGCACAGCCCTGCTGCAGTGTGGGCCAGGCTTCTCGAGGGGAGTTTTTGCCGTCTGGGGTAGCACAGGCAGCAGGAGCTGCTACAGCCGAGATTATGATTCCAAACATTCCACCAGCCCTCGCCACACGCTTCCTGCTAAACACGGAAACTGGATCCATTGATAATTCATATGCTGCCTCTGAATGAAAGTTGTCATTAATATTCTATATGTGTACATGTTTGTGTAGCAAAGCACCTGCAGTGGCTGCACCACTGCAACCAACTCTTGTACACGTTTCACGTCCGTCATGGTGCCTGACCTACAAAAGATGTGAGCTGTTAGAGCCACAGAGCTCTGGAAGAGAAAGAGTTGCATGAAAATGCCTCCACAGATTTGAACTGAAGGATCAGTGCAGTTTTAGGTCGGGACTGAATTCCAGTGACACAAATACTGTCATTACAAGGTGTCTAAGCACATACCAAAGGAAATTAACTTCTAGCTGTGTCTTGCAATTCAATTTAATGAGTCAATGGGCATGTCTACCTGTGTCATTAACCCTGTCACTGGGATAAATCACAAGAAATGAGCATTTTTTCTTCTTTTTGTTCACTAGTGAATAGTGACTTCTCTGTGGCTCAAACAAGACTCTAGAACTGCAAATTTTCCACTTTATTGTTTTTCTAGTTGCAAAAGTTTTAGAAATCCCACTCCCAGTACTCATGGGGCCTTTCCTCTACAGTATAAACTTCAGGAGGAGGGCAATCTGTGTCCTGCTCTACGTGACATTCTCAATTAAAAAGAAGATAAATCCTGTCTCTGAGGTTCCTGTGTGGGAAACCTTGGCCCTGGGCAAAGTCTTCCCTTGTTGCAGTAAAATTTTTCACTGAAGTGAGCCCCTTTTCTAATTTAGTATGAAGGAAACAAAAATTAAATTTTCAGCAAGTGTTCCTGTTTTACTGCTAAAAGTGGCCATGCCTGTTTTTATGCCATTCTGCATCTCACCTGGACTGCTGATTGCATGGAGGTTATAAAGGGTTCATGCTCTTGATGATGATGTGTTTCTGTATCTCGATTCAGTAGTCTTTGATAGTCCAATACTATTCCAATGATTCTGCTTTCACGTGGTTCCTTCTTTAAACTCACGTGTTCGTTCTTTTCCCAGACCCAAAGGATGAAAGTCCAGGTACAAGCAGCATTTCAGCCCCTTATCAGTTCTGTTTCCACTGGTGTCCTCTGACAGGCCCTTATCCAAAGCTGCCTGCTCACCCTGGAGGTGCAGCTTTCCCTGGCAGCCGTGGGCCTGGCTCCTCTGCTAGTCCAGGTTATCTGCTGGTTCCTCCGTGTTCTTGTGAGGTTGTAATCGGTGTCTGCTTGGCCTCACAATCACCTTCTCTGTTACCATACGGTGAGTGGGATGTTAAATAGATCCTTTTTCTGTGAGACTCTGAAAGCACCTTGTTAAAGTTTTTAACATAGGAATATTAATTGCAGGTATTTATGGTCAAACAAGAAGATGTTTTCTGTTCCCAGAATTTTAAAATTTATAAGAATTATATAAGAATTATATTATATAAGGATAAATATGCTNTGGTCAAACAAGAAGATGTTTTCTCTTCTCAGAATTTTAAAATTTGTAAGAATTATATTATTCAAGGATAAATATGCGTACTTTAAAAATTTTATTCAATAGTTTTAGTGAATTACGTCTTATATCTTCAAAATGTTTTTACAGTGAGGGCACATTCCAGTTAAAAGGATGGTAGAGTAGTGCAGAGATAATAAAGCATCCACATTTTAATGTAATTGGGGCATGCACCTTTGCCTGCAAAAGCCGCATGTAGATCTCATGCTGATGCTGCAGCTGAACATGCAGATTAGGTCATCGTAGGCTCCTGTAGCTGACCAGGATAATTTGTGCATTAGTACCTGATTTGTGTAGAAAACTGCTGCAAAGGTGTGTGCAGGTATTTGGGATGGGGTGCATCACTCCTGGCTCTCCCAGATGTGCTGCACAGCTGCAGTTCAGCTGCAGTTCAGCAGTTTGATGGACTCTGGCACAAGCCTTGCTGTACTTCAGCATCCCTTGTCCACTCAAACTCGCTCCTTAATTTCTGCTTTTACAGCACAAATCTGCTGTCCAAGATACTGTAAAACATCGGGAAAGTGTGGCCTCTGCTCCATGGGTGCTGCAGCTTCCCAAACACAACTTTATGAGACAAATTCTTTAGTCAATCCGTGAATATTGGAGAAAGACGTTACTCATGTTGTGATTCCTTTCTAGATGTGGGGAATGGGAGAAGTCAGGCTCTTTTCCTAATGTACAGTCTGTTTAGCTGACAAACCTGCACCAGCTTTAACAAACTGATAGTATATCCCCCATTAAAAACAGGAACATTTTACAACAAATAGAGCTATTCAGAAATGTAAATGCCATACCAATGCTTTTTTTTTTTTTTCCACATTTTAGAATATTTGTTATTACCAGAAAATGAAAATTGTGTATTAGATAAGAAACTCTTGTTTCTCAGCAACATCATGAATATTACTGGTCTAACAAGAGAGCTGAGAGGTTAAAATAAATGTGTGCTGAGAGCCCCTTCAACTTCTAGAAAGCTAGTCCAGGTTTCTTTCCAACAGGATGGAATATTGTAGCTTCCCTACAAGGAGGAGGTAGGTGGCTCAAGTGCTGGGTGATTCACAGCTGTAAGAATGCACCACCACCAACCCATGCATGGATACTCACACACCCTGATCAAATTATATGTTTGACACATTCTTAAACTGAACCTTTCTGCAAGCAATTACACACGTTAGTGATGCTGTGATTCAGTGTGGTGCTGGCTGATGATGAAACACTGCAGGGTTGCTCCTCATGGCACCAGGAAACAGGAACCTTAGCTTGCCTTTTTACCACTGGCTTCCCTCTGGAGAACAGCTGTAATGAGTATTATCTTAACTGTGTGAAAGAGGACAACTTAGAAACATCACCTGTTGCTGTAGGTATTTTCTAGTAAATCACTGAAAATTGTAAATGGATGAAAAAGCCCGAGATTTAAAACTTTTGTCAGACAGCAAAGAAACAGAGAGAGCGTGGGACAGAGCTGACTTGGCTCTGGGAGCTGCAGCCGCTGCCCGGGGAAGCGCAGCTTGGGGAGCTCTAAAGGACAGAGGCAGTGAAAGGGTTCCTTCAGTGCTGCAGGAGCAGGAACACTGCTGCAGTCAATCCCTTCTGGGTGCAACTGTAAGTCCCAAGAGGGAGGGAAACAGAAGGAAGAAGGAATATCTGTCAATTTTTGGAAAAGTTACAAATTCTTAACACTGATACACTGTGATGTCCTGTGCTTTGTCCTCTCAGGAACTCCTCTTCTTTGGGGCAAATCATTTCATGTCTCTTGAATACTTGTTAAAACATTTCCAATGCCAGCATTATTCATTCATGCTTATAAAGTCTGTTTATATTCATGCTTCAGTACATGTCACCATAAAAGTAATATTATCAAGCATTGGAAAAAAAAAATTCCCAAACCAGTAGTAAAGCTCTTGGTGACTGTGATGGAATTAATCATCCAACTGGTCTGCAATGTTTATAGAGAACACTCTGCTGGCTGAAAAACTCTCTCAGACGTTTGGTGTACTTCTGTTGTTTGTTCTAAGCATCATTTAGTGCCCTCAGCGACTTTATTATGTTTATATATATAATTAGAAAAAGATACATTTTAGGATGTGACATTTTTGGCCAGGTTAAAAAATGCACTTAATTAAAATTGCTTCAAGAAAGGATCATTTGCCCCTGACTCTCCACTGGATTTTCTGTATTCATTCCAAATAGGAAATTCTAAACAAATTTCACTAAACTAATGTGTATTACCTAAAAAAAAAAAAGTTAAAAGACTGAGTTCTGTGGTTTTAAGAGCTCTCTGTGAAAAAGGGAAGAGAACTTTACCAGAAGGTAAAAAATCAGCATCCGACCATGACAAAAGAGTTTGCAGGCAATACTTCCACTGGTGCCAGTTAGAGCTGCACTGTAAGGAGATTATAGTTATGTAATAGAATGTTTTAGTGAGTAGTTTCATAGTTCAATACATTTTCTGTGACTGGGAGAGATGTGGGGCTCTGAAGATGACAGGACATGATTTTTACAGTGTTTACCCTTTGTTTTACACCAGTACTCCTGACTTAGCCAGGAGTGATCCACAGCTCTGACTGGGAACAAGATGTCAGACTTGAATTATAAAAATTAGAGTTGTGAGGTTCAGTTTGTACTCATTTTAATCCATGATGATATCCTTGGTTAGAAATGGTGTTAATAAATAATGACAATCTGTATTTGGAATTGAGAAGGATTTCTAATGGAGAATGATTTACTAATTCTTAAAAACATAGGAATGAACTACTCTTTGCTTCATTTACAGAGTCCCAGTAGATTTCCATTTGGCCTGGAGAGTTTTCTCTGTCCCCGTTTTCAGGCTTCATTGCGTTATCTGTATTCACTGCTTTATCTCCTATGGCATCTTCTTCATTATTAAGCAGGGTCTGAGAAGGAGAGATTGGATTAGGACAATTTTGTCATCTTATGGCACAAGACAATACAAAGTATCTTGTAACATTTTTTACATATTGATAAAGCAGATTTTTTTGATATGGACTCTGTCTGATCTGTAAACTCTTCCAGTAAGTTGTATTTGCAGAGCTATACTGTTATTTTTCAAAAATCTACCAGCCAACCAACCAATTTGCCTCTTTTAAGGACTCTTGGAGGGGGATGTAATGCAGCCAGGGATGCTAACCTGTCCGTAAAAGCTGAGAGCTGCCTAAATAAGGAGCTTGAGTTTGCAAAGTTTTTTCCCATAGCAATATTTCCTAGGATTCTTTTTTCTCAGGACTTAGAATTAATCAGCCTGATGATACATAACACAGCTGAAAGAAATACCCTTTGTTTTCTTTTAAGTTGCCAGTGTAACCATAATTTTTTTTAAAAATAACAAAAACAAAACCAAACCAGACAGTGTTGGAGAGGGCAACTAATTGATAATGTGCCAGAATAATGAAGTTAGGTAAGGCTGTTAGAAAGCAATTGAATTATGGTAAGACAGTAATAACTACTATGGGAGTCTGGACTGTAAAATTTTCAGCCTTAATGCTTCAACAGACAGTTCTGAAAAATTTGCCTTTGTGCCACCTGCACGTCCGTAGGAACAGGCATGTGCAGGGTAGGAGCTCAGTTCTAGAGCAGTTGTGTGAGCAGTTCCCATAGATCACAGAGCTTCTGTCACAGAAGCAGGAAGAAATTAGGCTAAGAGTTACTGTAGTGAGTTGAAAAGAAAAAGTAAACTATGAGGAATAAAAATGGACTCATTTGGGAAAAACTCCATCTCCTACCTTGTCTGTCTGCTCAGGCGACCTTCACCTTTTATTTTCAGGTGAGCAGAGCTGGGCTCTGTTTGCCAGCAGAGCTTTCAGAAGCATTCTTTGAATGCAGAGAGATACCTGTAGGCAATTTCAGCAATACAGCTTTTATTTTCATTTTCTCTACAGAAAAAGACCAAACTGAAAAAGCTGGTGATTGCATTTTAATTACCAAGAAATCAAGTAAGTTTCAAATGGCTAAGAACAAATTCTCTGGGGAAAATAAACCAAAAGCATTTCCACCTTCAGCCTGAGAGATCAGCCTTTAGAATGTGTAACCTGCCAGGTTCTGGGTTCACCATTAGGTACTTTGTACAAACCACCTTTTTTAATTCAGGGTGGTTTTCCCACAAGGGAATCTTTCCAGGCTCCAAGTTAATTATGTTTCTCTCCTCTCCTCTCGAGTTTCTTTACTACCTAGAATTTTAACCTAATGTAATCTATTTTAGGTTTTTAAAAGTGCTCAGTGCTATGATATCTATGTAGTCATCTGAAAAAAGATTGTTAAAATCTGAATACAGGGAAGTAGAGGACAGCTAGGGATCATCCTAGTTCTCACAGAACATAGTATCTTTGGACTGGCTAAGACAGTTGTCCTCAAGTAGTCCTGCTATGGATAATTTGTACATTTTAATGAGGTGAGTTAATCCCTATGTTCTAGGAACAGACTTTGATAGTATTATCTGTCATTACTTACAAAATTGTATGAATTAGAGTGCACAGAGCTATTCTGGGGCCACTGGACCAGTTAAGGAAAAATAGTGTTTTACAGGACACTAAAACTGAGTTGCTTACAAACACTCGGCTCCAGTTGGGGGTCAGTGTCAGCAGGGACTGCTATAACAGAGAAGAGGGCACATACTCTCTTAAGATAATGCCAGATGTTAAGGTTTTGCAATAAATCCCTTGCCCCAAAACTTCCATCAGCCTTGTCCCCAGCTGGAAGTCTTCAAAGCCTGTTAGCAAACAGCAACAAGTGTTCTACTGACACCTAAGATTGGAACAATAAAACACCAGCAGTGCTAAATGTCACACTTGGAAATGGCAATCATACATGTTCATCAGCCCATTACCCACTGAAGATTAAAAAATAATGTGGTTCCTTGCTAGGGGGATGCATCACCAGTCAGAAAATGGAAAGCACTGAGCTCTGAGAGAGCAGAGGAGAGTGATGCTGCTCTCTGGGTAGAGGCATCTGGAGGGCGGGGGAGTTCCTTCAGTGGTTGTTGGTGGTTGTGGTTTGGCATGTGTGTTCCTGACTCACCCATAAATTTGTGTGAGGATTGTCAGTAATTTGATTGGTAGGGCCTCACCAGGTAAAGGACAGTAAAGGCTGCTCAGGGGTAGTCAGGGATGATGCTCATGCTGGTAAGGGCTCCCTAAAAAGCAGTAAGAGTTTCCTGTAATATTCTCCAGCATGATGCAGGAAAATCACTTGTCCAGCTGAAAAAAGGTTAGAAATAATGTGACGACAGCAACTTGATTAGTTTAACATTCATGCTTGCCTTAATATCTAAAATGCTTTCTTCCACCTTCTATAAGGTGGAAGCCCCCCCGAATTCATTTGTGCTAGGTCCTCAAAGATACAAATGAATCTTTGGTTTAAAGAAGGAAATAACACCAATGAATACAGCCCAGCTCCAACCAGTGGTCACATTTCTGTGCAAGGATTTGATTAGTGAAGTACATTCTTTTCAGATCATTTGTAATGGATGTAAGAGCTTGACATTAGCTCCTTACTGTATCCCCAGACCAGCTTAAAACCACTGTGGAACCTCCTTATGTTACATTGGAAATGGAGAAGAAAATGTGAGGACTTGTAGTAAGTCCTCTTAGATCTTGGAGTAAAATTAATTTTCATGGAATTTGGGTTGTTTCACTGAGTGACACAAACAGCACTCTATATTTGTACTGATTTATTTCTGTGTACTTCGTTCTTCAATTGTCTTGCTTCTTGGAGTGGAGTAATTTACATATATGCAAAATGAATGTAAAAAAATAATATAAAAATTGTAGCCTTTCTCACTACGATTTTGCAAGTGCTAATAATAGAACAGGGTGCAAAGCAAGTGGAGAATCTTGCCTTCAGGCATAAGTCTGATTTCACAGCATTTTTCTCCAGTTCATTGTTTTGATGCTATTCTTAATTTATCAGTATTTTTACTAACTGGAAAAATACTGAACCAACTGCCCCATTCACAAAACTGTTATGCAACTCAACAGCTAATACACATTTTAATCTGGAGTGTTGAGAATGATGGTGAGAAGCAAGGCAGGGTGAGTCAGGGTAGGGAATTTGGAATAATTCAAAGAAATTGGAGAGAAGATGAGTAACTCATTCCCATTTATCAATTAAGGCAGGATTCTGTGTTTATCTGTCGTGGCAGACAGAGGGAAGGAAAGAGAGGAGGGTGTCATGAGTTGGGTGTTTGGCTGTGAGCACACCAGTTGTGATGGAACAGGTGAACACAGCGAAGGAGGGAATTTGCTGTTGGTATTCAGAATCAAAGAACGTCTGAGCAGGGCAGGGATCGGCTCAGCAGAGCCTGTAGCCCCCTTAGTAGCCAGGTGGCCAGTTCCCCACTCAGTCTGCCAAGTGAGTTGATCATGAGCTCAGAGCCAGACAGGGTGCCAGGTGGCCAGAACCACCACTGAGCATCCAATTAACAATGACACTGCTTTGGAGCCAAGAGAGAAGGCGGCTCTGCGATGGGGACAGGGAGCATCACCACACCACCAGTCTGGTCCCTATGGCAGCTCCAGCTGCTTTGCATTTCTGTAGAAAGCTTGAGCTCCTCGAGACTTTGCTTTGACTAGTTTTGGTAGGTTGGTTTTGGGGTGGTTTTTAAGCAGTAAAGCTGTCTAAATCTTTTGGATGTCTCAGTGATATTCTTTTCCAGCACTTTCTCCATGGCTCAGAGCAGAGCTGTACTGTGTTGTTGAAACATGGAAATAGAGAAAATTTGTCAGTTTTATTCGTATGTTGTGAATACACAGAGGTCTTCCATTTGTAGCATCTTTCATAAATACTAGGGTATTAAAAAAATAAAGGAGAGTATTTTAAAATTTATCTCTCTTCAAGCTTCTCATAGGCTGAAAATAGCATTCCACCTTTAGGCTGGCAGTTAGGGCAAGATAAACATTTCAGAATCAGGCAAATGGACTGGCTGAAAGTGAGATAATAGTTTATAGGAATGGAACTATTTATAGCCTGTAGGATGCAGTGGTTCAGCGACAGCCCCGTGACTCACGGTCAGCACGGGGAAGGTGCTCTCGGGAGAGGCCTGGCCAACATCTCAGAGCTGTCACTGCAGTGACACAGGTGACAAACTGACAGAACAATGGCAGGGGCTTGTGATTCTACCTGGGCACTTAAATAATGACATTTAAAACTCACTGGCCAGGTGTCAGATTGGTCACATCTCACTGACTTGCTATATTTGAGTATAAGGATATGCATATGAGACAATTAGCTACATCAAGCAGAGTGTTTAAAAGAAAGGGTCGCGTCTCCTTTGGCAGATGGAATACAACATACCAGTGCTCGTTTCAAGTTCTCAAATACTCTGTTTGTTAAATCATGTAATATTTCTCAGTATTCTCGGAAATCAGTAATCTCAGTGTTAGATTTCTCAGTGAAGAGACAGGAATAGCAGTTTTGATCCATAACTCCTTAAAGCCAACGAAATATGCCAGCATTTTTGGATGAAGGGGACAGTAACTGATGTGCTGTGATCCTCAGTTGACTCAGAGTGGCCCTATGACCTTGTGTTAGCCTCTCTCACCAGTTTCCATGGCAAAACGCAGCTAACAGTGCTCAATTATCCACTTTATTTACTAAATAGGGTTAAAGCTGGGGATGTTACGACCATTTAATTACTCTTTGTAATGAGCTCTGAAGAGAAGTGACTAAGAGCCGGTGGTGGTAGAGTAAATCTCACAGCTGCTGGATGAACGGTGTGTGTAGGGTGGGGGGCCCGGGCAGCAGCAGATGCCGATGGTGCCCGTGGCCCAGCGAGGCCCCGCGGTGCCGGTCCCGGGGGAGCGGGGCTGCCGGGCGGCTCCCAGCGCCGCCTCCCGCACGACGAACGCCGCGCTCCGGCCATCGCCGAGCGTGATGCCGAGCGCCTTGCATCATCCGCCCGCCTCCCCCTCTCTCCGCCGCAGCTGCCATAGTCACAATTACGCTGGGAGGAGTGTGGCTGTGGCATTTCTGCCCGTCGGATCCCTCGCAGGCCATCCCCACAGAGGTGGGGTTTCTGCCGTGCTTACGTGTCTGTGTTTTAAATCAGGCTGTCCTTGTGTAGCTGCCCTGCAGCCAGCCTGCCCCTCGGTGCACACCGGGCTGCAGAGCGAGGCAGCTTGTGGCTCCGGAGCCCCCCGACCCCTGAGCGCCCCTGCCCGTCCCCGGTGTTCATCTGCCCTCTCCTCGCTTCACCGGCCCTTCGGCCGCGCACGGCAGGGAGGACAGGTTCTCCAGGGAATTGGAGAGAGAAAAGGCTCTATTAGACCAAGTTTTTGGTTATCAGTGGCGGGACAGGTGCCCAGTAGCGGGCACCCCGAGTGAGCCTGCCCACAAAGGAGCCCCACGGTGTGCACCAGCTCTGCCTTTACCAGGGCCTGCTCACACAGCTACACCAGCAACACAAACATATCTGTAATCTCTGGCCAGTACACAATGAACCCGCTGGGCAATTTTAGTCCCTGAAAATTATTTATTTTGAAAAACAGCTTAAAACAAGAAGCTTTTGATTGGTAGCTAGGTTCAGAAATGCTTCCTTGTCTTGTTTTGACTTTAAATGTTTGTGAAATAGAAAGAAATTATGACTCTGTGCCTCTTTCTTATATTCTAACATGATTGCTTTTAGAATTCCTCCATCATTTTGACCCAGCAGAAGGGTGTTCTCATGTCACTTTCTAAGGGCAGGAACTAATGTAGTCATATTGATGAAGGCAGTGCCCAGTCAGAGAGAAAAGACAGAGAAATTAATGGTCAGCTCCAAATATTTCAAAAGTGAAAGATCTAGGTGGGCATTCCCCATATAATGTTTTTCCATTTTAGTTAATTCTTCAGTCTCTATTGACCTTTTTTAACTGGCATCATCAGGCTTTACAGTATTTATATTTGGGTTGTTTGTTTTCAGAATGTTGGAGAACAAAACATGAAAGAACGAAACCCAAATAAGTTCAAAGATCACTTTGTCATTAATGTAATATGGGGCTTGTTTATCAATGACCTCACATTCTCAGATGCCAGTTGAGAACTTGCTGAAGGACCAGACAATTGGAATGATTGTCTGTAATTGAGCCGTCATCAAGTCAGCTGCCATCCCAGGGATCATGGAATCCTGTTCCCAAATGTCTGAGACACCACAGAGCTTTGTGGGGATTCTTACCACAAGAGGATGAGCGTCTTCTCCAGGTTAAAATAACCTCTCTCTCCTGGCCCTCTCTTCTCCAGTGTTCCCAAATTGTGGGCAGGCTCTTGGATAGGGAATTGGGAGGATTTTGCAAGACATACTAAGGGTAAAACTGCTTTGATTGCAGGTGGCTTTCACCACAGCACTGCTAGATTCATGCTAATTTCAGTGTACACTTTATGTTAAGCTCTATGTATTTCTAATTTCAACTTTCCTTGCTCCAGTCCCGCTGTTGCCCCCCTTCACACCCACATATGCATTACCTGACAGACACGCCTGGCAGTGTGCTCAGAAAGAGCTGAAGAAACACAGAGAGCCCCTGCCAGACACCATGAACAGTTTAGCCCCAAGGAAACAAAAATTGCCTGTCTGTTTTACACCCATGTGCTGTACAGATTAGAATATGGCTTCAGGTATTTGAATGCTTTAAGCCTGACTGTAAGATTTTTTTTACCCCCATAATAACGAGTGGAACTAAATGCTCTGTTTTCCAATATGCCACAAGGCTGATTAAATAGGAGGCTTGGAAAGGGGATGTAGAGTCAACATTTAGCTTTGGGTATTCTTTTGTTTATTATTTTTGAACAGTAGGCTGGAGCAGATTACAAAGCTTGAAATGAATATAAATAGTTTCCTAATTAAAAAAAAAAAAAAAAAAAAA
>VWYP01018993.1:86725-106355 GCA_013400435.1 Pycnonotus jocosus | reverse complement strand
AAAGAAGAAAGCAGAAGAGTACTTAATTTAAACCTTGCCCTGAGGAGCTGGCAGCTCAAAGCCAACACGTGGACTTGTGTAGTGGCACTGTAAAGAGTAATTCCAAACCAAAAGGAAATTAAACTCATCTAGTTGGGTTTGCTTCAGTGTTCTCCCAGCCCAACTGTCTGTAGAGCTGTTACCAACATATTTGCACTGAGAATTAGGACACTATTATTTGTAACAGCAGTTATTCGTAACAGCTCTCCTCCACTGCAGAATGCCTTATTGGCACCTAATTATTTCTGCAGCAGTCCTGGAATGGCAACAACCCTTATAATTTTAATAGTTCTTATCATCTGGGAAATACCCATCCATTTTTGGAGTCCTGGATACTTATATCATTAAGATTAGTTAATAAATACAATAACAGTGATATCATTGTTATCATTGTAAGACTTGCATGGGCAGGAAGCTTCACTATGTGGCAGCTGGGTAGAACAAGGAAGGAAGGGCCGGGTAGGGCATTAGGGCAAGTGAGGAATGGAAGAGCAGCCTCCTCCTTCCCAGCTCTCACAGTGTGACCTCCAGACAAGCTCTTCCCATTCATCCTTGCACTTGGTTTTGCTGAAGAAATCTGGCAAAGGATCAGGCAATGCATAATGGAAAGGCTCCTGCATGTGACAAACCCCACAGCGTTTGGCATTCATTTCTGTTGCATTTGGAGACGTGGATTGGGTAATCCAATATGTCTTTTATGTCTTATCTGGTATTATTTGCAGCAGGCCTGTTTAGTGAGCATGTCACCTTTAGGCATTAGTGATGAACAACATCTGAAAATGGAACCCTACCAGGCTGCTGCTTAAGCAGCACAAGAGCACAGCTCGTGCTCCCAGCCAGCCTGGGCTCCATGGCAGGCACTGCCAAGGGGCTGTCCACTAACTGCCCTTGGTTTGAGCCTACCTACATGAACTTATGGTAAAACACAATGAAGCAGGTTGGAAATATCAGAGGAAAATAATACACCTTTATTTATCCCAATCTTCTTGTTTACAGGTCTGTGCAGCCATAAATAACATATCAATGCATTTGCTTATTTTGTGTTGTGTCTCCTAATTAACAGGTACAAAATATCACCGTCTCTGCCTAGTGCATTAGGAATTGTAGAGAGGTTTTGGACTCATTAAAAAATACAGATTTTATTATCTATTGAGAACAGGGCTGAAAGAGGACTTAGCAAAAAAGGCCCTGTTGGATGGTTTTATTGCAGTCCCTTAGTGATTATCACCCAAAAGGATTTCAGCACTATACTTTGCCATCTCTTCTAAGCAGAATACAAAATTATATATATATATATATATACACACTTAAATGTACTTTTGCAGCACTTTGGGGAAGATGGGGCTAACTCTGACCCAATTTTTCACTGAAGTGATTAGTGGTGAAATCCATTAAAAGGTGCTGCTGTGTTAAAGCTTCATCTCTGGTGATCAAATTTCTTTGAGGAGTCTGCAGTTACCCACTCAAAAATAGACCCACTAACAGTCACTAAGTAATTGTTGAATATTTAGGTCACTTCTCGTTTTCAGCTTTGGAGGCAGAACCTGGTACAGGTAGTTACTGCTCTGAACAGGTTACTGCTCTGAGCTCTGCTGTTCCCACTTAAGTAAGGGGGAATTTCCCTATTAACTTCAGTATCCAGGACTTCTAGATCTGTTCAAGTTTAAATGTATGAAAATTTCAGCATTGTTGCCATCACAGTTCCATGTTTCAGGATGGTGTATCACTTGCTTCTGTTCAAATTCAATCCTTTTGGTTAGTTAGGAATTCTTTTGACTGAAGAAGCCATGTCAATGTAACCTCAAAAAGGTTGAGGGGTTTGGTATACTTCTTTCCCTTCCTTTTCTGTGATTTCAGCCATACCTAGATTTGGGGATTTGCTGAGCTTCAACAATCCCATTATAACCAGAGCAATGCAATTTGTCTGTAGACAAGCTCTTAATGTCATTTACAGTGATTATATCTGTGTTAAAATTACAGTATCAGTTCAGAGCAATATCATTATTTTAAATAATTATTTAAAATAATTGTTAAACAAGTCAGTCATTTTTTTTTTTTGCCAGAGCATCTTTTCTAACCCTTTGGAGAAATGGCTCTCCTAGCTTTAACTCTACAAAGAACATGAGATTATCTTAACTTTTGGGACGTTGTTATTTGATACCTGAAGATTTTAGGAGAAAAATAATAAAAGTTTCCCTTTCTCCTCTCCTAACTCAAGAGGGTATCGTGATAGCTCCTGTTTTGAATGTTTTGTGTCACTGGGACTCCGGACAATTTAAACAGAGAGAACCAGACTTGGAAATGCAGCTCTCAAGGTGTCTGTCTGTGCTGGAGGGAGCTGACTCTGGAACGCTTTGCCGGGCTGTCCATGTGAGGGAGACAGGGAGCCGGGATGGGCTCTTCATCCCGGGAAACCGCGGCCGGGGCTGGCCCGGGAGCGCCGGGCAGGAGCGGGCTCTGCGCACCGCTACTGCCTGGGCATCACCGAATGGCTCAGGACACGAATGTACTACCAGGAGATGAGTGGAACTGAGAACGCATGAGTTGCTATCAGCTTCATAAATGAGTCACCAAAAGAGAGAAAAGGATCCTTATTAAACCAGACGCTTCTTACACTATCAACTTGTCACAAGTATGAGACCTGAGCAAACGCTTTCAGCATCTAAAGAGATGATCCCTCTGCAGCGCACTCGGTTTCATCCTGATGATGTTTAAAGACATAATTTCATATCTCTAAACTTTTTTTAATGCCAAACAAATGCCGTTTGCGTTTATGTGCTCAGACTAACAGTGACATCCAGTGGCTGAGCCACCCAACCACGGGAACAATCTGCGAATGGAGCGGCTGGAGGGATCAGTCATGGTGACTGAGATCACATGGACTTGAGAGTGAATATGTAATATGCCATTCTCAAGAGTTGTGTGAGCACCAAACCCATTCCACCTTCCCCCTTGTTCTCTTGGGAAGAGCTGCAGTGCCTACAAGAGGGATTGTTGTGAGTCCTCCTGTGGTGGTGGTGGCTTTAGGCATAGATTGACTCCTGGTCTAAAAACCTTCTTTTATCTCTGTAAACAAGTCTTACTGAGTATGTAAGCACTTCAGGCATGAGCAAAGCTGATGGCTGTTCTGAGACCTACCTGGGCACTGGGGAACAAGCAGGGCTGCAGCAGCAGCACTTGTCTAAGATGTGGAATATTGTTCCTGAGTCCTCCAAAGCCTTTAGAAGAAGAAAAAACAAAAACAAACAAAACAAAACAAAACAAAACAAAACAAAACAAAAAAAANAAAAACCAAGGAAAAAAAAAAAAAAAGACAAACAGAAGAAGTGACTAGAACTGGTAATGCAGTGTCCTAAACAGGGCTGGGGTTTCTCTGTTCCCCTAAAGCATCTGCTCAGAGTATGTGAATGTAGATCAGAACGTTTGTTTATTACTGAGATGTTATTTGCTACTGGCCTTAGTCCCAAAGGCAGCCCCTGGAGCCAGCATTGTGCAGTCAGACCCCAGGGCCGTGGGCATGTCACGGGTGGAGGATCATCCACTGCTCTTTGGGATGGCTGCTGCCCTCCTCCTGATGGCACACTGCAGCCATCTTCCTCTTTTGCTGCTCAGCTTCCAGAGAGACATTTGTGTTTTGTTTGTAGTCTGACAGTTAACAGAGATCTTAATAACATACAATTCATAGAGCTTTAGGATGGTAATTGCAACAGCAATACCACATTCCAGGAACAAACTCGGGTGTTTCAGAGAAAACTCACACAAAACCAGGAACAGCTCCCAGCAGTCTTCTGACATTAAGCATACAAATAGCTTGATAGAATAAATGGTTGCTTCCAGAGTGAACAGAACTAATTTTAGACAGGAGTCCCTAATGTGCCTGTCAGTGCTTCCAAATGAATGATTAAAGATAAAAATAGATTTATCATATTCCTGCTTGCATGGGGCCTCAGATCTGTGAGCAATACAGAATCACCTGCTGCAAAAACCCATGTGAGCCTGCCCTAATGTACTGTGGAAATGATTCTGCAGTGTCCATTGAGCACAGCTAATTTCATTGTCACAACTGGAGATGTCCTGGTTGCAGTAACAAGAAGTGCTTGGTAAATTTGTTTTGACTTTGCTGTTTCCTGGTTAACAGGTGCCAGTGCTATGAGGCCTGTTCTGCACTATACTTCATTTTCTTCTAAGAGCCTGCCAGAGAACTGCACACACAATGAGAAATGTGCTTTGTAAGGCTGACCTGAATGTAGATGTCTTTTTTGTTGGTTTCCCCCTTGAAGTTTTTGTTGCATTTATTTGCTTTTATTTACTGTATAATTGAATTTGCATAACAGTATCCATTTAGCAAACATTTTTATTTTAAAATAACTCCACTTACCTCTGTCTTGTGGCCCAATTTCTAACAAATATACCAGAGATATATGTTAAAATATTGATAGTACCAGTAATACAGAAATATTGTCACAATACCACTGGATGCCTTAAACACATACACTTGTAAGCACTATCCGTGTCACAGGGGTGCTCCTTCCTGAGCACCCACAAGCACTGGCAAAGCATCCATTCCCAAAATACCTGATGAGAAGACACCTTCATCACATCTGCTCAAAGGCCAAAGGATTTCACTCTTTTTGTAGGCACATCATTTATCAAAAGAATTAACAGATCTTGTATTTAAGTGCTTAATTGGCAACTAAAAATAAAGCCAGAAAAAATGAGTTCATTATTTGTCATGGATAGAGAGTACATTTGCTTTTACTATGTAGAGTAATACATTTATAGTAAGACTTTATTCTTCAAGGTTCATGGGTCAAGATTAATCAGTTGTGACCTTGGCACACACCTCTTCTTTTCATGAAGTAAAAGCTGAGCAAGGAAATCTGAAACAAGGATCCATACGTTTATATAGAGCTGAGTCTGATTGAATGGTTGAAATGTAATTGAACAGCAAAAATAACATTGCTTTGCAGAGGGAGAATTAAAGACCTTTGGAAAAAGAGAGGTGAAATAGGAGTAATTTTTCAGCAAAGTGACATTATGAATTAATCTCTAACATGGCTGAGGTTGATGGTTATAGTTCCTTCCCTACCATAATCCTTTCTCCAGAGCAGTTCTTCCTGCTTAAAATATTCAGAGAGAAAGATACAAACATCAACATTTTAAATGCCGGGTGCTTTAGTGACAGAGTGTTTGCTGTTTGCTGCCAAACAAAATTCATGTTTGTTTCTGCTTGGCATCTTTACTCACAAGAACTTTTAATTTTTTATCTACTTCATCCATTCTGTAGTAGCAAAGCAGACTATAACTGGGTAATAGGCTGCTGCAGTCACCCTGGCAGCTCCATCCACAAGCAATGCTGCCCAGGACCAGATTCCCTGTGTCCAAAATCTGTTGGGACACTGGGGGAGAGCAAAGCTCCTGCCTCAGCTGCCTGAGTTCACAGATCTCAGTGTGTGCATGACAAGGAGCAGCTTTGTTTTATATCCTGACAGGGACTTTTCAGTGATTTTTTAAATCTAAATAAGGTCTCCTTTTCCACATTTCCTTTCTTTTTTATACCTGTCAGAGCATCCTAGACCTCTGCCCTACTTCACCAATATGGTTTCCCTTGATAAAGGGAATTCCTCACACACTGTTTTTGGCTGGTTTAAGATTATTTTGTGCTCCTTGTCAGGCTGAGCACATAAGACAGTCTTGACCTGTGTGTTTGTATGGTTTTTATTTGTTCCTCTGAAAGCAAAAGCTTTTGTAGTTCCGTGCATAATGCTGGCCTGAAAGCCCGTGTGCTGCTCAGGATCTGGCTGCACTGCTCTGTTCACACTGTGGTACTCAGCTCTCTTCACAGTGCTATTCAAATTGTCCACTCTACAGTTAAGCAGATCTTCACTTATTTCCACAGATGTAGAAGCAATTCCTAAAAGGAGTATTTTTGCTCAGTGATGTAGTTGTCTCCAGTCTGCTCTAGCCTACACATTATCCACTAAGTTTACACATGTTTACATAGAAAATGCATGACTGTCACCATCAAGAGGAATTATTTTGAGCCACAACTTTCCTCCTATTTCCTTCTGGTTTTATGAGCTTCCCTGCCAAGACTAATCAATATGTAAACCTCTGCATGTTTGTAGCTGGTCTCATCTTTGTATATTGAAAGTTGTATTCCATAGCTTCCAGGTCTCATAATTTTATCGCTGCTTCCATGATATTCACCTTTTCCTTCACTCCTGCAGGCATGAGTTTTGTTACTTTAAATATCCTATTCATTTTTGCAGTTGTTGACAGAAACTTGCAAATCTGACCCTGCAGGCTTGAAGATTATTAGGGACATTGCAAAGCACAGAAGCTTAAAATGAGGCACTACTTTAAAGCTTGGCTCGGGAGAGTCCTCATCCTGATTCATGGCTTTGGAGTTGCAGAACTCTATCTAAGCTCCTGTTTATCCTCTCTAATATTTTGAATTGATGTTCCAGCCAGAGGAAGGACTTGGGAACCAGCCTGTTGGTGTTGTGGCTCTGGGACACAGCCCAGGAGCAGCAGTGCACCCCAGCCACCAACCTGGGCACAGCCAGGGACAGGCAGCAGCAAGAGGAGTGAGAACCTGACCTAGGACTTCTACTGCCTTTTCATAATCTACTGAATCATTTATGTTTGTATTAAGGTTTATAATCTTGTTTTTGAAAAAGGAGCACTGACCTTTGGCCGATGTCATTTGCCAGACCTCCTCCAAGCCATGCCATCAGGAATTACATGGATAATGAGGTGGAACAATTTATTAATCTGTCATCCCTGAGCAAATGGGCTACATTTGTTTTGGAGCCTTAATGTAGTGGTCATGGGTTGTAAAATCCCTTAGGCATTTCTTTCCAGGTAGGAATAAACTGGGATCTCACTGACTTACCATATAGTGGAAAAAATAATGGGTGAAATCTATAATTAGCCTCAAAACTTCTTGGATTTTCACTGGGTCAGGAATTCACTGATGGCTTCACTGCTGCAATTCATTGCACTCAGAGAGCTCTAGAGTGGCTTTAGCAGAATGTCTGATAACAAAACAAAATGTCTGATAACATTGTTCAGGGCAAGCAGATTGATCAAATCCTGTAGGCAATGGCTGGAATATCAGACTCCAGAATCTCCTTGGATGCATTTAAACATACAATTCAAATAAATGCAGCTTACAGGAAGAGTTCTACCTATCATGTTTAGGGCAGAGAGAAGGTCTAAGTTGGGATATTGCTGACACTACAGCTGTACTATGATTAAAATATGGCTTTTGATTAGTAAACAGATGGATTTTGATCTGCATCATGAGCCTGAATGAATTTGTTGCCAGTTCTTGAAGCGATTTGTGTTCTTGGAATCAAACTACCAAACAGTAACAGATGTGAGTACATTGAGCTGTCAAGAGCTTAATGAAGTAAAACCGAGATCACTACCCAGTTTCAGAGAAGAGTTAAGGGGATCCCTTTTTGAAAGCTAATTATTTAGGACAGCACACCTGTCATTAGACAGCAGAAGATACCAAAAATTAACCATTATCTTGCATGAGTTCTCGCTCTGCCACATGTGGTTGAAATGATAGACAGAGTTGTAGCTCAAAATTAATTGAGCTTTCAAATTGGGAGAAAGCTGGAGAAAAAAATTATCAAGGGTTATTAAAACCAGTTGAAATCACTATCACAGCACACCTTCAGTAGTATAAAACATTTCTTTTGAATTCTTAATAGCGTTAAGACAATTTGGTACACAGAACACAGACAGTTAAATCCAGCAGACATGCAGCAGACAAGACATCTGCTTTCAGCATGGCGTGGGAATAGAGTGCAGAGCCTGGCCGTGCAGGGGGGAGATGCAGGAAAACGCAGGTTTGGGATGCTCGGGGCTCTGAGCACGGGCAGGTGTCTGTGTGGGGAATCTGGGGCAGTGACAGCCCCGTGCCTGCCTGCCCGGAGGCTGCGGGCGGGCCGCGGGCTCGGACCCGGCAGAGGCTGCGGGAGTGTCTGGAGAGGGCCCAGCATCGTTCAGCGCAGGGCTGCTCGGGGTGACACGGCGAGCAGAGGTGGCTCTGTGCACAGCCCTTCGTCACCTCGGCGGAGTGAGCGAGGTGGGAGCTCCGGTATTGGATCCAGCGCACCGCCGGCTGCGCTCCCACGGCCCGGCTCACCGCGCTCAGCGAGGGCAGCAGCTGCTGCTCGCCCTCACCTACACATGTACATGTGGAGTCACAGTTAGAGCTGTGAAGATGCCGTCTATCACTTTTTGTCCCAAGTGGAATGAGATGTAAAAGCTCAGCCTTGGGGTCAGGCCTGCAGAATTGCTCAGAGCCCCCCCCCGAATCCCGCAGCTCCCCTCCCTCCTCTCCCTCTATTCGATGTGGGAGCACCAGCCAGCCTGGCTGGGGGGAAATCACCTTCCAGCAAGGGACACCGCTATCTGCACTGCTTACTGATCCTTCAAGTGTGAAGAATTTAGGTTAATCACCAATCTTCATTAGTTTTGTTGCTGTTTAAAAGTAACTGAGGTGAGTGATGCACATCTGCAGGATTAAAATCAGCAGGTACTTTCCAAGGAGCAGTTTCCATCCCTGTGGAGGCTGGTGACCATGGCAGTGTGTGTCTAGGGATGGGAGGGCTCTGATGGCAGTGGTGGCCTTGGGGGGGTGATTCTTTGCAGGTTGCTATAAGCAAGTAGTTTCACTCATGCAACTCGTGCTATTAAAATCACTCACCTGGTACTGGCAAGAAGCGGGGCTTGAAAACCCAGGCATGGAAAAGAGAGGAGACACAATGGCTGGCACTGGAAGTGCAGAAAGGAGGGAGAAGTCTTTGTTACTCTCCATTTTTGTGGTACAGAGGATGTACAGAACTGATCTGGGGCTCCTCTGCAGAAAAGCAGATTTGTAATTCCTAGGAGATTGCTGCATTTTTACAGGAGATTTGGGTGAATGTATAACTGCCTCCATAGGAGTCTTTCATCATTTAGCATCCTACTGATGCCTGCTTTTCCTCTCCACAGGAATCCTGCCCTGGAATGATTGTAAATTACCAGGCAGAAATCTTTGATCACTCACCAATTAACTCCTTTCCTTTCAACATGTAAAGCTCTGTACAAGGGAGCTCCAGTAACTCCAGTATGGACAGAAACATTTAAATTGAACATACTGGAAAGGTGGTTAGCTGCTACTTATTCCTGAACAGAAAATTTCTTCTCTGGTTCTTTCAATGTAGGCACAAATCCAGTGTGTGAATGCTGGTACTTTCTACATCTGCTCTATCAAAACCTGAAATCTTCTAGTCAAACATAAATCTTTGAACTTCATAGGTAATTTCAGTGAGAAGTAATACATTGTTGTAAGCAGAGAGATCGAGATGGAGAGGATGCTTACTTCTAATCTTAAACTTCTTTTTTCTTGGGCCATAGTGGGAAGCAGTGAAACAATCCAGGTCTGCCTCAGCTTTGGGAGCGGGCACAGCTGTGGCTTTAGCACTGCCCGTGCCCCGAGGTCGCAGCCCCGGCTGAGCTCAGCTGGAGCCGATGCTCTCAGGGATCGCCTTCCTCCTGCATTTGAGATCCGCACAGAGAAGGATTTGCTTTCCTCCTGAATGAGGGGTTTTTCAGTTGTAATTCTGCATGATTTACATACTTTTAAAGATTTTTGGACACTTTCCAAAGGGCAAACTCCACTTCTAAGGCTGAGTGTCAGCATGGCTTCATCCAACACACAAGGGACTGAAGGCAGTTGGGAGTTGCCCCTTGATGTGAGTGGGGTCAGCAGCTCACCAAGGGATCCTGTTTGCAGTTAGGTTGGGTGTTTGCAAATTTTTGAAATTCGCCCTTCTAGAAATGATTGTTGACTTTTAGCACAGTCTTAAGCTCTCATTTTCTAGTAAGTTTAGGACTTTTTTATTTTTTTAACTCTACACTATCTTACTCATTCTTTCCCAGTGGGAAGTGCCCCACATTACTGAATCCAGCAGTGGCAGCCACAGAATTAGACTCTCACTTCCCCTGTGAAAACATCACAAAGTTTCTCCTGAATTTTGTTCTACTTTTGTTAAATCCATGAAGTGATTTTTAGCTGTAAAATAAGTTTTACTGACTCTTGCTCTCCCAAAGCAGGTATCTAAAATAAATCCAGTGACTAATAGCTAGCTATGTTGCAGCAATTATTAAAACACAGAGGGGGACATTAGTGTCACCACTGAAACAGGCAGATCTTGTAATGGAAAACAGGCTTTCAAGGTAGAAAAAACCAAACAGCCTCAAACAAGTGATGTCAGGGTAAATAGAGAAGGGCATGGAGTCTCTTTCCCAAGGCCACAGCAGATCCAGGAATAAAGCCAGGTGTCATTCTGGAAGCAGGTTCTTTATGCCCTCTGGAGCTCTGCAGAAGCCCTGGAAGCTCTGAGGGGCTGTCTGGGTATGAGGGGATGCTGGTCATGGGGGGCTGCTGGAGTCCAGCAGCCAGGGAGAAGTATGGCTGGACAGCCCTCCTTTGCCATTTTTTAAAGAGTAAAACTATTCCATTAGCTCTTTATTTTTCTTTTGCTCAATATTATACAGCAAAAAGAAACCCTTTGCTGCTAGGATCTCTTAAAGTAAATGTATTGTAGGAATTTGGGTGTTATGGGTATGTTTTCATTCACAACCAGCAGATAATTGCATTAAACTCTCTTTACCTGGAGAGATTTGAACAGTCGCATCACATCACTGCCCAAACAACATAGATCACTTACAAACTGAGATGTTCCCTTCTGCCCTCAAACCAAAAGCCCTTTCAGAAGAGAGGTGTCACCACCCACCACCTGTCTCTCCAGCTGTCAAGATCCTGAGCCCGTTCATTAACCACGGGCAGCTCATTTAAATGATTAAATTATTAAACCTGACTGTACATTTTCTGGAGACCACTGAGCTGAACTGACAAATATCCTCTCCATGCTGGTGTGTGGGTTATGGGCTCTACTCTGGAGGAAAAGGCTTTCTCCATCATTTTGGTCACATTCCTTTAAGTGCCCCTTCTGGAACCAGTGCTTGGCAAAGGGCATAGGGCTGGCATGGGCTCAGCTGTCTGCTCTGCTGTCTCATGGCTGTGTTATCCTGGGCTCCAAGAGCCCAGCAGAGGATTTTATCCAGTGGCCAAAGCTGGGTACTGGGTTTACACTAGCCTGTGCCCAAATGCAGTTTCAAACGTCTATTGTCCTTAGGGATTTTTTTTTCCTTACTAGTGAGTCACAAAAAATTACAGTAAAAATAGGGTGAAGGTGGACTTTCTTCCTTTTTGTTAGATTGTTTTTATTTACAGTCCAGTTACAGCATAATAGCCCGCTGAATATCCAGGAGGCCACTGGGCAATCTACAAAAAAATATAATCCAAAAAGCAAAGAAGCAAGGGAAGGAAAGCAACTCACCCTGTGGTACAATTAAAAGTGAAGCCCAAGAATAGCATGTGATATGGGAACACAATAAAGCAAAATTGCTCAGAGTAGAGATTGCACATGCCACGTAACCACTGCTCTTGAGGCATCCCAGAGGGCTCTGCACACATGGATGACCTGCATGCCTTTGCACCCCGCTGAGGGCTCACCTTTTTACAGATGACAAACAGGAGTTTATTGAAATCAAAGATGGCTGGAATAATCCAGCACAAACATTCAATTTCAAAGCCACTCTTCCTCCAGCCCTCCCTGCCAGGCTCACAGCAGAAGGCCGGGAAGATGCTGCTTGGGGTGGGCTTGGGCTGCCGTGCCAGGGCTCTTCCCATTGCTGCTGTGGTCAGTGGGCTCCTCGTTTGGGGTCCCCCAAGCACAGCGTGGTGCTGGCTCAGCTGTGTTCTGTCCCTGTGTGTGCCCACCTGGCCCTGTGTGCATTCCTGATGTGGTGGGGAAAGGGTCTGGCGCAGTTGGGGGCAAAATAACTCCAAGTTGCTGATGGAGCCCTGGGCTGCAGCAGGCAGGAGCAGCCGGAGCAGGAGCCAGCTAAGCAGAAATATTGGCCTACATTTGTTTCTCCGCCTGGTGGAAGGCATGCGAGTTTCTATGGCAACTTGTGTTTTCTGTTCGTCAGGCCTACTGACTCACTTCTGGGGGAGCCGTGAAGAAAAAAGATTGTTTTCTTTCTGTGCCAAGTCAAGTGGCTCCTTTCCTGCAGCCCAGAGCTCTTGTCTGAGGCCTTCTAGTCAGAGTTTGTGACTGGTGTGACTTCCCAGCATCAATTTAGGGCTACAAGAAAAGACAGTCGAATGTGACAACCTCCCCATCCCCTTGAGAATACATTGGCAATGAGCTAAGTTTATCTTCTTTACAAGAGGACAACCCTGGGATATCGGGCTGGTGCTGGTGGCAGCTTAGAGCTCTGCAGGAGGGCAGCATGGTGGCTCCCAGCAGGTGCCTGTGCCATGGGGTAGCCCAGAGCACACACCCTTGGTGAGCTTGTGAGTGCTGATGGGATAAAATTACCAGAGAAGCCCAAAGGAGATGGTGCTGAGGTTAGTTCTTGTAGGGGGAATCAGAGCTCGGCTCAGTGGGAGGAGTGCACACGTGTGCAGAGCATGGAGCCAGGCAGAGCAGAACATGGTGGTTCCTGAGCGCCTCGTCACCTCAGCTTTTGTAATTGAGAAACTTTCCTGGATAACCAAGCTCGATTTTCCAGCAGAGCCCAAGGATGCTGAGCAACCATTTTTTTCCTTGAAATGGAGCAGAGTTTTGCATCCACTTCTCTCAGGCTGCACTGAAATTCCCAGCTATTATACCCTAGAGAACACTGCAAACAACTCGCACGACCAGCAATTCTTCTGATGCTTTTTCTTATGCCTAATCACAAACATATGGTACACTTTAGGGGAGATTATCCTTACATTGTTAGCTTTAAAATGCAGTTTTCTTCCAGCTTTCCAAGGTCACAGCAGCTATCCAGTTAAGTGCTAGAGCAGAAATAAAACGTTAAGGCAAGCATGACCTTGGTCAATCAGTTAATCTTTCTCTACACTATTTACTCCAGAAAAATAAAAATCCATCCCCACACGCTGCAGAGTGCTTTGAGATCCTGGGGTGAAAGGTACATCATAAGCTAGAGTATTAATTATTGATGGCCTGATAGTGTGTGTGGTGCTGGAGGGAATGTAAATGAATTTACTGTTGGTGTCAGTTTGTTTGTGCACAGCTGCGACGTACGTCGGTCATGGAGGTGCAGCCCCCAGGCCTCTGAACCACTCTGAGGTGTGTAAGGGCTCCAGCTGCAACAGGACTGCTACTCCAGGGAGTAAGAACAGTGTAAAAGGCTTTGTCATTGTTTGACGTAGAGCTCCTTGGTAATTGCCCTGCCAGGGGAGGTCAGGATGCAGGCAGCTCTCCACTGTCACCTGCAGAATGGCACATGGGCACCTGTGTGTGACATGGAGGGGCAGAGCCTCCCACTTCTTGTTCTCTGTTGCTATTGCAACCTTGAGGTTTTGTGGGAAAACCTATTCTAAAATTGCTCATAAATGAGTTTTCTGGCTGTTACATTAAGCTGGATTACACAGCATACCGCATTGATTTTTAGATTTGAGAGTGCTGAATAATTTATGTGTATGTTGCCTCCTAAACCAGACTGTGGCTGTGACAGCCCTGGCCCTTCCCAGAGCAGATGCAGACGACTGTGGTAGGATACAGCCAAACTATCAAATCTTTTTAGTATCTGCTTTTAAAAAGGCAGGTAATTTCTAACATCATTTTGTTACTGAGGTTTTATTTCAAAGTATCCAGGAGTGTTATCTCAATGCAAGCAAAAAGCATGATTTTTAGAGCTACTGTTCCTTAAAACATAAGGTGCTTTTGCTATCATTCCATTTTAACATGACCATATATTATGATATCCAGTTATTTGATACAAACATGAGTACACAGAAACAGCAAAAGGAAAGTTGTCTTTTTATGAACCATGAAGCTGTTTACCATAAATCTAAACAAACCCCTTTCTCAGACCTTTTATCAAATTGAATTGGCTTGTGCCATTCAAGCACTTCTGTTTTTCACATATATATTGTAGAATATGCTTAAAAATAAAAGTGGATGTTGGCACAGAATTTAGCTAATGTTCGCTCTGTCCTTGTGCAGAGACTGTCTCTGAAGAGCTTAATACACTCCTGTGTGGGTTTAAGCCATGTTCAGACATTAGTGATAGGTTTGTAATTTTCCTAACAACTTCATTTTATTTTTAATATTCTGCATCTTTACTGACTGTAGCAAATAGACCGGAATGTGTCCATTTTCCCCTTGCACTGGGTCAGCTTTGGTTAAGTCATGAAAGGCGAGAAGGGTCTATTAAGAGTTCTTCTGCTGAGTCCTCAATTTAAGTGAACTTGCAGGGAGCAGTAAATATTTTCCCTCCTGTTTCCTGTAGCCCGGTTCCTGCGTCCCTCGGAGGTCACAGCCTCCCCGGGGAGCGGCCTGACGGCTGCCAAGCGCTGCTCCAGACCGGTCCGATTGCTGCTATTCAGCAGCCCTGTAATAATCTCCCTTAAATACACCAGCTCCCATCCATCGGAGGGTTGACCCTCGGGAACTGCTGCGGGGTCGCTGCCAGGATCGCTGTGGGATCCCTGCGGGATCGCTGCGGGGTCGCTGCCGGGATCGCTGCGGGATCGCTGCGGGATCGCTGCCGGGATCACTGTGGGATCGCTGCCGGGATCCCTGCGGGATCGCTGCAGGATCGCTGCCGGGATCACTGTGGGATCCCTGCGGGATCGCTGCGGGATCGCTGCAGGGATCACTGTGGGATCCCTGCGGGGTCGCTGCCGGGATCGCTGCGGGATCGCTGCCGGGATGCGGCTGCGCGGGGCTCCCTCTGCCGGCGGCTGCCGGGAGTGCCAGGCGGTGCCGGGCTCGGTCCTGGGGCCGGAGAGCGGCAGCCTCGGACACCGGCCCGGGATCGGGAGCCCAGCGCTGCCCCGGGGGTGTCAGCGCACCCAGCGCTGTCGCGGCGGTTCATTTATGCAGAAGAACACGGTCGGGTCAAAATCGCTCAGTAGCTGTCGTCTCCAGGGTGCATCACTTGGCACAGCTTTGAGCGCAGTCAAAAGGTAATGCAGAGGCCATTCCAGTTCTCAGGGGAGAATTGTTTCACTGTGTATTCTGTAGGTTAAATTTTATCTCAAGCAGGTATTTTAGTCACAGGCCATATTTGCAGCAGACTGTGGTGGTGTTTTCAGTGTTTGTGACTCCATCTGCCATTGCTCCAGACCTGGGAGACCTCAGCCTGCAGCCTGTGGACTTTGGATGGACCTTTCCCTCCCCCTGTTCCTCAGCAGTTCAGCAGCAGGTTCTGCAGCTGAGTGCAGCCCATGCCTGCTGCACAGAGTTTCCCTGCGCCATTGCAAACCACACAAGGTCAGGTTCTTACCTGCTGAATGACCTGCACAGCTGATACTGCCCCGTGTTTCTACATCAGCCCCATCTGGAGCTCAAACCTGGACCTGCTCAGATTGCACAAGTGAAGACTACAGGATGCAGCAGCCCCCCAGGAAAAGCCAGCCCAGGTGTGAGCCCCAGGAGCCCAGCAAGGGTTTGGGTCTTCCCCTGAGCTCATCTGTAGCTGCAAGTGCTGTTATAGTAGAAGTATTATGAATTAGTGACATTATTGGCACAATATAAACTGTCCTTGAGTCGTGCTGAAGTTCCTGGACCAGTATGGGAATTACTGGGTAAAACCAGGAGGAACCTGGGGAGTGTCTGAGACCCCGTGAACCCGCTGTCAGCGTCGCCCCAGGGTGGAGGTCAGGTGCTGCTGTGGGAGGAATGGGTGAGTTTTCAGCCGTGTCAGCAGATCTGTGTGAGACCTGTTCATCACACACGTCCTGCTTAACCACTCTCCGTGATTAAATATTTACAATAAGAATTTATTCATAATTAAAACCCTAAATAAAAGCATTACAAAATCAGAATTGTTCAGTAAGAAACAACACTAATTATTTTCATCCTTGTGGGTTTTTCTGAGTTCAGTGCTTGAATTTCAAAATGAAAATATTGAGACAAACTCCCGCTTTCATGTGAGCACAGTTGGGGGGATTTCTTATTTGTTGTGAAGCCTGAAAAGGGAGAATTAACACTCATTTAATCATTTATGTTCAGTTGTAATTTAGGCCCTGAGCAACCAAGTATTTAAGCAGGAGATAAAACTTTAGGCAGTCACATATTCCAGTGACTCCAGACAGATTATTCAGATGCCTGAACTGAAAAGTTGCTTATTCAGAGTGAGGGAAGAGCAGATTTCCCACGTGCTGGAAGCTGAGTTGTGGAGCCCAGCTGGGGCAGATGGATGCTGAGAGTTTTCAACCCAGGGTGCAAACACAGAGCTCAGTCCCTGCACAGCCATCAGCGCTGGGGGTGATGCCCTGGCTCACAGGGGTTGTGTGACCTTGGAAAAGTCAGGAAATTAATGAGAGTCAGTTCTGAGCTGGGGGAAAAGTCACAGAGATGAATACTGCCAGAAAGCTAAACTCGCTGCCACTCACAGGATGCAGAAATCCTGAGGATGGTTTCAGCACAGAAAAACTGTTTGCTGCACAGCTGGAAAGGAAACAAGCAGAAGAGCAGGAAGGAGATTGTCAGATCTCCAGCACTATTGCAGTTATTCTTCCATGTCTGCACAGCTGAAGTGTTTTTTAACATCCATCACATCCCTAGTATAGGATATGTGTGGGTATTTATTAGGTGAACCTTGTCCCATTTTGAGGCAGTGTCATCCTCAAATGGAAATGTTTCATCTTCTTTCAAATCTTGTCTGTTTTGTGGGGGGGAGGAGGGTGGTTATAAGGCAAGATAATGAGCCCCATAAACACTGCTGCTTTTTCCTGCACTGTCTATATATTAATATCATCATCATTTTATCTAAATAAATCTAAGCCGATTCAAACTTTATATAATGCTGTCAATAACTCTCAAAACAAAGAAAGGCATTTACAACAGCCCAGCTTTATGATTAAGGTATTATGCAAATTCACCACTCAGAATGTTTTGGAGTGATTTCCTTCAAGCCCAACTACAGCCACAACATAGTAGAGATCAATATCTGTGCCATCTGAGTATCATCCAATGCAATCTAAAGCACTGACTAAACAGGAAATAATACACAGATAAGAAAATAAAATGCCCTGGGCATTCCTTCAACACAGGTAAAAAGGCTCACCTTGGAAACTATATATGCTTATAAGGACACCAAAGGTCTAAATTCTCCTTAGTTACATACAACATTTAGAGAAGATGAAAAAATCCATAAGTCAAACGATTAGACTGAAAGTTTTAAAACCACAGATGGGAACTGAAGAGGCCCCTGTCCCCCTAGTGCAGGGCTGGATGTGGCAGGTCCAGCAGTGCCACCTGCAGTGCCACCTGCTCAGGAGTCACAGGAGCCTTCTCTTCTTGGGAAGAGATTCCTGCCCATGGGTTGTTGTCAGGAGTAGCCCAGGTGAGGAGGACCAGCATAACCCCGAGCAGAGTCCCCAAGGCTGGGTAGCCTGGCAGGGAGGACAGCTCTGACTTCAGAGCAAGCCACCCTGCCTCTTGGTGCCCTGAGCCCTGAGGTCTGTGTCTGGCAGGGTTGTGGAGCTAGCCCAGTGCCTGCTCTTCCCACCAAGTGTGGAGCTAATGGGGTAGAAATAGGACTTCTTGGTACTTCTGACACATATGCAATGTTTTAAACACTGTCCCTAAAATGTTCACAAAGTCAACCCAGATAATGTAAGTGTTCTGGTTTATCCCTGTCCCCAGTAACAGTGTCAAATGATTCAGTGAAAACCCTTCCATAAAGCTCTCCAGAGGTAGATGAATATACAGCTGATGGATTCTAGACGTGTACCCAAGCTGCTCCATCAGCCAGGTCCAAAAACTTGCAATAAATAAATTTAATCAGGAAACATTGCTCAGATATGAATGTTTAATGACACTGATTTCTACTGCAAGCTGCCAAAGCTAGGAGCCAGCTTAGCAGTCAAGAGCCCACAGAGCTCAAGGTTTCAAACAAACAACTCTCCTTGGAGATTAGTGCTGCAAAAGATGTGAGCAGGCAGAAGAAGGAATGTTTTGCCTCCTGCTAAAGCATTGACCCAGCACAGGACTAAACTGGTATGGTACCTGAAAACATTTCTTTCAAAAGTTGTGTTCAATCAAGCACCCTCAGTCAGAGCATTGCCCCTTGCAGACAACCCAGCTTTTGAATCTGACATGTATTGTCACACGCAAAGTATAACTGAATATGTGCAAGCTACAGAGGGAAGAACTTGGGAGATGTCAGATTCAGTCAGCCCTGGAGCAGCTCTTACTGAGCTCCCTAAGGCCACGTGCATTGTGTGACTTTCAGCAGTGCTCCCGCTGCTGTCACACAGGCTGAGCTCAGCAGCCTGGGCAGCTGCTCTGGGGAACTGGGCTGGCTGATGGAAGGCATTCCTGGTGGGAAAACTCCTTCATTCATTGCTGGAGCTGGGAGGAGCTGGTGAGGCAGTTTGCAGAGATGATTGGAAAGCAGCTGAACAGTTCCATGAGAAATAAACTTGTCCCTCCACGAGCTACATCTACCCAAATGTGAGCTTCAGGTGAGTTCTTTTGCCCAGGCTTCATCTACATCTGTATTTTATCTACATCTTCTGCTCATGTGTGATGACACTACCCTCATTACTGTTGTGAGGAATTCTGATAACACAGGGATGAGTTCATGGTAAAGCCCAGGAGGAAATGACTCCTTGCATCTACAGAGGAGGATCAGATGAACGTGCAGAGCATGAGGCCACCAGTCACATGCTGAGCAAGGACGAGGCATCGCCCTGACCGCCCAGCACAGGCGGTGGGAAACAGAGGCAGCTTTAGAGTCAGTCCCAAGCTCCACAAACCAGTACAGCCCACTTCACAAGGATTTGGGCTTGCCTCCTTCAGTGGCCATTCCTCAAGGTAGTTTTTGGTTTGTAAATTCCGTAATGTTTATAGGTAGAATGAAATTCTCATATGAAAATCTGGGGAGTTTTTTAAAATCCCATTCCTTCTGCGAGAAAGATTGTTTTTCTAACCAGTTTATTTTCCGTTTAATTCAGTATATTTTCCCAGCCAAAAACCAGCAGTCAATCAGAGGTAGATACTTAGAATGGAAAATTTCTTTGTGCATAATTGAAGTCAGTTTAGTTTTGCAAACTACTGACAAAGGGGCCGTATAAAGGAAACGTAACCTCAAGTTAACCGTAGGCAGCCGCAGTGTGAGCTGTTTCCCGAGAAGCAGGGACTGCGTGTGCTGACCCTTTCCAACGGGCTCCCTCTTTTCCTTGCTTTTATCCATAAAAAGAGTTCGGCTTTTCCCTTCCGTGCAGCCAGCTCGCCGGCTGCAGGGCAGGACACGCCAGAGCCCGCAGCCGCACGCACCCGCAGCCCGCGACCCGGGACAGCTCAGGAAGGCTCCGCAGGGATGGGGCACAACTTGGGAGCCCCGCGGGGGCAGAGCGGGGCCGGGCCCATCCCGCGGGCACCCGGGCGCGCGGTGCCGGGCGGGGCCGGGATCGTTGCCCCGGGCCGGGTGTTTGTCACGGTTCTGCGGGTCCCGGAGCGAGGGTGCCTGGGGAAGCCCCGCCGGAGGC
>VWYP01018993.1:0-85690 GCA_013400435.1 Pycnonotus jocosus | reverse complement strand
GGGGGCCGCCCTGTCCGCGCTCCCCGCCGGGTGGGTGACAGCTCTGGTGCTGCTTCCCGGCCCGTGACAGTCCCCTTGCCACCGCCAGCCCTGTGCTGATGCCGGCTCCGGGCTTACGGGTGGCGGCTGTGCTCGGGGTAGAGCAGTAAAGCAGCCGGGGCTCGGCCTCTGCAGGCTTTTGGGTTTGTCTCCTGCTGCTGGGAGATAATTCCCACTGCTACCCCGCTGCCCCGTCCTGTGGGAGCATCTTGTGAGTGGGTCCAGCAAGCGATGCTCTGGGTTACAGAGGAGCAGGAGGGTCCTGCCTTCTTGTGCTGGACCAAGGAATTCTGAGGCAGGAATTACTGCTGAGCAGGGTATATAGGCAGGGTAACGCTGCAAAGGAAAGACATCATGCAGGTTTCTCAGCACCAGGAGCAGCTCCCGGGGATGTGTGGGGTTGTGGTGTTACACAAAGCCTGCTGCAGGCCAGAGCTGCTGCCAGGAGCATGCCCTGGGCTCTGGGTGCTGCTGGGGGGCACAGGCACAGTGCCTGCTGCACACACATGTCAGGGCTGGGCTGCCTGCAGGACCAGCAGCGTCAGTGCAAACGTGGCCACTTCAGGGAAGTCTGAACACCAGGAAGACTGTGGCACGGGAGGGAGGAGCCCTGCAGTGACCTTTGGGTGGCAGGAAGATGTCAGGGGGGAGCACAAGCAGAGGAGCAGCTGGGAAAGACTGGGGAGTAATGAGTAAGAACAGCAAGATTGGGTTCGCCGCCTTGCCTTTTTCCTCTCCTCCCCTTTGAAATCTTGTATTCTGAAAAGTGTTATGGTCTGTGTTATACCCCCAGTTACACTGTGGAACTCCAGGGGTCCAGTATGGCCTGAAAATCAATCCATTTTGGGAACACCATTAAAAAATATATGCTGAACCCATCTAAGGGCTGCTGGGTCTGCAGCTGACAGCAGTGCCTGCTGCTGTAACACTTTTGCTGTAAACATGTGCCTCCCAGGCATGAAAACACTCGTTTACATGGTACAGACCTGCAGCCTGGGGTCTTTCTCTGTCTATTATGTGCAAGCTCCAAAGACATTTGGCTTGAATTAGAGAGTTCTGATTTTTTTGGATTTAGGTTAATCCAAGAATGTTTCATGATCTAAGAAAAACAAATTTCTTTATAATTGCAAGTAACTGATACTTGTTGTCTTAGAGTTTTTCCCATAGATACTCATCTGTGACTGTCCAGCTTGTGTGTGCTGCTCTCTTGATGCTGCACAGTTCATTCACACCATTTCTTTCCTGAGTGGTGCCAGCGCAGGCAGTGACCCCGCAGCAAGCACAGTTCTGGGCTTCTCCATCTCACCTACCTGCCACTTGGGCACACTCAACTGCCTGGGAGTGAAAACGGTGTGTGGTGGCCAGAAAGGTTTCCTTTGGCTGTGGTGCCCCCTTCCTTGTGCCAGTGGGTGAGGAAGAGAACCTGCTCACACCCAGTGTCCGTGGGTGGGCAGTGCTGCAGTGAGGTGCTCAGTGGGGTCTCTCACTGTTGCCTTTCAGCACATTTCAGTGTAATGTTGGGATGCATCTCCAGAAATCTTGTGGGGCTTTTTGGCTGCCACTGGCTTCTGTCTCAGCAGGGTGCACACACAGGTCCTGAGCATCTCCAGGAGTGTGTGGCCTCACCCTTGGCCTTGCTGGCTGCTGCAAGCAGCACATCCACTTGGGTTTCTTTCAGGGGTGGTTAAAGTGCCTCCCAGCACACAGCGTTGGTTTATCTATTTCCAGAGGCTTCCAGGTACAGGAGAGCTGCACTGCAGTTCTGAGGACAGCAGTGCCATAGTGACATGCTTATGCTGACAATTGGACTTTGACTTCAGGAAGAGCCTTGCTCTGTGACACAGCAGTGTGTGAATTTTGGGGGTGGCAAGGATAATTGTCGTGAGACTGCGGGGATAACTGCCTTGGTGCAGCCAGTTCAGGTGATGGTGGTGACTCCCTGTTTTGATGGGCAGATACCCTTGATTATTCTCTTTTTCAAGTGTGGAAATAGGGTTCTAAAGGCTAATCTGCACATTTCCATTCATTTCATTGAGAAGAAAGCTGGCTAGAGCCTGTGGAAACAACCCCTGGTGCAGCCCTGGGATGAAGGTGCAGCAGTGAGCCCTTGTTCTCATCACAAGATCGAGGAATGTTACCTGGAGCAAACATGCTTACCTAACAGGCTGGCTGTTATCTGCCAGATCCAGTTTTGCCATGACTCACTGAACTCATTTCACCTGTCTATGCTCCCTTGCTGGCTGTGTAACACATGAGCTGGAACACATGACTCAAAGCAGCCTGCAGAGAGCACTTGCCAGCAGTGGATGAAGTGGGGTCTCAAGAGTTTCTTCTGAGGGCACATCTGTGGGCTTTTTAGGTCTGTTTTAAAGATACATAGTCTGTTTATAATACTGTTGATTAAGTCAGTTTGTGTTTACTGTTCTTTTCCAACCCGTACATTTAAGGCACGTCATGGTTCACTGTGTTTCTTCGGTGTGTGCCTCTGTCCCTGGGCCAGAAGCAGGGACAGTGGTGTCCTCATGTGCACAGGAGCAGGTGAGTTGGATCCTGCCTGTCAGCAGTGCCACTTTTTGCTCTGAACTGTGACACAGAAGCTGTTCAGCTGACAGAGATACATGCTTTATATCAGAGTGCATTAGTTTGTCTCCCTGTCTTAAAAACGCCAGTGCCTGGTGGAAAAGCACAGGCCCGTCTTGTGTGGGACAGCTCACCTGCTTGGTCACCCAGGTGAAACTCTTTGGATGGTGGAGCAGAGTCAGCATGTGCTGTGGGTGCTGCTTGACCTGTCAGAGCAAGGGCTTCCCTGCACTTTGTCCCAAATGCCACAGAAAGGTACAAGAGGAGCTGTACATGTCTCCAGCCCACCCAGCTGCAGTGCTGCAGCCGTGACAGTGGCGTGCCTGGCATCCTGGTGACATTGATGGTCCTGGGGTTTCTGGAGAGATGAGGCTCTCCATGATATTTTTTATTTTTCCAGCAGTCTTGATCTGTCCTGTTTTCCTTTGTAGTGCTGCTAAATCCTCACCCTTTATTCCTTTCTTTTGTCCACAAAGAGTTATTTGTAACTAAAATGCAGCTAAAATTTCTCTGGAGCTGATTCAGAGTTTCATTTAAGCACTGGAATAGCTTATTAAAGCACGATGTAGATTTTCTGTAGAGACTGGAGAAGCTGTTTTTAGAAATGTCTGCCAGGTATTTATTTAGTTATCATTCTTTGGGGCTTGGGAGATGAACTACTTCAAGATTTCTTGAGGGTCTTTCCCTGCTGTGTTCCAGAAACTGCAACAGTGCCTTGTCTTGGGTCTGCTGTGTTACTGGTGAAGAAGCAATGGTGGCAAGTGATGAACACCAAATTGGGAAGCTTTAGCTGAGATGGGAGAGAAAAGTGGGGCTTGTGCTGTTGCCAAAAAAAATTCAGGAGTCAGAAAAAGAGTCCCAATTTCAAAGGGTTCTCAGTCCTGCAAGCTTATTCCTGGGCCTGGAAGTGCTTGTGGCTGTGTGCTGCAGCCTCTGGTGTCAGCAGCATTTGCTGTGACTCAGAGCTTGCTTGGCTGATGCTGAGCTTTGCTGGGCTCCAGTTCTGCTGACTGTTCTTATCTCCCCCTTCCTCATTCTCCCCTGCATAGCCGGGGACCTGCAGAAGCAGAAACCAACCTCCAGGCTCCAGCCTGCCCTTCCTCTTGGCATGACTGTCCCCCTCCAGGGCAGCCTTGGGAGTAGTAAATACTTGGAGACTCTTCTGTACCCAGCACTTTCCTGGTAGGAGCCTGGAGTGACTCCTGTAGGTGACACTGCTGCAAATCCAGTGTGAGTGACACCCAGGGCACTCCTCTCAGGGCTGTAGCAGTTCAGGGTATGCAGGATAAGCTCCCAGAAGTGCTGAATGATTCAGAAAAACACTTTAGACTATTCAGAAAATGACACCACAGGACTGCCTGAGTGTTCCTGGAGTTGGAGGTGTTCTTCATTGAGCACACGCAGAGGTGGGATGCTTGGCTGTGCAAAGGCACACGCCCTTGATAAACTCGTGGTACTGATAGTGTCCCTCGTGACGAGTAGGAGCATTCCAAGGGTGCTGACATCCCTTAGGGCCTGTCCTGCATGGTTCTGGGAGGCTCAGGCCGTGCCCTGGCTGCTGCAGGCCCACGCTGCCGGCCCCAGGCACATGTGGCCCTGCCCGCTGCTCCCTGGCTGGCACTGCCTGTGACAAATGGGTGGCATTTCCAGGGCAGCAAAAGGGACGAGATATATTTAAACACATCAGATTATGAGGTGACAAGGAGTGCCTGGTACTGTGTACTCCTGGACCATCAAGGCCCTAAAATAGCACCAGGCCACTGGTCAGGGGTGCTGACCCTGTTCCTATGTCCTCCCAGGACAGGATTTGCTGTTCTGTCCCATGACTGCCGGTGTTGCTGTCACTGCCTGGGTGGCATGGCCAGGGAGCTGAGGTGCCTGCTCTCACCATGTGAACCTGCTGGCAAGCACCGTGGTGTGGGCAGGGTGGGATTCCAGGACGCCACATGCTTAGCTGTGGTTCATACCCCCTGAGAGTTCTCAGGAGTGGTTCCCATGGTTTGTTCTGTCCTCAGTCCTGTTGATAAGAGTGTGAAGAATGAGTGGAAATTACACATAATTTTGAGGGCCCTTTGGATTCAGCTATCCTCTTGCTCAAGGGAATGCCCACAGCTTTCTGTGATGGCTTTGCAGGAGTTCCTGTGCTGTGTGCCACAAGGGAGGGAATGAGCCTTGTGTGTGTCGGAGCACACAGCATGCTGATCACCCATCCTTGAACTGTGACCAAACGTGGGTGAGCTTCCTTCATGTGGGAAAACATAGAGCCTGGGGGGGCTTCCTTCAAAAGGTGTCTTTGGTTTGTGTGCAGGGTGTGAGTGCAAAGCGAGCAGGAGACAGATCTTCACCACCCACTGGAAGGGTTTCCATCCAGAGGGATGGCTCCAGGGCCCTCCAGTTCTTTTGCTGGGGTTGGGAGCATGGGTCCTTTCTGCCTGTGGCTAAGTCAGACCCAAGAGGACCGTGGCTCTTCAGTGTTAGATTTTGTCTAAAAAAAATCCTTCAAATAAACTCTTTAGCTCAAGGGAGCAACACCAAAGGCCTTGCTGGCAGGTTGTCAGCAGCCCAAGGGCTGCACCTGCTTCCAGAGACATTTACATAGATAGTTCTGATCAGTAATGCCTGCTTTAACCTTGCTTCCCTGTTGTGGCCCTTCCCCGGTGACTGTTAGTGACTGTAGAAGTTCCACTTGGGCTCCTGCTCCCTCACAGCCACAGATCTGGTGCAGATCTCGGGTGTCCTGGCTGGATGTTGGCTCTGCTGTGGCGGGGTCACCTCCAGCAGCCCAGGCAGGTCCTGCTGTCCTCACAGACCCTGGCACTGCCATGAATGCCCCCTTTGCTGCTCCCTGCTCTGGGTCTCAGTGCAGTCTGGGGGAAGCTAAGCTGTGTGTGCCGTGCTCTGGGCTGTGCCGGGCAGGCGGTGCCGCTCTCTCTGTCCAGGTGCCGGTGCTGGCCGGACGTGCTCAGGGAACACCGTGAGTCAGCAGCTCCTCGGGGTTGGGTTTCCTCGTGCACCCTGTGCCAGGGCCATTGCATTGGCTCTGGCTGCGAACCAGCAGCAAAGTGGAGCAAAAGATCTGCAGACAAAGGGCTTTTCTTTATTTGTTATTAATGTTGTTCAACCGAAGCACTCCGAAATTGTCGGTAGCTAAGATTTGTGTTTATATCAGGGGATTCCTGCTGGCGTTTTTGCCACCCTCTGCTGCTTTGCCTCTTTCTTTGAGGAACAGTTGATAATACCCCAAAATATTTTGAGAAAATTCAGAGAAATGCAGCTTTAAGGCTCAGCTGCTGCTTAAGCAACCTCCCTCCTGTTTTGGAGTCAGTCAGATCTTTTGCTCACTCACCCCTTACTTGTACTGCAGAAGTTGAATGAAAACTTTGGATTTGAGTCTCGGGCAGCCCTGGGAAGAGTGCTGTATGGATGTGAAATCCTGATGACAGCGTTTCATGTGGTGCTTTTGTGAGTGCTGCAGGGTCAAAGACTGGGGCTGCAGCCCCAGTGCTAGAGCTCACTCCAGAGGGTGATTTCTCCGTGTGTGGGTTCAGGACAGTGTTTACCTTGGCAGCTGGCTGCTTGACCTGGCTCCTGTGCTCCTGAGGGAGGTTGGGGTGTGTTTGGGCTGTTGCTGCAGCTGAACTTCAGGAAATTGTGTCAACTGAATCTGGGTCGGTGTTGCTGTGCGGTCACACGTACCAAAGGGCATTCAGAGTCAGGCGTAAGTGTTCCCTTTGTTGCTCTCTGTAGTTTTTGCACTGCGCCCCTCAGAATCAAAGGATGGGTTAGAGAGTATCCCAGTAGTGGCAGGGCCTCTCGGGGGTGCAGGGGCTGGGCAGCTCTGCCTGGTGGGGCCCTTTTCCCCTTGTTCCACTTGTTATGTTCAATACAGATTCTCTTGAAGATCACTGGGGGGTTGAACCAGGGTTGAACATAACCTGGTAATTCCAGGTGGCAGTATACATGCTCTTCTCTCTAATTTTCCTAAATACACATTCTGACTTCAGTGTTTCAGTCAAGCCCAAGCTTCTCCTGGGAGAGGCTCTGTTGGGATGTTTCTTAGAGCTTCCTCTGAATTGCCTGATATTGGCCACTATATCAGACAGAACACCCAACTGTCCACATCCTTCCCCTAATCCCTCCCTTGATAAAATAAGGTTTTATTTTCCAAATATCTGTATATTACTGTGAAGAGGTTGCTGCACCACTTTTTGTTGCAGCTCCTCAGAGGCTGTCAGGAGCAGGAACTGCTGAGCCTCATGGATGGTGGGTTTGGAGATATTTGATTAAGGCTGCACAATGTCTAGATGCCAGGGCCACTGGCGCCACAGGACTTGTATAAATAAATTTTGTTTGTGCCATGTTCACACAATTAAAGCCAGAGCCCTGGATTACGTTTGACGAGGTTTATTTTGCTAGTCCGGCCACACAGATTTCATTTACTTTGTCTGGTGTTCTAAAAACATATAGGGACATACACACATCAAAGCCAAATTTAAGAGCTTGATTAAAATCCACAGCAGTAAAGAGGTGCCCTGATGTGTTTGTATCAGTGCAGTGTCCATTGAGCTGGGATTTACTGAGGATAGTGCAAAAACCAGGGTGTTTTAACTTAAGGATCCTGCCCTGTGCTGGTTGTAGTCTGCGCCCAGGACGGTCAGGGAAGTGTCGTTGCTCACTCTGGGTGTTTCTTTTTCAGAGGAGAATGAGAAGCATGAGAAGCTCTGCCTGGAGAGGGAGCAGGAGCAGAAGAAGGCGGGCAAGGCCGGCGTGCCACGGGCCAACAGCGCCCTTTCCCCGGAGGAGCCCCGGAGCGAACTGCTGGTGCCCATCTCCCCTCCGGGCCCCGTGCCCCTGCCGCCCCCGCCCCTGGCAGCTCCCATTTCAGTCATTCCCATCCCCGTTGTGCCCAGCTCCCCGCAGCCAGCGGCCCAGAGCGCCCTGTCGCCGCCGCTGGTGCAGCGGCAGCAGCCCCTGGTGAGCGCTGCCAGCGTCCCCAAGGAAGCGCCGCCGGTGGCGCCGGTGATNGCAGCTGCCGGACGGGAAGGCCGCCACGCCGCCGTCGGGCAGCCCCAAGCAGCTGCCGCAGTACGCGGCGCCCGTGCTGGCCATCTCGCAGCACCATGTGGTGCCGCAGCCCCTGCAGCCCCTGCAGCACCCCGCCGCGCCCGCAGCGCTCGGCCCGCTGAAGCTGGCGCCGGCCGATGACATGAAACCCATCGAGCTCAAGAAGAGAATCGGAGGGTGAGTGCATCGTGTGTATGTGGGGACCGAGCAAAGCTGCATCCATGCTGCTTGTTAAAAGTGGTGTCAGATCAGAATTACCGAGCCTTGTGGATGTTTAATGTCTTTGAATTGCTGAGAGCAGGGGTTTTTACCTTGACGGGTTTTTATTTTCCTTCCTCGCTCCACACGGTAAGATTCTGTATAAGGATTTTTATTTCCAGGCCAGAACATTGTTAGGAGGCAAGTCCCAGCCCTGCCTGTCTGATCTCAAGTGGTATCTCGTGTTATGTTTGGCACAAGATCTCTGCTTGTACTGGTCAGGGAAATAAAAGTGCACTGCTGCTTGTGGGAGCTTTCTTGAAAACTGGAATGGGATCTGGGAGATGTTATTCTGAGGGCAGAGATTACCTTAGTTGCTGTTTCAGTTTCTCAGTGCTGTAAGTGCTAAGGGCCTCCTGCTTGCTCAGAATCTTGCAGCTGGAAGGGGCTGAAGGCTATTTAGTCTGCCCTCACCCTCTGACAGGACTTGTGGCTCTGATGTTCCTTCAGGTTAGTGTTCGTCTGGCATGTTCTTAAGGACTTTGGCTACTGGAGACTCTGCTTTCTCTGTAGGTGGTTGTTTCCAGACCACAGTATCCCAGTAGGGAGTCTGGTATTACTGCTTGTGGACTGGGAGAACAGGCCATTCCCTTCTTCACAGCAATTTTACTTGTTTCCTTTGGCCCCTCAGTTTTCCTGCAGCAGAAGTGACCTGGATCTGTTTGGTGTTCCCTCCTGGCTGTGCTGTCTGGGCCTCTGGCTGCCTGCAGCAGGGACATGTCTCTTGGCAGTGGTGTTGGAGGTGGTGTGTGAATCCCTTGGGGGCTGGAGGAGATATATAGTGGACAGAAAAAAGGTTCATCACTGGGATGTAGAGATCCCAAAATGCATAGAAAGAAACAGCAAAAGTAATGCAGGTAGGAGTTTGTGAAGATAAAGGCTTTGGTAAAATGCCAGTGTAATTCCTCTAAGAAGATTGGGATCTTCAGAGCCTGTCTGCTGCAGGAAGGGTCTGTCAGTCTGTGCACTAACCAGGAGACCCTGTCACTGAGGTTGTGTGGGGTCGGGGAGCTGTGGAGGAGGTTTCTGCTGGCACAGGGGTACCAGGGCAGGCTGCACGGGTTTGGCTGCCTGGGCTGTGGGCGGTGGGGTGGCTGCAAGTGCACCCACAAGCTGCTGCTGTGCTGTCAGGCTGAGCTTTGCCCCTGGGACATGGGGAGGCTGTGGTGCCAGTGTGGAGCACAGCATCACCACTGCATCCCCCGAGAATTGCTCCATAAGCACAGAAAAGATGTCTTTTTCAGCCTGTAAATGTTTCATGGGGAAATGCTGTCAAACATTTGTGACATTTGACTAAATATGATTACCTCAATGTCCTGTATTTTCAGTCAGAGGCAAATAATTACTTTGCACAGTGTAGGAAAGATACTTGAAATCTCTACATCTGCTAATGTACCTTTCCACCACTGCAGCTGACAAACTGAGATAACATGTATTTGTTTGGCTTTTCCTAAAAATATTCCTCTGATTCAGAGAGTAGGTGGACTCAAACCCCAAAACCAGAAACTCACTCTGGTTTTTCCTTGAGCAGTGACTGGAGAATTCCTGTATTGCTTCATTCCATGTTTATCCTCCGCTGTGTTGTTTCATGCATGGTAAAAACCCAAAGCAGCTGGAAGTGTCTGCCCAATGCCATATGCTGGAATTTGATAATTGCACAAACCTTGCCCCTCTGGAGTTTAGGCATAGACCAGAACCAGGTCAGAATTTGGGCTCTCTGGGTCTGTATAAATACTTAAAATTTGTGCTTGGTGTCTTTCCTTGTTGGTAGTAGCTGTCTGCATATATACACACATATCACACCTGTTTGTATATTCTGTGCATTATGTGCACAATGCTTAGTTCATCTGATGCACATGTAAAATACAGAGTTTATCTTAAAAGAGTATAGGCAGAAATATATATGTACTTAATGTTAAACCAGTGATATCTGAACACCTCTGCTGCTTTTGCATCCTGACATACAGACACTGCTGCAAGCACAGGTGCAAGGCAGGAGTTTTCAACTTGACACTGAGCTGATCTTTGTTCTGTTTGGGTTACAGGGTTGGGACCAGGGAAGTACATAATAAATTGGAGAAGAACAGGTGCGTAGAAAGCCAGGGGTTTGGGTTATTTTAATTGTAATTCCCCTCCTTTATTTTTGGCCTATCATCTGTCAATATTTATTTGGCTTTGGCGGGTTTTTGTTTGTTTGTTTGCTTGTTTTTTAAACAGACAACCTGAATAAAATTCTTAGTGACTTTTACTGAATCTTGCAGTATTGCTTGGCTTTCTTATAGCTCAATTCTGCATTTCTGTCTTCCCAATATGTTCTGTTTAACTGCACCATTGCATCCCAACCACTCTGCAAAGCCCTGATCCTGCAAAGCAATAACAGTGCATAACAGTATAACACTTTTGATTTAAAAGGAGTAAAATACCCCAAATCAGGGGTCAATGTACAGTGTGAATACAGAAAAAAAATCAGTTTCTGACCTAAGACTCCTATAAGCCTGACTAGCTAAACTGGAAATATGGTGACAGTGAAAGCACCAGCACGGTGAGATATTTTATTTGAGGCTGCACAGTGATCCTAACAAAGCTGGGAGAGAACCCAGGTGTGCTGGCTCAGCTGTGAGCATGCTGGGCTGGGGGCTGCTATGCACAGGTGTAGGTGCTTTGCTGGATTAAGGCCCCAATTAAGCTCTCCGCTCTGGTGGAATTGGTTTCTGGTGTGTCTCCTGGCAGCTGACCCTCCTGTGTTTTCTTTAGACGTGCACATTTGAAAGAGTGCTTTGAGACATTAAAGCGCAACATCCCCAACGTAGATGACAAGAAGACCTCAAACCTCAGCGTCCTCAGGAGTGCCTTGCGATACATCCAGGTACGTGCTGGGGTCTGCAGAGACCAGAGCTGACTTTGGGGTGCAGAGGAAAACCCCTTCTAGGAGTTCCAGGGTAACCACAGCTCATCCTTACCAGCAGTGGTGATGGCAGGGAGCGGATCGTTCAGATGATCTTAGAGATCCAAGCTGAGTGAACTTCACTTGCTCCTTTTGGGCTCAGGTGGATTGGAATATCTGCAGTTTGGGGAGGTTTTCTGTTTGCTTAACCAAATGACAGATTTCTGTGAAGATGTGGTATGTCTCAAATTTTTGGTGAGATGGACATGTGAGTACAAGTTATTTGCTTGGAGGCAAGGAAAGCCTGGAATCGGAGATTGCAGCATGAAGCTGTAGGTGGATGGGGCACTGCTAGGAGTGAATCTGGGAGAAAACACAGGTGAAAATCAGTTGTGTTTGTAGCTGGAGGAGAATAAGTGTTAGTGTTTGCTTGTTTAATGTTTGTGAAAGTGATTAATGATAGCACAAAAGAAATGGTTGTAGATGTTCTATGAATGTGGAATCAGTAGTGTGTAATGAAATTAAAATTCATCTGGAAACTGGAAGAGTTGCTGCATTTATAGTGCAAGTAGGGAACAGTGTACAGTCATTGTACAGTCCGTGTCTGTCAGTCTGTCTGTGGCTTCCGTCGGTCAGTGTACAGTCCGTGTCTGTCAGTCTGTCTGTGGCTTCCGTCGGTCAGTGTACAGTCTGTGGCTGTCTGTCTGTCTGTGGCTGTCGGTCAGTGTACAGTCCATGGCTAGCTGTCTGTCTGTCTGTGGCTGTCTGTCAGTCACTGTACANTCATTGTACAGTCCGTGTCTGTCAGTCTGTCTGTGGCTTCCGTCGGTCAGTGTACAGTCCGTGTCTGTCAGTCTGTCCGTGGTTGTCCATCGGTCAGTGTACGGTCTGTGTCTGTCTGTCTGTGCGTGGCTGTCCGTGGGTCGGTGCAGCGCTGGGCCGGCCGTGGGTCAGTCAGCCAGCCTGCAGCTGGGTGCTGGCCTGGTGTGGCACAGGGGGTCAGGGTGACCTCTGGCCGTAGCAGCAGCTGCCTCCACGTGTGCAGGGAGCACATGGCGAGCACAGGGCCGGGCTGGCCGGGCAGCTGGGCTGGCCCTGACCCAGCAGCGCCCGCGCAGGGCTGGCTCGCTGCCCCGTGGGCACTGACACCGCACGGCTGTGACGTTCTGTCACCTCCCCGCTGCATCGCCTTCTCCTCCTCATCCTCCCTGGCAGCTGCTCAGGGAGGATCCCGAGCGCTGTTTTCCTTGGCAGCGCCAAAGCGCTGGGTCTGTGATTCAGTTGTGCTAAAAGCTTGAGCACTGTGTATTTGCCTGAAAAAAAGCCCAGATTATTAGAAATATGATTTGAAATTTCAGCATTCAGAAACAAAAATTGTCTTTTTAATTTATTTTTTTTACTGCAATTTGAATTTGGGTTTGAACTGTTTCAGCAAACTAACATCTATCATTGTGGGGATGGCCACTGATCATGTGCCAGGCTTTGTGTGTTTCACTCACAGGCTCAGTGTTTCCCTTGAAAAGAGAACAGGGCAATTGTACAGAAGAGATTTAAAAGTAAAAGCTCTTACTCTCAGTATAGCAAAGTAGTTTTTCACTATAGGGGAAAAAAAAGCCCCAAAACCTCAAACCCAAATGAGCCCCACAGGGGAGGAGCACAGAGCTGGCGAAAGCTCTGCACAGCGGCTCTTCTGCTCCTGCAGGCACTGTGACAGTGCACTGATTGTTGCAGCATTTCTTCCTACAAAATCCTTCCTTCCCCATTTCCCAGCTGGAACTTCTTAGAAACAGCCTGTTTGTTTCCTTGGCTGGATTTAAATATTTGTATCTGCATCAAATCAGATAAGTTAGAAAGCTAAATTCTGAACTTCCCATAGACCCATCATTTTAATTTATCCTTGGACCTGGGCTTGTGCTCTGGAACAGTAAATTAGAATTTGCAATTAAGCACACTGTTGCACAAAAGAAATGGGGCCCAACGCAGCTGGAAGTTAATAATCCCTTTAGCTGGTGATTCAGCCTGAGGCAGTGTGGGCTGTTGTGCTGCAGCTCTCTGCTGAGGAGGGTGTCCCGGTGGGTCCAGCAGCAGAGTGGGCTCCAGACCCCAGCACACACCTCCAACCAGGTCTGTTTGTCACGTGGGCCACCTCAGCTCTTATTCTGCACTTTGCTGCCTGCAAAACCTGAGTGAAAATGCTGGAGACTTCTGGGAAGTTTGTAAGATGCATGGAGCAATACAGAAAAAGCCACAGTGAGGATGCAGTGCTGTTTGGGTTGAGAGAGCAGAGCCTGGTGGCCTTGCCCAGTGGCTGAGCAGTGTCCCCAGGCAGAGGACAGGGCTGTCCCCCCACAGCCCCTCTGTGCTCTGCCCGTGCCAGGGAAGGGGCAGCCTGGCACATGGCAGACACAGCTCACAGCCCCTGCAGCTGGGCTGGGTTTGATTCTCTCTGAAGGATTCCTTTCCCCTAGGAAACATAATCGTCTTCTTTGGAAGCTAAGTGAAACCCTTAAGCAAGACTGCTACTCTGTGTTCACAAACTGTGCCTGTAACTGTGGCACCTGAACACCCTCCAGTTTCGGGGTTATTTTCTATTGTGCATTTAGTGTCAGATGACATCCAGGTGATTTGCTCACCAGGTGACACTGGGACAGCTGGCACACAGCCCAGCCTAACCCATCAGTCTTGGGTTGTGCTGCAGGTCCTGTTTGTTGGCCAGTTTCCCCAGTACAATTGAAATGCTGACTAAATAACCATGTGCTTTCAAAATCTGAGATGCAGCTCAGCTTCCCAGGCCATGCAAAAGGCAAGGAGCAAAAGCCTTTGGGACGTGTGGAAGCAAGGCACCAGTGTGATCCCAACCCCTGCACGTGCTGCTCACGTATGGCAGAGGCACTGGGGGCTGCTGTGGTGACAGATAGGCTGTGGTCTTACAGAGCAGTTTTGGCTCTATTTGTGAAATAGATTTTGCTTACAAATTCACAGAAATCCTCTGGCAGCTCTGCTTGTGGTGTTAGAGACAAAATGTAGCTGTGCTGAATTGAGGATTTATAGTATGGCCAGTTTGTCATTATTACCTTGAGGAAGGGCAAAAAGTGTGCTATTTCCTTATGACTTACCTGTGCTCACCAGTGCTTCCAGTCATTTATGTTTGTTTATTGTCACCTCATCTCCCTTGGCTTCTCAAAACAGCCTGAAGTAACAGTTGTGCACCTAAGAATGATATAGTTTCCTGTTCATGCCAATAAATAATCAACAGATTTGACTCTCATCAGGACAGAATGAGCACAAAGTACTATCCAAGGATGCCTAAGTAGTGCACATAAAAATCCTTTGTGAAGCCTTTTTAAAGCTGATCTTGGGGGCATGTGAACAGACCAAATTGTACATTGGTTTAATTTTCCTTTTAAGATTCACAGCATCTCTTTGTCTTTTAGTTTGTTTTATTTATCAGTCACTTCATTGGTCCCTGAGCATAATCATTCATCCCTGTCTGTGTGTAGAGGACCAGAACAAGACCAGTGGATTTTTGGGTGCTATAGCAGTGCTTGGTTTGGGATTTGGATGTTGCTGGATGCAGAGGGCCCTGCAGCCCTGGTGCAGGGAGGTGCTGGACTGCAGACACAAACCCGCAGGTCTGACAATGGTTGTGGTTAAAGACCAGAACTCATTTACATTCAGGCACTGTTGTGACTGGATTATTGATCAAAATGCATAAACCAAACCGTGCTGCTGAATCTTGTTAAGTTCCCCACCTTGATGAGGATGGCTGTAACTTACTTTTTATTCTGTGCCAGCTATGAGGTGAATAGGCTCATCTTCTGTAAAACTCTTCCAGTAAGAGTTGGGTCCATCAGTACCTGCCGTGCCTCCCTCATGTGAGCAGCATTCACATGCCAAGCTGTGCTGCTTCATATTGTTTACCTGACCTCATCCACTGATTCTATCTTGTCTAATTAGCCTGAATCTCAGTGCCAGTAATGAAGGCCTCCAGCATCCATAGGCTATGGTCGTGCAATATGGTGTCATCTGTAGATTTTAGAAAGTCATGAGAAATAAGGCCTTCAAAAAACAGTGTTTAATTCCCTGCTGTTCCTCCAGCTGCAGCAGGGCCTGTCTGCAGGGAAGCTCATCCAGGGAGCCAGCAGGGCATTTTTATTTGCAGGATTGGCCACAGAACATGTCCTGTAATAGTGATTAAAAATGTCCAGCGTTTGGACCTTGTTGAGTGATTGTAGGCTATTTCTTAACTGTTGCCAAAAGGGATGGTGATTTTTTTGTTTTAAGTATCTCACTCATTACTTGTACATGAGATTTTGGAAAAGGTGAATGAAATTGTAAATCTGTCAGTGTGCTTGTAATTGTCAGAGAATCCACACCTGTTCCACTGCTGTCATTTAAGTAGTAGTTTGAAGAAGCACTCAGGGTTGTAAAAACCAAAGCAGCCTGTAAGTGGATTGCAGCACAGGGTTTGGGAAGGCTGCTGTGTGGTAGCTGTGTGTTTGGGGGTGTTGCTTGTTCTGGTTGCCACCTGCTGTCAGAGCTGGCACGGGAGGGGAGCCAGCATGGGCCCTGATGACAGTAGTGATAACGTGACTTACAGTAATAATTACAGCTTGGTTGCACGGGCTGTATTTTACGTGTGACATTGCAGAAGTCGCTTGCCTTTGAAACACAGCAAAAGCTCCAAAAAACCAAAAGGCAACCTGCTCAGGCCAGCAGAGGAGCTGCAGCCCTGGGCCCAGCTCGGTGAGCAGCAGTGGCAGTGTGAGTGCCATGGCACGGTGGCACCGTGGCTGCTGTGCAGAGCAGTGCACACCCAGGCCCCCCAGCACAGACAGAGGTTTCCACCTCTGCCTCATGGCCTCACACAGGAGTCAGTTTGTGTTTAACAGCTGGGGTTTGCTTCTCACTGCCACCATGGCCCTGGCAGTGGATGGTTGGATAGAAATCCTCTGGTGACCCAGATCTGCTCTGTGGGCTGTGGGTGGAGCTGCTGGGATGTGAGTAACTGGCACTGACCTCTTTAGATGGATGGGGAAACAGGAAGGAGAGGTGGTGCGGGAGGATGGCACCATTCTCTGAGTCACCAGGGCCTTGGACCTGCTGCCGTGGTGTGGGGGAGTGAGTCTGTCAGGGCCCTTGGCTGTTGGGACTGTCAGAACTGTGTTTTGGGAAGTGTCCTCTTCCAAGAGAAACCCTCACTTCCCTGCTCCTGGACAGGGTCTCTTCAGGTGTGCAGCTTACCTGTGCCTTGTGCCTGTTGGCTGAGCCATAGTGTAGGAATGGGAACAAAGGGAGGGCTGCACCCAGGACCCATCCCAAACTCTGCCTTGGCTCCTGCAGCAGTTGCTCAGAGATGCCTGCAAGGGAAATATGGAAGCACTGCAGCAAGTGGATGTAGGGGTAGTGTGTCTGCTCAGAAATCTCCTCCTCAGCCCTAGCAGACAGCTCTAGCTGTGGCTCCAAGCCATAAACCTGCCTGTTGCCCTCTGGAGCTGCTGTCCATCAGTCACCACAAAGGCTTGGGAAGAGCTTTGGGGTCCTGCATCCAGCAGTCGTGTTGTTACTAATAATCCCTTCTTGAGATGCAGCATGTGTCATTTCTGTTTGCAGAAAATGATGACATTTAATCTCAAAAGCATATGTTCCACAATTTTTTTTCATTTCAATTATTTTTTTAAAAATTTAAGTGCTGCAGAATTAAATTTGAAATTAAAAATTCTCAGGTTTTCATTTCCCAAATTATTTTAGTTTGTTCGGGATCATTTTCTAAGTAACAAACACACCACAGTATTTCAGGGTCTTTAGGGTATCTGGAATCATTAGAAGTGTCTCATTTATGTCCTGAACAGCAGAGACTGGTTAAAAAATAAAAATAGGGAAAGCAAAAGACATGACCAAACTTAACTCAAGTGATTGCAAGTCATACTTCAATTATTGTAAAACTGAACTTCTTGTGTCTTTGAGAGTCATATGAAGGAATTAAACCAGATCTGCTTACCTGGTGGCAGCCAGCATGGGGCCAGTGACTGGACTGGGGATGGCTCTGCTTTTCCCTGCTTTGTTGTACTGTGGGTTCCAGTTGGTTGCAACCTTTTTTTTGTTTGTTTGCTTTGGTTTGGTTTTGGATTTTTCTTGTTTGGTTGGGGTTTTGTTGTTGTTTTTGGGAGTTTTGGGGTTTTTTTGTTTGTTTGTTCACCGTTTATTTTTTTCTGAATTTATTTTTTGTCTTCCTGATTTGGATCGTTCCTCCCCTCTGCCCCAGTGACTGTTTGTACTTTGTCCAGAGCGTGGTGCTTCAGCAGGCTGACTCTGACAGGTCGGTGCAAACAGACACGTTCCAGCCCTAGTTCTGATCACAGATTGTGGCCTGATGTCTTTTTTATCAGGAGCCTGAGCTGCAGTTATCAATGTGAAGTGATAAATGTAAATACCAGCGCACATTCTCATTTTCTGTGATTGCTCTGCTCCAGGCCTGGCTCCTGGTGAGGGGGGTCACACTCCTGGGGAGCGAGGGACAGTCTCTGGTTCACCTTGCAGGCTGTACTTTGGTTTTGGTCCTGCTGTGAAGTTTGAGTTTGAGATCTTGGGAGGCTGAGGCACAAACACTGGGAGCCTGAAGTCCTTGTCCTGTCCTCCCCCCCATTTGCACTCAGGCTGTCCCCTCTCCCCTGGGCACTGCTCATGGTGAGACCCTCACCCCGTTCTCCCGGTGCTGAGCATGGTCTGTTGCTGTCTGTGGGCTTTGTGTCGAGCCCGTTGTGTTTGGGGGAGCGAGGCTGTGCTCCTGTGTGAGCAGAGGCTGCTGTGGCACGGCCTGCCCTCGGGGGTGCCTGTGGGTGCTGGCAGTGCCGGGGTGGCTCTTGTGCCCCACGTGTGTTCTGCTGTCGGTGCTTCCAGGGTGGTTCCAGGCCGGCACATCCGGCATCGCTGCGGGATCTCATCTCCAGAGCCGGCAGAAGGAAGCAGTTGCCATGGAAACCATGGTTTGGTTCCCGTGGCAACCAGCGGGGCTCACACACGGCTGATGCTGGGCGGCGGAGGGGCCGGGCCGGGCCGGGCTGGGCTGGGCTGTGAGCGGCCCGGGGCTCTGGGGCAGGGGCTGGGCTGGGCTGGGCTGGGCTGCAAGCGGTCCGGGGCTCTGGAGCTCTGGGGCTGGCTGCATGCCAGCGGTGGCTGCAGAGGGTGGGCACGCTGGCCTGGTGCTGGGAGAGCTGCCTGTGCCCTGCCCACCCCTGCAGGCTCTGGGAGGGCTCAGGGACTGGTTGGTGTCGGTGCTTCGCTGTGGGCAAACTGCTTGTGGCAGCTGAGGAACAGACCATTTAGCACCATTCCAAGTAGGAATGCCCAGAATTGAATGAAGTGATGGAAAATCCCCAAATCCTACAGGTGAGTGTGGTGCCTTGGTCAGTGGAGTTTTGGCAGCTGGGGCTGTTTGGGTTCCATCTGGGGATCTGTGGGGACAGCTTGTTCCTCAGCACCCCTCTGGTCCTGGTTGGAATATTTTTGGAGTCAGGCTGGTGGATTCTTGCTTCTACTGTGAATCTCCTGCACCACCCAGCAAGAATTAAGATCCTTTTCTTAGGATGTAGGGATTTTTCCATTCCATATGGGAGTCAAAGCTCTGTGCAGCAGTGCAGAGCATGCCCAGCTGGTCTGGTCTGTGCTGGAGGTCCTGCAGGTCAGTGCAGCTCAGGACCCCCCTGGCTCAGCATGTCCAACTCTCTGGCACCAGCTGTGATCCCCAGAGCAGAGAGTTAAAGAATCTGGCTCAAAATTGAAATTGCTCTCCTGATTACTCATTGATGAGGTAATTTCAATCAGCAAATGCCATGTAAGAGAAGAAAAGAGCTGAAATACGCTTTGGAAAACCTCATCATTGAGAGTGTGTTTTTAAACTGCTAATAAAATGTTTATGAGGGGAGCTGTGTAATAAGGCCTTTTAAACCTCACTAATGCCAGCTGCAGGGCCAGCAACATTCCTGAGGCAGGCACAGGGAAGGCATTGGGGGCATCATTTCCAGTTTTGACGTGAGAGTGAGCAATTTAATTACAGACAGCTATAAAATGGAAAATTGTTTGCAGTGACAAATGACTGTTGCTACACAAGGATGGCAGGAGTTGGTGTATGGTTTGTTTACCAGATAATGGCAGGGAGATACACACAAGGACCAAGCAGTGTCTCCAAAGCAGCCAGGATAGTGGGCACAAAGTGGGGAAGAGTTACCACTGGAATTGTGTCAGGCCTTCGCTGTCACTGAAGTCGTCTGGTCTAGCTTCAGTAATCCAGGTGGATAAAGGCTGCCAAGGATCTGACAGGTACAGGAGGAGAATCAGATACTCTAGGGGAGCAAAAGCAATTTGTGGATTTTAATTTGGTTGCTGGTGTTTAAATAAAAGATGAAGGGACTCACCACTGCCCTTGTGTCCTTGTCACTGCTTCCACCTGCACATGGAGCAGTCCCTGCTGTGCCTGGTGCAGTGGTGCCTGGCAGGGGAGGGTCAGGCCCTTGCTCTGCTGCAAAGGGCTCACTCAGCTTCAGCTCAGCAGAACCGAGAGTGTTCAGAGTGGAACGTCATCTGCTTTCACTAGAGACAGCAGTTCATTTGCAATACTTCCTGAGCATCAAAAGCCATGGGTGGAATCACAAAAGTATGAGGAAATCCATGATTTCTTCCTGGGGTAGCTCAGCTTCCCCCTTGGCAGGGCCAGGGTCTGCTCTTTTAACTGATGCTCATGTGGATTTTTTTTAAGTGTGAAAAATAAAAGTTCTAAAGTCGTAGCTTCTGTAGGTTCCTCACACTGCAGTGTAACAGTTGCCTGGGCAACCAGGGTTCCCAGTTGCTTAACAGGAAAAAAATAAATGCTACAATGATGGAGACACAGATGTAAGAAGGAGGATCTGTGCTGGAGCCTGGTGCTTGCAAAGAGCAGTCTGGGATGGGGTGGGCTCAGTGAGGTGCCACCCCCAGCTTTGGGCTGCCCTCTGCAAACAGAACAGAGCTCAAGGGGAGCCTTCCTGGGGCCAGCCCAGCCTGGCCTCTCCCTGAGGGAGTGGGAAAACAGAAATGCAGGTAACTTCAGTCATTTTTCTCCTGTGGAGAAACAGGAGCAGTATTTCATGAGCCAGGTTAAGTGTGTGTCCTTCAGGATCTTGACAAGCAGCTTAACTTAAGGGTCATACCAGGTCATGCCAGCACCAGATGTGAACCTTGCCATGGTCCTTCCCAGTGGCTGTGGACATGGGTCAGGTGGCAGCTCCTGCCCTGCAGCTGGCCCAGGACTCTACCTTAATGACATTTCAGATCTTGAAGGAAAGGTGATTGGGCATTTGTATTAATTTAATTTATCAAAATTTAATTCTCAATTATTGTGTTTGTAGTTTTAGGATCCCCTCTGCCCTTTTCAGTGCTACCATTACATGTCCATTCTGTTGGAAAATTGCAAAGGCTTGGGTTTAGGGGAAAGTGAATGGTTATATGTTACTTTAAAGTGTCTGGTTTTGTATTGCATGGGGTCCCTGGTGATAGTGCTGACAGAAACTCCTGTTCTAGAAGGACATCCTGGGGATCAGTGGGTGTCTCTAAAGGTTTTGATGTGCAGGGGCAGGTCAGTGACCACAGTCCTATGACTGAGGGTTGGCTGTCACTGTGGACTTTCTGTTGACTGATGGGAAATCCTGGCACCTGATGTGGGTAGGATGATTTGCAGAAAATAATCTGTCAGGAGGCGGATGCCAGGGAGTTGCCTGTGCCCGGGATGCCAGCGCTACGGTCAGAGGGCACACGGGGCTGCTCCTCCACAGGGAGAGGCACAAAGGGTCCCTGCTCCCTGCCCCTCCATGAGTGCTCCTTTCTGCTGTTGCTCCCAGGCTCAGCTCCCAGTGCAGGGCACCCTCCCAGTCCCTGTGGAGCCTGGGAGGGGTCTGCACCCAGGTGTACCTGCAGAGAGTGGGGCAGGGCTGAGAGGAGACTTCAGAGGAGAGGGAAGAGGACTCCAGTTAATCCCACACAGTTCATTATTAGGCCACAGCAGCTCAGCCTGGAGATCTGTCTTTACCAAGTGAGCTCCAGTGAATTGCATCCCAGAATAGGTTTTGAAAGATTACTGGAGCCTCCAGCCCATCTGGTGCTCCAGCAGCTCCCCTTGGAGAGCGCCCAGCCCTGCCAGGGCCCAGGGAGGAGATGCAGACCCAGCGAGGGGCTGCAGGGAGCTGGTGCCCAGTCAAGGGCTGGGACTGCTGGCCCTGAGGGAGGCAGAGCCCACAGGGCTGGGCTTGGACCAGTGCCATGTCCCAAAGCCTGTGGAGTGCCTGCAGAGTGACATTGTGAACTCCCTGGCTCTCTTGGCTGGGAGACTTCTCCTGGTGCTTGCTAAGGGTTTGCCTGCCTTCCCAATAATTAAAAGTTTGTAACTAATTACCAGCTGCCCTGCTCATGCTTGGTAGTAGTGCTTTCCCCCAGTACTGGGAGTCTCCTCTCCCAGCAGGAGTGAAGCCAAATCTGTTTGAATATGCGTGTGCTGTGCCCGCTGCGGTGCGGAGGCTGCTGCTGCTGCTGCGGGGATTTCGCGCCTGCTCCTCCTGGAGAGCTGTTCCTGTTCTGTCCTCTCGTGCCCTGCGTGGAGAGCAGCTTTGGGGAGATGCTGCAGAGAGGGGCTGGGCTCGTTGTTTGCACAGCAGGTTTAGCCTCAGCCTTTCTTCTGCTTGTCTCTTTCCTGATGACATAGCGAGGGGAAGACATTCAGACAAGTTCCATGCAAGTCTTCTTGCATGTTTAAACCTGACCCAGGAGCGTGCACCTTCCTTGTCACCTTCACCTTCCCCTCCATGGCTCCCTGTCTCACCACAAGGGGATCAGAGCAGCACGTGGCTTTTCTGGGTCAGGCACAGTGCTTGGCTGCACTCGATAGGAAAGAGACTTTAAAACTAGCCTGTGGATTTGGGCCTCAGCCATGTGGGAATCTCTGGGCTGCAGGTCAAGGCTGGTGCAGAGCCAGGATTCCAGGAGTCCCCATCCTCCCTTCCTGGCTGTCCCCATGGCTACCTCCCTGCAGTGGGCTGCAGGTCTGCTGGGCTTGCCCAGGACAGAACTGTAGGATTGTGCTGTTGGCCTGTCTGCTGCCTGCTTTGGCTTGAAAAGCAACAGGAGAGAAAGAACTGCCCCCTTTGCATGAAAACCCTCTGCTTTGAGGAGCTTTTAGCTGATCTGGGGGGAGAGGTGCTGTCTCCATTGACACACCTGCAGTGGTTGTGCCCTGCTAACACACATTGTCTGTCTCTTTTAAAAATACTTCCTTTATTGTTATTACCAGGACAAAGGTAGCGGTAGGAGCTGCCCTAATCTGTGCTGCCTTCAGCTGCATTAAAGGCTGGCTGAACAGGCTTTAAGGTCCTTCCCAGCAATCCTGCGAGCTACAACATCAGCAGAACTGTTGAAAGGCATGAGGTCAGGCTCTGATTGTACTCATGCTGGAGAACCTGAGAGAGAAATAGAGATGTGTTAAGGAGACCAGAGCCTGGCCCTCTGCCACGTGTCAGGTTTGCTTTTGAGCTCAGTGCTTGCCAGCAGTGAGGGAATAGGAGCATCCGTGTGGGCTCCATGTGACTGGTATTTTCAGAAGTGTGTGTGGGATTTAAATTCCCAGTGGTGAAACTTAACTTCAGAAAATGGACACTCTTTATGTGGTTTTACAGATTTCACCTAATTTTGTCTCTTTTATGCATATAGGAAGTGTGGCCCTGGGCTGGGAGACCAGGTCTCTCACTGTGCAGTGCTACATTGGCTTAAAAACTGGTAGAACAGGCCTTGGAATAGTTGATGCCCCTCAGGTGTGTGTAGTTGTTCATTCTACCATCCACCATCTCCTCCAGGTCCGGAGCTCTTGGTGTGGTGTGTGTTGCTTGGAAGTTCATCAGTACTTAGGCCTTTTTCTTTCCTTCTAAGCATTTCGGTTTTGGAGGTTTATCAGTGTTCCCTCAGAAAGCAGAAGGCCTTCAACTAGAGCAATACATTTTGTGCCTGCTCTTGTCCTTCCCTTTCTGCCCCAATTTGGCAGGTGTAAATATAGCTGAACACATTTTACACCAGCATAACTGGCAATATAAAATAATGAGCTGTGGACATGGGAGTGAGCAGATTAGTGTAGATTATACTTGTCTTTGTTCTCATTATATTTGTTTTTCTTTTCTCTGGCTTTAGACTTTAAAGAGGAAGGAGAAGGAATACGAGCACGAGATGGAGCGGCTGGCGAGAGAGAAGATCGCGACCCAGCAGCGGCTGGCAGAACTGAAGAACGAGTTGAGCCAGTGGATGGATGTCTTGGAGATTGACAGAATTATTCGACAGACAGTTCAGCCAGAGGATGACCAGGCATCTACCTCCACAGCATCAGGTACCCAAAATTCTTCTCTTTTTTTCATAATCATCAGAGAAGGTGATTGACACAGTTACATTGGGGTGATGGGGATCTTTTTTTAGCAGCATCAGGGTTTCTGTGCATTCAGAATGAAGTAAAAGGTTTTGGAGTGTTTGTAATGATTGATGTTGTTAATAACATGCTGCTGCTTGTGTGAAGTAAACCAAAATTTGTGCATCAATGTCAGGTAAGTACAAAGTGCAGGTTTGTATATCCAACCTTATTGTGGAGATAAATCCCTGCTTTCCAAACTTAGCTTTTTTTCTTGCACAGCTCTGCAGCCCTGCTTGTTAGAAGTGGGCATCCTGGTGTATTTGTGTGGATGTGGGAGGGTGTTCAGCACATATAGAAGAAGGATTTGGTACAGAGAGGATCACCAGAGCATTTGAACAACTTAATGAGCCTTCACATTGCATGAGGAGGATTCACAGTGAAGATGAAATGGCACTAATGGATATCTGACATATGGTTCCAGTGAGAAGTTTCTGTGAGATAGGAGAGTGCATGCTTCTGTCCACACCAGGGATCTGCAGCAGCAGGAGTAGGCAGTCTGTGGATGTCAAGCTTTGCAGAGACACGGAGACTGGAAGTGCATAACCGTTCACAGCAGCTCCTTCAAGTCAGCATTTGCTCTTGGCATGCCAGGCAGATGATACCGCAGGTTTTGGGAAGGGAAAACGTGAGTTTGTTCAGGCTCATCACCTCTGATCGTAGGAGCAGGCTCCAGGTGTTGTCTGATGGAAGTTGGGAGTAGCAGTGGTTTGTTGTTAGAAGTCTCAGCTGTTCCCTCTGCAGTGGCCCCTGCCGAAGGCGACCGCATCAAGCTGCTGCTACCCAGAGCTTGTGAAAGGAATGTGTCTTCCCTGGTGTTCCTGCCGCTTCTGTATCTGCTGAGATTTTTATTCTTTGCTGCATGGCTGGCACTAGAACAGGCAGTGCAGGGTGCCAGGCTTGTCTTCCTGATCTCAGGGCTAGTATGTTCCTCTTTTGCTTCCTTAGTTCCTGGACTGGACAAGAGTCCATTTTCCAGAACCAGACGAGAGACTTACTGCCATGTTTCTCCATGGCTATTTCCTTCCTGCTGTGGGAGCAGAAGGATCAGTGGAACAACTGGCCAGGAAAGGAAACCCTGTTCCTTTCCCCAGAAGGAGCCCATTTCAGCCCAGACAGCTCAGCCAGGTGCTTTCTGTCAGCCTCTGCTCGTGGTGCTCCCCTTGCCTGCCCTGTGAGACCTCCCAGCCTGTTGGGAGCACCCTGCTCTAGCTGGGTCTTTGAGTTGTCACACCTGCCTGGCTCCAGCCCCTCGGCCTGCAGGCAGCGAGGAGAGGGCTGTGCCCTGCCGTGCCCTCGTGCCACCAGCCTGTAGTTCAGTGATGCCTCCTGCACGTCTCTTCTGCTGATGCTGCCTTTTAGGAAGCCTCGTTGGTCCAATTTGTGCTCTGCTTGCTTTTTTATGGGAGTTTGTTCCTTTCGTGTTTTCCAGAGGGTGAAGACAACATGGATGAAGATATGGAAGATGACAGGCCAATGAACTCATTACCAAAACTCACGCAGCGCCAGCACCCAGAGCTGCTGAAAGCCGTCCCCCCCAGTGCTGCTCCCCCGCTGCCCACGGTCCTGCCCCCACACGTGTCCATCCAGCAGAAGCCCCACGCCCAGCCCTCCCTGCAGACACAGGCACTGGTCCCGCCGCAGGCGATCGTCCCCGCACAGACTCACATCGTGGCGGCCTCGACCGTGCAATCGACTGTTATCGCCCACACCGCCACCACCCACGCCTCCGTCATCCAGACTGTCAACCACGTCATTCAGGGTCCACAGACCAAGCACATTGCTCACATTGCACCTTCCACATCCAGCCCCGTGCAACTCACCACTGCTGCTCAGCCCATCGGCCACATCACTGTGCACCCAGCCACCATCAACCACATGGCCCACCTGGGCCCGCAGCTGCCCATCTACCCGCAGCCCGTGGCCGTCAGCCAGCCCGTGGTGAGCCACATCGCTCACACCATCTCGCACCAGCAAGTGAACGGCACCGCGGGCCTGGGCCAGCCGGCCGTGATGGCCAAGCCGGCCGTGGGAGCCCAGGTTGTGCATCACCCGCAGCTGGTGGGGCAGACGGTGCTGAACCCGGTGACTATGGTGACCATGCCCTCATTCCCGGTGAGCACGCTGAAGCTGGCTTAGAGGGCACGGTCCGGCAGCGAGGTCTTTGTTGGGAACCTTTCCTAAGGAAACTCCGTACATTCCAAGCACGCCCGGCTCTCGGCACGGGAGCGGCGGCAGCGGCGGGGCCGGGCTGGGGCGGTGCCCGGAGCTCAGCCCGCCCCCGGGCGGGGCCGCTCCGCGCTCGGAGCCGCTCCTCTCACAAACTTCAAAGACAGTTGTTCATGGTGATTTTTTTTCCTTTTATGTGTAATGAGTGAACTATGGATATGATGTTCTTCAGACTTTAATTTTGCCCTCTTATGTGTTGCTTCTTTGTAGAATAAAAATTGCTGATCTCTTTATTGAGACATTGCGTAGAATGGGAAAAAAAATCATAGAAGTCTATATTTATATATATGTGTGTATGTGTGTGTATATATATATGTATATACATATATATATAAATATAACATTTGAAGGCCTTTTGTAAGGTTGATTATTTTGCAGGATTATGAGACAAAATTCATTTTTGGAGGAAGAAGACAGTGTCCTCTCTAAACAAGAAACTATAAGATAGATGGTTTGGTGGACCAGAGTACAGTGACAAAAAAAACCCAACAACAAACCACGAGTCAAACCATATAAAAGGTATTTCCCATCAATATATTACATTTCAAAAACCATCTAAAATCACTGTGACTTGTTATGGCATTTTAAGGAAATTCTCTGTCCTGTCTAATAAAAGGAAAAAGAACACACAACCAGACTTGATTTGTTGCCATTTTATAAATGCCTTGATTTTTCTAGCTATGTCAAAAAAAAAAAAGGTTTTTATTATTTTAATGATTGACAATGCTTTGTTTGGATGTTTTTTGGGGAATTTGTATTTTGTCTGGCTTGGTTTGTTGATGCAATAATTGGTTTTGCAGATCTCTGTGCATGGCATGGCCCCGGTCAGGCTCCCTCCTGCCCGTCCAAGCCCCCCCAGGTTTCTCGGGTTTGTTGTTTGGCAGAGGCACAGACTTTGTGCTGGCATCTTGCAGGGTGTTTCTGTGGCCTGGTGAACGGAACCTGGGACAAGAAGACCAAGAGAAATGAGGTAGATTTGCTGCATGGGTTAATGTTTGTTAGTTTGTTCTGTCCTGACCACACTTTGGTGTGGGGGCCGGTGGGTTTGGAAAGGGATAAAAGGGGATGTGGTTCCGTTCCAGAGCGCAGGCAGTTCAAGCAGCTTTGTTCCCTCTGACAGGGAAGCAGTCTCTCCTTATGCAGGTTAAGGGCTTGCTGCAGGAGATCAGTGTGAGAGCTTGTGTCTGACAGACGTGCACCAAAGAACCCTCATCCCTCAGGACCCTCCTGTTCCCCCTGCCCAATGGTTGGGGCAGAGCTGTCTGAGGTCAGTGGCAAATCCCAGAGAGCTAGGAGAGGAGGAATGCTGTTGTGCTGCTCGCTCAATGTTCTGGTCCTTGCACTGTGTGTGTAGTTACTGCTGTGAATGATCTCCATTCTGTCTTCCTCTCTTTTTAAAACAAGGATTCCGCAGCCCTTACTGCAGGCACAGTGCTGCTGTAGCCAGCAGCCGTTCTAGGGCGGTGTGGGAGGATGGTCCCACATCTGCCCAGGAGCTCTGGGGGAGGAGGAGGGGGTGGCTGAGCACCAAACCACGATGCCTGGCTGTGTCCAGGGTGGGGCCAAGGGCTCCTGCAGGAAAACACCATCCATACTCTGCCCAAAAGACCTGCTGACTCTAGCAGGACTTCACCCTATTGAGGACTGGTTTGAACAGTGTCAGGGGTGTAACTGAGAACATCTGCCTGTTCCATACTGTCCCCAGTTCAAACTGGTCTGGAGGCAGGATAAATGACTGCAGAGGTCAGGGGTGATCGTGCCTTCTGAGCAGGTGTCACTGAGAATTGTGTGAAGTCTGTTTATAAAGCCCCAGTTACCACTTGTTTAATTTTTCTTTCACGCATCCTTGAGTTCAGGAAGCTCTTGGCTGTGCTGCCAGCACAGCTCCTGCAGAATGGACAAACCCTGAAGGATTTCTTTTCCTCAAACTCAGTTTAAGCAGATCATTTGTTCTCATTCCATTAACACTGGAGGATTCCCAGTGCTGCCAGGATTTAGTTGCCCTTTGTCCCTGCAGGTGCTTTCTCAAGGAGGCTGTTGTGTGCCAGTATTTGAGAGATAGGGTTGGGTGTCAGGTCAGTTTTTCCTCATCAGAAACTCCTCAATGCTGAATCTGTGCAACAGGGTCACCTCCCATCTCAGGAGAGAGCGTGGCTTTGCCTTCTGCAATGTCAGGAAGGGGAGGACTTGTGTTTCTGCCTTTTGTTACTGTTCCAACTCACAAAATAACAAATTCTCGTTGAAGGAGAAGGAGCCAGGTTGAGAATGGGCTCAGTGTAGGAGCAGTGCCCAAGCCCCAGGAAGATGAGCTTTCTGCTGGGTTATTGAATGGCTGTGCTCTATGGACAGGGACACTGCTGACCTTATGGTTTAGAGCAGAGTGGCCCTGCCTTGCCCAGTCCTGTATCTTGGCCAGTTTTCCTTTCCCCTTGGAGTTGTGCCATGCTGTCTGTCTGTCTGATCCCCTTTGTGGGTGTTGGCCTCCCCATTAGGAACATCCCCCTTCACCAGCCCAGGAGCTGCTCCATGTGTTGAGTGTACCCCTGTTCTCATCTGCCTATTTCAGGGCTATCAGAAACATTTCTTTGGGATTTTTCTTTTTGTTTTTTAAAGTCAGCAAACTTGTTTCTATTCTGTCGAAGAAGAGCAGCCATAGCCCTTCCTTTTCCACCTCTGTCAACTCCTGCTCAGAAATTTTGGATTTACACTGATGCTCTTAGAAATCCCGTTCAGTACTGTATGACAAGGGGCACTTTAGGAATGTCTCTCCTCCTTTGAGATATGTTTTCCCTATGGAGAAAGCTATATATAAATATATATGTACACTTGGGGATTCATAAGATCTAATTTGTCCCCCAAAAAATCAATAAATATGAAGTTTACAAGAAATCTCTTCTGTTGTTGAATATTAGTTACTGGTAACCATGCCACAGAAACAATAGGAAATGGGGTTCCTATGTAGTAGTTTGAGAGGATTCTCTGTCCTGTCACACCTGGCTCAGGGCCTGTTGGTCACTGGAGATGGTTCTGCCGAGGGCTGGTGCCCTTGCAGCCCACGTGCTCCATGTCCTGCTGCTGACAGCCAGATCGTGCTGAGGAGCTGGGCCCGTGCTTAGAGCTCAGCCAGCACAGCCAGGGGTGTTTGCAGCTGGGCAGATGTGTGGGCACAGAACCCGGGATGGGGGAAACCTTGTGCTGGGCTGAGCCTGCCTGGGGCTGCCCTGGCACCTGCCAAAGCCACTCCCAGCTCACCTGCCAGGGTGCAGGCAGAGGGCAAAGAACCCAAACTGCTACTTTAAAATGATCCTGAAAAGAGCTCTTAACGCTGACACTTTAGATACAGGAATGTATTCCTGACCTCACCAGTAAAAATTAGCCAGATCTGTTGTAGTTTATCTTAGGAAGGGAAGTGATCTGATTTCCCATGTTCTCTGCAGTTCTCTGCTCTTGTGGGATCCCACAGAGGCAGCGGGTCGGGTGTCCCTGGGGCACAGCAGGGGCAGCTGCTCACCCATATTTCACATGGGGAAATAAGGGCTGGAGCCACACTGCTGCCCTCGGGGTTTCTCTGCACGTGTGTGTGTGTGTTCGTGTGTCCATCTGTCTGTCTGTGCTGGGGCTGAGTGTTGGGTGTCAAAGGCCAGAAGGGCTCCAGTGTCACAGCCACTGGCAGGGCTGGGTTTTGGTTTCTTGAGCAGAGCTGGACAGGGGGAACGGCTCTGCAGGCACCCACAGCATGTCTGGAGCGTTCATCATCCCACTGAGCCGCCTGCTGCCACTGCTCTTGGGCTCCTTGTCTTTCTTTTCTTTGTTTTATTTCAAAGTGGCCTTCTGTAACAAAAGAAACAAAAAAAATGCCTTTGGGTGGTTTAGGTGGAGGTGAGGTGTCGCTGCTGTGTCGGTGTGGTTGTCTGTGCGCACGCCTGGTAGATTCCTGTAGACATGCAATGCAAGGCTTATTGTGTCTGGTTTTTGTATGTAGCCTGTGTCTCTTTGGACTGGTTTGCATCCTGAGGGCATTTTTTGCATTTAAAGAAAAAAAGTGAGAACTGTTCCAGGTTGGGTGGTTACAAGCAGCTCTGGAGACATCCCACGTACCAGGGGCTGGGGGCAAGGTGTCCTTTGCCCCATGTGGTGATGTGGTCAGTGCTTGTTTGGCCCCTTTGCTTGCTGTGATGGGTATCCAGTGTCCCCAGTGGGGTGAGCAGCCTTGGCCAGATGAACCAATTGACCTCTGCTGACCTGAGCAAGACTTTGGCTCAGCCTGTCTCGGTGTTCAGGCACTTGCTTAATTAGCTTAGTTAGATAATAGATGGCTGCTGCAGAGGGCTCCTGGAGCTGGCGTGGAGGTGGGCAGCTCTGAGGACTCGCAGGTGAGGCTCCTCTGAGACTTGGCATGTTTTTTTCATTCCAGTCTTATTTTGATTCTAAAAGCTATGGGGGTGAGAAGAGGAAAACCGTCATACTTATGGCCTGTTTTCCATCCCTTTGTATCATTTGGGACTGATTAAAACGGATTATAACACTATCTTTAGGTTATTTCCTCCCTGTGTGAAACATCAGTTGTTAGAAGCGGATGTTTAGTGTTAAGGAAAATAGGCTGTGGATAGACTCAGTCATGGCTTCTTTCTGTCCTTGTTATACAGAACTTGATAATACAAACTTGAATTATTGAAATACCAGCCTGAGCCCAGCACTGGATGGGTGCAGTCTTGGCAGAGATTGTGTTTAACTGTTCCCAGGCTGGCTGGGGCTGCGGAACAGGGAAGGAAGGCCCCTCTGGCCTCTGTCCCTGCACTGTTGGTGTGGGGACAGGGCTGTTCTGTGCTGGGATTTGTTGTGAATGGGCCGTGCGATGTCATGGTGCTCCTCATCAGGACGGCAGGGCTGGTTCTGCTCTAGCTCTGGGTGAGGCCCATTGATTCAGCCCATTCCTTGTGCTGTGAATAGGAATTTGAGTGTGAGGGAGCGCTGGCAGGCAGGCAGGCTCGTTCTCCCCGGGGCAGTGTTGCCGGGGCAGGCACGGGCCCCGCGCTGGCTGCGGTGCCGCCCGTGCCGCCCTTCGGGAGCGCTGCCGCCGGGATCCCGCTGCGAATGCCTTACGGATACGCCTTAACAACCTGAGCCAAAAGTGTGGTGGGGCTTGACAGAGCGAGAAGTCAGGGACTGACTGCAACCACCCAATGATTTATTGGCTTCTGGTCAGGCCCCAGCCTGGGCATTGCTGGGGGAGGAGCCGTGGTGGGAGCGGGGACCCTCTGCTCTGTCACTGCATGTAATGACCTCCCTCCCTCCTGCCTAAAGCATTTATTTATTTCATCTCGCTGTGCTCCCCTCGTTAGGAATGTGTCACTGGAGCTGCTGACTGTCAGCCCAGTCGCTGCCCTCGCTGGCCCGGAGCCCCCATCCCTCCCCTGCACCTCGCAGGAGCTCCCCCGTCGTGCTCACCTGGGCAGGTGCAGTCTGTGTTTACAGTGAGGACGTGTCACTGTGTTACCAATTTACTGAAATACTGAATATTGACAAACTAGACTGTAAAGATTTTTATGTGTTTGGATACATCTGCAATGTGAAAAAGCAACTAATTTTGTACATATTGTATTTTTACTATTCAGCTGTACAATACTGGCTCTTCATGCTCCAGAATTTAGGTATCCAACATGAATGATATCCATGTAATAAGCACTTGCCTGAAATAAATATAAAATTGAAATAAACATGCACTGAAATTGGAAACAGGTTTCTGCATTTGCTTCCCTATGCTTTGCATGCAGATCCCTCACTTTCTTTGTGATTTCCCAGTTCCAAGATATGTATCTTCTAGCTATGTCAAGCCACCGCAGGGGCGTGTCACGGATCCGCGGGGCTGGAGCTCACCCCGAGCAGGCACAGAGCTTCCCGGGGGCCGTGTGTGTGTCTGCATCCCGCCGTGCTGCCTTTGCAGCTCCAGGAATCCGTGAGAACTTGGAAAACGGTGCCGTGTCCTGTGTTCTTCTCCCGCTGAGGAGCCCTGCTGCAGGCAAGGGGGTCCCACCGGCCCCACTGAAGCCCAGCAGAGCAGCGTGGTGCCCGGGCCCCTTCTGCTGGGACTGTCCCCACCCTCCTGTCAGGCAGCCCCTCAGGGTGTCCTTCCTGTGCCCTGGGCTGGGGCTGTACAGGGGAGCAGGGATAGGCCGAAGAGCCCAGCCAGACTTGCCTCACCTGGAGCTGCTCTCTCTCTCTGTCCCTCTCTCTCTCTCCTGCAGGTGTGGAGTGCCTGGCTCGCCTGCTCCCTCGGCTCCAGCAGTGACGCGATGGCCGTGGATGATCATCCAGCACTGGGCAAGTCAAACCCTGTGGTGGCGCTGGGGACAGTGGGGCAGGGCTGGGGCTGGACCCCCGGGTGGGCTCAGGCAGAGGGGCTGGGGGGAACACCACAGGTCTAAATAACTGCATTAGAAATTACTGGGAGAGAATGTGCCAAGGAAATGGTGGGGGCTGTGTGGGAAGGACAGAGGGACAAGAGCCAGCTCTAACCCCAGTTGTGGTGCTCAGGTGCCCTCCCCAGTCCCACCATGCAGACAGGAGAATGCAGAGGACACAAGGACACTGGGAGCTGATTTAGGCCATGTCTTTGAATGCCCTTCATAAAAGGCTGATCCTTGTTGGTAGGGGGAAATACCTGATTAGCAGCTGTAACGAGCAGTGGCTGAGGGATGGCTGCACCCACCCCAGCACACTGAGGCCTTTATTGGGCCTTTTTATGGTGGAATGGGGAAATGTTCCATAACTCCCCAGGGACTCATCCCCAGGCAGGCCTATTTAGCCTAAAAACCTGGAACACCACTGAAAAACTGCCAGCAGCAGCCAGGCAGCCAGGTGAGACTGAGGAGGGACCATCCCTGCTGCAGAGGAGATGTAGCCAGAGGAGTTTAAGGGGTTCGAACAAGGACTGGGAGTGATAGTGGACAATCTCTCCTGGAAGTCCAGCAGCTCAGCTGGATTCAATGCAGCTGCAGCACAATCAGGCCTAAAACTTCAGGATGAAACTCTTCAACACTTGTCATAAGCCTATTTCTGTTCCTGGGCTGGTTCAGGCTCAGCCAGTGGGTATATGAAAGTTGCCCTTAAAGTAATTTAAGAGACCTCAGGAGTCTACTTAATGGTGACCTATTTATTGCCTTTAGCACTACAGCCCATGCAGCTCATCAGAGAAACATTAATTACATCTTGCCCTCTCCTCCCAGACAGCCTCATCCCTGTTCCATTGCTGGAATCACCTTGGGGGGAGAGAAATTGCTCCCAAAGAGCTCCACAGGATGCCTTGATGATAAGTATTTATTCATAAGTTACATTTAAACATAAATAATTGAGCAATAAAGAGAATAATCTGCTCCCAACAAAAATAAATAATACACAACATTGATAAAATCCAATCAGACAGAATGTTCTAACAAATACAGCAAAGTTCACAGATTGGGTTTGTGTGAAACAGCTGTACAGAACATTCCCAACATACCAAAGGAAAATAGTGCAGTATTATCTGTACATCCATCACTCTGGGCTCCCTGGAACTGGAGGTTTTTCTCACTCTTCTCATTCTTTTAAAAAATACTTTTTCAGTTTTCAAGTGAACAGACAGACACACCTGGAGCACTTTTGGGACTCAGAGCAGCCGTGGGACTGGGGATGAGCTCAGACCTGTACAGGGCCAGGAGCAGGGGCTGCAGGATTCTGTGCCAGGAGCCTGGGTCATGAGTATCCGTGGAATCTGCAGCTGACTCCGTGAGCAAGAGACTCCTTCCTCCCTCCCTCTGGCCGACCCAGAAATGCTTTCATTTAGCAGCAACAGGCAAGTCGAGCCCAGGTGAGAGTTGTACCCCGTGCAGTGCAGAGCAGCCCTGGCACAGGGCCAGGGCACAGACTGTCCTGGGGCACACAGAGGGCTCCACACCCCAGCAGGGGCTGCAGCAGCAACTCAGAGCCCCCCAGCAATTCCAGCTCCTTCACCTGGGAGGGGTGGATCCTGCTCACAGACAAGCATCTGGTTTGTGTCTGCGAGTCCATGGAGGCTCCTGAGAGCTCTGCAGGGCAGGGAGGAGGAAGAGTGTGCAGGCACTGCCATCTGCTCTCCATGGGATGTGAATCCATGGCTCTGCACAGCACAGGGAGCAGGAGCTGCCAGTGTGAGCAGGGCTGAACCTGCTCACCTGAGCAACATGGAGCAGGGCCTGGCAGCTGGGAGTGGCCACAGGGTCAGTTTGCAAAGCAAAACAAAGGCAGACCTGTGTGGGCCATGAAGAGTGAGCAGCGTGAGCCAGTCAGCCGAGGCCAAACTGGTGTCTCAGCTCATGAGCTCATCACTGCTCACATGAACTGTGGCATTTAGGTTAAGGCCATTCTCCCAGCCAGGAACTTTATCAGCTTTAATCACTGCTAAATACAAACCCAAATGTTTTAGCAACTTGAGCTCAGACACATTCTCTTCCATGTTCAAGGCAAAGACAGTGAGTCCAGGACCATGCTCCTCCAAGGACCCAATCCAATGCTTGCAGCAGTGGCCCGGCCTTGCCTCCATGGCAGCTTCTGGCAGAGCACACGAGGTGCATCCAGGCTTTACAGGTGCAGTAAGTCAAAATAGAAATGGTGGAGTTTGTCAAATCCCCCCTTTAAACATCGCAAAGATGTAGACAGATGTCTTCTAAGAGGGAAACAGAGAATGCAAAAAGATTTTGTCTAGAAATATAAAGTGAGTGTAACAAGGACTATCAAACACCAACCTCATCTCCTGAAGGGAAAGTTCGGGTTTTTAAAGTCTGTTACCATCTCCTCACTATTTATTACATTACATGGAAGATGCAATTAGAACACCATTTGGAATTACAGTGCAAGGAATGCTCCATCCAGTGGCTCACAGTGAGGCCCCAGCCTGTCCATGGTCACTTGTTCTCAATCAGGGTCTGCACTTTGTAGACAAGGTCTCTGGCTATCCTCAGGATCTCCGCAGCATCGTGGTGCTCAGCCATTTCTAAGAGACACAGACAAATATCTTAACTGTCTGCACCTTCCTGCCCCGGCACTGATATTCATGTGCCATTAGCATTAATTAATTACTGTAACAAGCAGCAATCCCAGAGTGTTCCAGGGGGCTGGTTTTGGAGAATTAAAGACAGAAGAAGTGGATGAATCCTTTGTGCTGTAGGACCCAGCACCGAGACTCTGAGCTTAAAACAAGCAGGGGTTTGTCACAACAAGAACTGCACCAGACAGTTTCAGGAAGGGAGAAGGAGAAAAGTCTCATTATTTTTTATCAAAATGGCTCTTACCATTAAAAAACTTGATGATATCAGTGAAGTCCATGTTGTTATCACGGATAATCTCTCGATAAACTTCCACAAGTGCTAAGGCAATGAAAAGGACAAAATGTTCTGAAGAGATGTGCTTTGCTGCCCAAATAACTTCCCACACTGTAAATACATCCTCGTACAACAATTCTGAATGGGAATAAACAATTACAAGAGCATCTGATTATTCAACTGACCATGTCCCTTCTCTCTTACCAATGTCTACAGGCCTTACTCAGACATGAACAGAACCTGATGACTCCTCCTTTTCATCTCCCCCTCTCCTCCAGCCCACTCCTGTCACTTGTGCACGGAACTGGCTTAGAGAACAATCAGCACAGCCTGGAGGTGGGGTGGTGCAGAGCCAAGCCCAGGAAGGTGCCTGAACCACAGTGACCATGTGGGAGCAGCACAGGAGGCCTGGCTGTTCTACAGGGTTACGTGACAGGCTGCAGGTCTGAACGTGTGTCCAGGTGTATCCTGGCTTTGCAGTGGGCCTGTCAGCACCAACACTCTGCTGGAGTGTGCTTGTGCAAGGATCCTGGGATCCAGGGGTGCTCCCACACAATACAAGGCACCTCACTCAAAGTACAGCAGCTCCTGAGCTATTGCTGAGCTGCTCCTTGTTACCCCAGGGATAGGACAGGAGGCATTAAAGCTTACAGAGGACTGGGATCACCTTCTTGAGCAAACAGGCATTTGCACTGGGCAGGAACTTGGCTTCAATCACATTATCAGGAATTTGCAACTCCCCTTTCTAAGCCTGGACTCATTCCAGTGCTGTTTCATCTCAGAGCTGCATTGCCTTTCCTGGCTACAAACTCTCCAGTGATCCCAGCTGCCACTCACCACCCTGACAGACACACCAAAACACAGAACTGTTACAATTCTACACAACTCTAAACTTCTGGCACAGAACATTATTACCTCTTTTAAAGTCAAGCAGGAACCAGCGATAGCAGAAGTAAAAATGAGTGTAATCTCCATTCTGGTGCATCAATTCAAAAAGTTCTGAGTCCAGAATCTAGAACAGAAAACATCAGCTGTCAGATGTGGTCTGAAAGCAGCCAGGTCAGAGGTGCTGGGCTCTCACTCTGCTCCTCATCCCGTGGTCAGAGCTGCTCAGGAACAGCACAGGAACAGCCCCTTTGCTGTGTGTGCCAGTGCTGTGACCTGGGGGCCTTGACTCAGTGCTGAGCTGAGGAGTCACAGTTGATCTTCACCATGACTTTAAAGGGCCAGGGAACAAGGTGAAGCTCCTACTGATTTTCAACAAGTGGCAAATGCCCATCTCTGCCTCTGCTCTCAGGCTGCAGCTCTACAAATCCACTTACAACTCTTCCTCCCCAGCTCTGCAGTCACACCTGAACCCCACTCCTTGGAGCTCCTGCCCTTCACTGGTGAGTCCTGAGCCTCTGCCACGGCCTTGTCTCCTTCCAGACACCCTGAACCTAGACTCACCTGGATGAGGGAGCGCATGTTGGCAAAGTGTGTGTCCATAGCACCTCCATTGGGGAAGTTCTGGCTCATCCTCTTCATCAGGTGGCTGAAGCAGCTGTAGGCCAGCTGATCTGTAGGGACAAGGCAGACATTCAGTGCAGGCAATTGTGGGACTTCTTGAACCAAAATAATAGAACTGCAGGGATTGGGAAAAACAGGGTCTTCCCCTTTGCTGTTCCCTGAATCCCAGGATTTAGATGAAAGAGGTTGGTTCTTGACTCTGCACCATTTTTACCAGTTATGTTTCAAAGAATCCAGCCTGCAGTTGACTTTTCAGCATCAGCAACTGCCAGAACACAGTAATTTTACTAACTTTGGTAAAATTTAAACTGGAAGTCAGTGCGTGACAGGGCAGCCCCGAGACACTAAAGTTAGCCATTTCAACAGCCATAGGTGGAGAAAACACAAATCAGGAGCTGGAGGTTTGATTTTGCTGATGACCCAGCCCAGGTTAATGCAGACAACTCCTTCTGAAACAGCATTTCTAAGGAAAGACCTCACTAAGGATACCAGCATGTCCCAAAGGAAAACCCTTCCTACCATTGTCAAGAATAACCATCAAAGGAGCCAGGAGGTCACACATGCCTTGGACATAACCAACTTCTAGGTGCTCCCAGACATAGCTGTGGAAAGAAGAAATCCTTGTATTGAAGGCTGATTCCATATGTGAAATAAATCCTAAGCAGCATCTCAGAACCTTCTGACACTTCCCAGAGTATTTCACAGCCCTTTACTGTTTGCTGCCTGGTCAAAGTGGCCCTCTGAGCATGGAGGCATCATCCTGATCAGGAGAACCCCAAACCTCAGAGTACATTCAGAGAACAGTTCTGTAAAATAGGGTCTGTCACTTGAGAAATCTTCTCAAATCTGCATTCCAAACTTGGACCCATGCTCTAACCTGCCATCCTGCCTGTTCCTCCTTCTAGCAAGTTGTTTTAAATTCATTAGTGGGAATTCTTATTGACTGTTATTTGCATATTATTGTAGTTTATAGATTATTTTATGGATTGTGACAGAAATGTGAAAGTAGTTGGGTTTACAAGCTCATTACCTGCACATGACATTTCGGAGCTTCTCCAGGTTCTCGGCAGTAAAATACCAGTAATTCCGGTCACATCTCTGGACATCCTTATCAATTCTGTGCAAATTTAAGGCAACAGTGTCCAATAACTCTATCTAGAACAGAGAAGTTTTAGTTAGATCTGCCAAGTTTACAGCATTCCCAAGACTCTGTGCAGATTTGCTCTGAGAATCACCAAGCCAGAAACAGTACAATCACAGTCTGAGCAGATGAGGGCACCAAAATATTCAATTACTGTCCAAAATGCCAGGTAAAACACATTTGTTTTCACTGGGAAATATGCCAAACCTGCCTATTTCCAAATGGCTATTTCCAGCTAAGTAACTTCAGCAGAGAGAAGCAAAAAATATGCTGCTGTGTGACAGCAAGAATAACAGAGATGGTGGCATCTTGAATCTAGATTTAGGTTGTGGTTCAGTTTGACTAGATGGAGGTTTTAGCTTGATTTAAATAACACTAGAATCTTACAAGCAGTATGTTGTCCACACCCCCAGGCCCTAGAAAGTTCTAACTGCTAGAAATGTACCGCACTGATTGTCTTGCCCTCCTACTTAAAAAAAAAAAAAAAAAAAAAAAAAAAACACCAAATTTTTCTTTCTGCCTTATTTCCCATCTAGTTCAAAATCCAGATGAAAAGATTTGGATGCAAAAATCCTCAGTTATCATCCCACCAGCTGCAATGGGACTCTCATTAAATCCTGTCTGGAAAAGAACCAGTGTTTGCTAAGAAAGCAATGCTGTGCAGAGAGATGATGGTACTTCAGTTGTGACCTACTGTGTAGGACGCAGCGCAGACAGAGGCGACATCCACGAAATAATCCACCTGGGAACAGAGCTGCTCCTCTGAGACAGAGTCCTGGGGCTGCAGCACCCCGGGCTTGGCGCTCTGCACGCGGGGTGTGCCCGGCTCGCTCCTCCCCACCTCGGTGCTGCCTTCCTCCTCAGCCCCGTCCTCGAAGGAGCCGCTCTGCCCATCGTCAATGCTGGACAGGATGCCCGAGGCCACCGAGTAGTTCCTGGACGAGGGCAGCCCCGAGTCGGGGGAGTCGAACTCGGCGGCTGCGGGTGCCGGTGCCGCCGTCAGCGCAGGGTCCTCCTGCCCTTTGGGCTCCTGCTCCACCGAGTCCGTTTCATCCACAGATATAAACACCTGTGGCATGCAAAACACACATTTCAATAGCAGTGATCATCTGCTCTGTGCTGGGTCTGACTGAAGGACCTACAAGGGAGAGATCTGGAGAGCTGTTCCTCTGCTGGGAGGGGATCTGCCTTCACAGGTGAACCTTGGAGCCCCTTAAGAATGAACAGCTGTAGACTATCCCAAATTCAGACCTGCTCTTCACTCTACCATGGAAACACCACAGCTCCAATCTCTGCCCAGGATTCAGGAGCTGTGCTAACCTCCGTCTCTGCCTCTCAGGGCTGCACCTCTGCAAATGCCCACTCCAGATGGGGAGTGGGAAGGGAGTACCTACATCATTGCTGATGGTGGAGTCCCTGTGGATGAGCCGCTGGACGTGGCTGTCAATGCTGCTACCCGATGAAAACTTGGCCAGAGTGGCTGAATGTGACTCCTTCTCTCGCTGCTTCACGATGATCTCGCAGGCCTTCCACTCAGCCATCACCTTCTGGTACCTCAGAGCAATGTCTGCGTCCACCTGCAGACAGAGACACAGCCTGAGACACTGCCCTCCTTGCCAGAAGGCACCGACACTGGGAGAGCTCTAAGGCAGGTGCAGGGTCTCAGACTGAAAGCCCAAAGGATGCTGAGGCCCTCTTGCTGCAGCAGCACATCCCTGTGACTGGAGAGGAGTAGTCATGTGTCGGGTATTAAATGCAGGAAGTTATTAACACTCTAGGCACCAGAAAGGATCCATAAAAGCAGATGTATACACTATCAACTGTGACAGTGACCCAGGATGGAACAAAAGATGTCATGTGAAACTTCACACAAAAATCAGATACAATCTACGGAGCAAGCACTGCCTCTGCATCATCCCTAATTCCATCACACCTCCTTCCAACTCCTCTGTTCCAGCTCTAAGGTAGCCCTTGTGAAGAATTCCAGGGCACAGGTTTATAAACACCAGCCTGTACAGTCAGATCCCAGGAGAAACTCTGGAATCCCAGCTCCCACAGCCCGGTCCTGTGGCTGCACTGTGCATGGGCAAATCTATCCGCACTGGGCACCACAGGAATAAAACAGATCTTTGTCACTGGTGGCTTTCTCTTTTGAAAGACAGCCACAGAACCCCCCTTGAGCTATTAAGGGACATGGAGCAATTTCACTACTCTGTCACTTGTCAAGAGCTGGAGAGAAACCACAATTGTGAGCTGGCTGCAGGCTCCACACTCGGCTGGCTGAGCTGCTACCCGAGCGCTCATGCTAAGAGCTGCAGGCTATTTGTCACTTGAGGTAGCTGTTGAGTCATAAATCATAAAATACAACACTTAGTGGAGGGCTGGAGGACAGCCACATCTGGGAGTGCAAAAATACCATCAGAAGACAAATCACCTGCAATGACTTCAGTTAAGGACACAATGAGTTTCCTGTACTTGCAGGTGTTATGACTGTTTTCATGTCACTCATTTAACAGACTCCTACATTCACTGTAAGCTTCAGTCTCCAACAACCCATTCCTTTGAGGAATCAGTTACTACTCTTGTTTGCTACTGGTGTTGAGTAGCTCCTTACAATTCCAGGTAAGTTCGGAGTACCCCTGGGTTAGTAGAGTACAAACTCAGGGAGAAAAATCTTCTGTAGGAGCCTGTGTTCTGCAGATCAGATATTTTCTATTTTGTAACATCTCTGTATGAATTTACTGTAATTTCTATCATACAGACTCCAGTATTTATCTTTTCTTGCCAAATCTCCTATGTTCTAGCTGTACAAATGCACATGCCCTTTGGAGATGAGAGATGGCTTCACATCTCCCACTCTACAAACTAAGCATCTGGGTCCTTTTGTTCATTTCTAGACATATGTTTTATTTCTACACATGGATCATAAACCTGATAGTTCATATACCTGTGGAGATCAGAGACAGCAAAATGCAATCTATGCAAGAAACGTCCAATATCCTGCCTTTCTTGAAAATCTCAGATTAAAAAAAGAATGGAGCAGTGCTCAGTAGAACATTCCTGATGTACACACTACAGCCAGAAAATCTATAGTACACATCTACTAAGATGACTGGATTCAGGGGGCAGAATCTGGACTGTGACCCAGTTTGAACAGTGAAGGGCTCTGTGTCTCCATCTGTATTCAGAATTGGCTTTTAAAAATTATTGGGAAGAAAGCAACTCAAATTGTATCAGCAATGTTTGGTAAAAAGTGAGCTGCTTATAAAGTGCCCCATTTGCAAGATACTGATTTGTCCATGACAAGGCTTGAGGTCAGGCTGCCCTTCTGTTCTGCAGGTGCTCACAGGGATATAAATTACTCCTTGGCATGTAAAGTAATTGGGAGTTAGCAAATGCCAAATGTTTTGATATATAAACCACTCCTTATCAATTTAATCCAGAAGAGAATCAGCTACTGTATGAGTGCTACCTCCCTGATAATAACACTAACTGCAAAGCAGATTAATGTGTTAACTATATTCCAGGCCAAACCTTATTACTGCTCTGTCCAGTTCAGCCAATCTTTGGGTGATGTCACAGAAAGCAATGTTTTACCACCACACAGTAATTCCACAGGGTCCGTCTGGGTTGTTCCCAGCTCCAGCAAAGGCCATGCATGCAGATGCAGTACCGTGGAGAAAAGGTAGTTATTTCAAGGAGCAGTCTGAAGTATAATTCAGCTAACACACCATACAAAAGAGGGGTGAGTAAAATTCCCATCTCAATGTCAATGTCTCATTTTATAAGTGACAAATTTATGGACACAGGGTGTGCTCAGGGCACATGCATGCCACAGGCAGAGCTGAATGCAGGTTCCCTGACTTCAAACTCTGATTTAGTGACATTTAGACATTAAAACATGGTATCAAAACCCTTCTGCTAGCATGTGTTACCAATGTTTTCAGTAGTGTTTTTCCCTTGGGAATATTACCCAGTAATAAAGACCAACAGCTGCTATTCAGAAAACAAAACCTACTCTGCAAACGTAACTCAGATTCCACAGAAGCTATGGCTTACCTGGTCCATCTCCTTCTTGGCCATGCCAAATTTGTAGTGACCTAACAAGAATGGCCACACTTCCTTCCGAATCTCATGCTGGACCCCACCATAGTAAACTCTTCTTAGTAATTCCAGTTCCTTGTAGTTCTACAGTGGTCAGGAGAAAGAGGTGTTGAAGGCAATACATCTGTATTTAACTCAGGTACACTCAGAGACACTTCACACTGAGTATAGAGACAGTGAAATACATGCAGGACATTAAATAAATTCTGCAGCTTGATTCAAGCCTTTAGGGCCTTAGATGAAATCCAGTCTAATATAGGCTGTCATGCCTTCCATGAACATAATCTAAATTTGAATAGATGAGTTGCTTTGATAATAATTGATACCTTTGCCATCATCAGAGAAGCAAAGGAGAGAAGAGATTGTAAGAACTGACTCTCTCTCACTAGCTGAGAAGTGCCCTTGTGGTCAAACACCTTTAATGTTTCTTGGGGCTCACTGCAGGTGATTCCCTGCGCAGAGCAGCAGCGTATGGAGCCCATGCAGGGACATTAAGGGGCCATGTCACTGACCTTCTTGTCCTTCTGGTACTTGCTCCAGACCTCCTTGGTGAGGCCGGCGGCGGCGCTGGCGGGTCTGTCGGGGGGCACGATGCTGTGGTTGACCAGCGCCGAGAGGTGCGTGCGCACCGTGGACAGGTGCCGGCAGTGCGCCAGCCCTGCGGGGACACACAGGGACAGTCAGACACAGCCCTGCCTCACTGGGAGCCCCCAGGGACAGCCCTGCCTGCACGGAGCTCGCTCTGCACCGTGTGACAACGAGCAATTACAGGAGAGCCAGAGGTTAAACAGATCACACACAGACCAGCATCATCCACGTCTATTATGCTGCCATATAAAACTGCATTGTCTTCACTGTGCATCACTCCTCCCACTGCCAGCTGCAAAACCCACAGATACTGAAATACTGGCACTGGAGTTATATCCACCCTACTGCCCTTAATTTAGGGTCAGACTGCTTTCTAAGCCAAACATCCCATGTTGTTTAGATAAGCATATGGATACCACACGGGCCAGATATAAGAAGCTTCACTTACATCCATAAAAGGCTCTGGAAATGATCTGCTTCTTCATGCTTTCACACAACATCTTTAGTGGAGTTCTGTGGACAGGCATCAAAAGGACAAGAGCAGGTGGTGAGGACAGAGAGCATTAGGAATTTCATGCTCATCCCTGTGTCCTACACACAGCAATTTTTTCTCTGCACCAAGATTTATTTAGTTAAAGGACACAGTAATAACAAACTTCACTTATTAAAGCATTTCCCCCACCAACATTTTGGCCCCAGACAGATTTCCACACAGCCACAATTGCTGCAGGTGCACTGTAGAGGTCTGTGTCAAATTGAACTGTTGCCTTTTATTCAATTGTTAGTGACTTCTTAAAGATAACATTCCCAGAGCTGAAGTATTTTACACCAGACAAAAGAACTAGATGCAATTTTTCTATCAAAATGTGATTTGAGCATAGTTTAATAGGTTAGTCTTAATAAACTAAATTCCTTATTGCCCAAATTAATATTTTTATGTTAGAAACTACTTGAAAATTGTTACTTTTTTTTCTCGAGTGCTGCAACCACTCAAACCTTCCTGCTTTTACCTGTGGCACGCACAGTCCCCAAGTAAGCTCTCTGCACAGCTTGCTCACCGGTCGTGGATGCAGTTGCAGCAGCTGGGAATGTCATAGGGAGAGCTGCCCATGGAACAGGAGATACAGGAGGAGCCCTGGCTGCAGTGCTCCAGCTGCCACGACAGCAGGTTTGCCCCAAAGCCTTGCATCTCTATCATCTCACTGGTGTCTGTGGAAAAACCAAACAAGACAGAAGGACATCAGTCTTTTCCCTTCTCTCCCCCTCCTCCTCCTGTGCATCCTGGTGGTTCATGCTTCACTTCTCAACAGGCTGTGAACCTTGGTTCCAGAAACAGGAGAGCAGCATCCTCAGAATCACTGCTCTGGACCTGCAGCATGCTGTGCAGGGTCCCTTCCCAGGAAGCCAAACCCCTTCACCATTTGCCCCTCTCTTGCCCATGCACATCCCAGTTCATGTTTCAAGAGAAGAGAGAAAAGGATGCTGCAGTAACAACTAAACTGGTTCTTGTGTAATACTATGGAAACGTTATTTATGGCCAGAAGAGATCATCTAACCCAACCTTCTATTTAATTCAGGCCTCAGAATTTCATTTTGCAGTTCCTGGAATCAGCCATGGAACTGCTGGTCCAGCCAGACTGAAAGCTGGAGCACGAAAGAAATTAAGGCAAACTGAGTCACTTTCAGAAGATGCTTCTTTCTCCCTCAGAACCAGATCCTAAAATACTTAGCACAGGACAGTTCCAGTCCTGCTAATGTCCACACTATATTTATAGAAGGATACTCTCTACAGGAGTATGTGATCCAGTACAATGCAGCAACCTGAGTTATCCCTGCCCCACCAAATCTATTTGCCTTTTTAACCAGCTTCAGAAAGGCAACTCAAAAAATCAGCAGCTCTCTTCAGAAAGCTTGGCTTCAGCTCTTCAGCCTTCCCAGCTGGCATTTGAACTCGTGGGGTTTTTGGTTTATAATAAATAACTGGCCTTTCAGCTCACCCATGATTAAAATTAAGGCAAATACAATAATGTATGTCATAAAGTATGCCACTAAATTACCAGTTACAAGCAAAATCCAGTCCCCTGGGCCGTGCTTTTAAAACAGATATTTGTTGAGTGGTGGTGGGGGGGCAATTCCAAACCATCTCATGCATTTTAAATAAAGGTAGCACAAAGCATTTTAGGAGTGCCTATTAGAAAGTGGGCAGAGGTGAGGGAGGAGTGGAGTAAACCCATTTGTTAACAGAAAAAGCACAGGCTCATGCGGAAGCAGTCATGTGTGTTTCATTTCACAAAACAAAGTGTGATGCAAAAATGCTCTTCACCTTAATTCTTCAGGAAGGAGCTGAACGACCCAGTCTTTATTGCAGCTTTTTATTGGGTTCAAATAAAAATCACTGGATAAACATTTTAGATCATTAGTTTTTGCCTCCCCTCTGTAGACAGGAAAATTGGTTTTTTCAGTTTTAGTTTTTTATTCTGTTTTTTAGAGAAACAAGGAAAGAACCCCACAGAACCTAAAGATTCAGATGAAAGGTACCTGGATTAGTGAAGAATTAGAGTGAACAGCATCTTTTATTTAATTGTAGTGGTGTTAGCTGTAACTTCAGCTACATGCAAAAGTCAAGCATGTTGCAAAATGTCAAAGCAGATGGCTGGCAAACCTGCTACAACAGTGTTGTCATTATGGGTTGGGGCTGCTGGAGACACAGCAGCCCAGCCAGGCTATTCCCAAACACACACGTAACTCTACCATCCATCCACTTCAAGATTAAATAACCAAAAGCAGACACCTGACAGCCATTCTAGCGGGATAACTTACATATTCTATCAACTGACTAAAGACTAATTTGTGTTCCCTATGCTTAATGTGTATATGGCAGTTAAATGTTCTTCCCATTTTTGCCCACATCCAGGCACAATCAGTTAGGACACACTGAAACTTCCTAAAACAGTGTCTTTTTTCAAGGAAAACACTATTTTTAGAACTTCTTTCTGTCCATGCCTTCCAAGAACTCTTTATTAATTTGGGCTGGTCTTTATCAACTTCCAGGGGCTGCTCCCTTGGGATAAGTGTGTGGGCAGTCTGGAAGAAGTGAGGCTCTCCTTAGGACACCTGTTCATATCCTGGCCTAACCAAAACTTCAGCATTGTACAGAGATGCAGGGCAATTACTGTCTCTTGCAGTCAGTCCCACCAGTCCAGGGTATAAAAGCAATCACTTCTCAGAATTCAGAGCTAAACTGCTGCCAAATGCACACACATCTTGAGAATACCAACTTAAATATGAAGAAATAGATGACAAATTTGTGGAGGGTGGTGGAGCTCACAGCTGATCCTCTGAAGCCTACCCAGCCTATAGATGCAAGTGGAATGAAAGTAGTGACCCCAGACAGGCACTGCATCTCCACACAGCCTTCTCTGCATACTCTGCTACCTCATCTGTGAGATCACAAAGCTGTTACACTCCCTCCTTCTCTCCTGAGAACCTGCTCTAGCATGCAGCCTTTATGAAGGTGGGGCAGGAAGCCCCACAGGAGAGGAGGTTTGCTGCTCAGCAGGCACAAACATCGAGGGAGAGGGAAGATGCTGCTCCCACTCCTCACAGGCTGCGAGCTCATTCCCAGCCTCTGTGCACAGTCACCTCCATCTCCAGATCTCATGGTGCAACTGGAATGTCTGTCCCTGTAATAATGCCAACACTGTTGTATGCATCAGTGGAAGGAGCTGCAAGAGAGCTCTGGGACACAGGGGGAGGAGGATAAAAACCTTTCATCCTATTAGGAGCTGTGAGGTTCCGAGAGCAGATCATTGATAGCATTGCGTGTAGCTTATCTTCCTCCTCCTCATCATCGTCAACAGAGGTAGAGCGGCTGGCAGCTAAGTGGTGGTAGTTAATAGTTACTGCTCAAAGAAAATAGTGAAAGAGGAGCATAAGAAGAAAGAACTCGATGCTGTGGGAAAGCTCAAAAGGACATGGTCAGCAAAGACAAAGGACCTGAATCGTGTCCTCTGCTCGAGGGCACAAGCTCTTGTAAATGGGTGTGAAAAAACTGAGTTTCTTATAGAAACAAAGCATGCTCCACCAAACTCAGGCTAGCCCTTGAGTGTGCACAGGCTGTGAGAGCACACGAGGCACACCATGGCAAGGGAGGAAGATCCCAATGCCAGCCTGCAGCAGCTGAGTATGCTTTTGAGCAAAGCTCCATGGGAATCCTAGACTCCAGCTAGCTTCTGTCCTTCACTGTGCCCTTAGCAATGCTGTGGCCCCTTCTCTGAAACCTGTGCCAGATGCATCTGGACAGCAAACCCTCACTCCCAGCTGTGTGTGGCTCTGCAGACAGGCAGAGGTCCTGCCTGGCACAGGACCTGCAGCTCCTGGCCCCCTGGCTCTGCAGCCTCTTCCCCAGGCCAAGGCACGAAGTGCTTTGCTGGTGTGTGCATGGACTTACCTGTGCCAGCCCAGGAACCCTGACAAAGCCCAGCCAGGACTGTGGGCCAGGCCCAGGAGGATGCAGAGAAGACTCCTGCTTTCTCAGCTGTAGTAACTCCCCTGTAAACTTTAGAGTCTGATCTTCCCAGGAAATTCTTTCTTCTTTGCCAAGGGGAATAAAACTGAACATGCTGTTTGAGAACTAGCTCAAATGCCTTCTTGCATGTAAGGATTTTGTATTCACTGATGACATGAGGTGGTTTGGTGCTGGGGAATTAATTTAGTTTCCTTGGAAGGGCCTTTATTTATCCATTGTTAAGTTGGTGCTTCCAAGCCAGGAAAACTTAGCCCAGGGAGTTCTTGGGGTACTTTTAAAAGTTTATGATTGGGTTTTTTCCTAATAAAAACATTATGAGCAAGCATTGTGGCCAGTAAAAATATCCTCAGTTCAGGAGCAAAACTGCTCTTGGCTAGTCAACCAATCTTTTTTGTTTCAGTCTCAGATTGCAAGCCCAGGGGAGTATTTTGAAAACTTCCTCTGTAAAATACAGAGTAAATGTAAGATTCCCCACCTCAACTCCATTTCCACTAAAACAGTAAGTCTCACTGCATTAAGGAAACCTAAACTGTACCTGTTGATCACAATTATTTCTCTGTGAAATTTATTAGAGGCTTGGGTTTTTTACCCCCTTACAAAAACGTGGGTTGTCACGTGCAGGTACTTCCCAGGATATTAGTTCAGGATTTTCTCAGATGCCGGATTTGGTTTTTCTTTTCAAACAAAGCAGAACAGAGGCACTTACTGTTATCATGCTTGTGTCCAGGATAAATAATTCTGAAGACATAGTCTGTGGATGTGTCCTCAGCTGGCATCTCTTCCAGGTCCACTGATTTGTTGCTGTTCCGTTTTCGAAGCTTTGGAAACACCTTGCCCTAGAGAAAATAATAATTCCATACATTCAGCTATGAGTGAGTAACAGAGTACAACAAACTAAGTACTGCAGACCTCTGGCATTTTAAATCTCCAAACCTTCAATGTTGGGAGGAGGTGAGGGAGAAAACAGTGGAGTGATATACAGCTGGTGATTTAGCAGTACTTAATACTACTTTTCTGTGTGTTATAAACCAGCCTTTTCTTGTACTCTAAGGGAACTGGGCAACCCAAGCCTCTGGCAGCAGCTCTGTCCAGTCCATCTGAGTCTCACTACAGTGTGGGTTTGTATGTTGATGCAACAGCAGATTCCAACTCACTGCTCAATGGGGTAATGAAGGTATGAACAATTTTTATAGACCATGTGTATAAGAAGCAAACTGGACTAAATGGAATTATTCTGCACCCTACTTTACCATAAAGCAGCTGGAAGTCAGTGCCCAGACCCTGTGGAGGAGAGCTACCAACAGCAGCCTCACCCAAGAGCTCATAGGAAGAAGCAGTACCTTGCCCTGCTGGGACCACAGCGGGGGCTCCAGCTGGCCACGGGGCAGGAGCCCATTTTCCAGACAGGACAGGAAGGCGAGGAGGTGCCCTCCTTGGGGGAAGTGCAGCGGAGGCCTCTGGGTCCCATCCTGACTCACCAGCACTAATGTCCATCTGCTTTCTGCTGCAAGGAGGACAAGGGAGTCCACACTGTTATATCAGAGCCTCGATTTTCTGCTCTTACCTTCTAAGTAAATTTTATTTGGGATCATCTCTAAGTAGATAAATAAACCTTTGTAAGGCACAGTGTGATCTAAGGATGATATCAACCCTTTAGTCCTAAAGAAACTCGAGAAACAAGCAAACTATGAAAGCCTCATACAGCTGTCATCCTCTATCAGCTGGAGATTTTAACACTCATTCCCACAAGCCAGAACTATCAGAGGTGTTCCTGACACTGAGGGAGGAAAATCAATCATTCAAGTGGCTCTCCTGTTTATGTATTTTTAATGAATGTATGCCTAAGGGTTATGCTTACGTTGCTGATGGCAGTGGATGCAGACGATCTGGCTCAGTGGCACAATCAATGCGTAGTCCCAGTAAACACTAAAAGGGAAGGAAAGTGCAGGAAATGTTGTTTTTTCCTTATTCAGGAATGTTTGCAGTTTCAAGCACCTGATAGAAAGACTCTGCTAAGTTGACAACTGCTTATTAAATTTGGTCAATTAAATTAAATTATTAGTCAAGTCAATGGCAAAGGAAAGCTAGTTTCTCCACACTGGTTATTCTGGTACCAGATTTGTACAACCTCTGCTTCCCCCTTCCCCTCCCCTTCCTCTTTCCTGGTGCCCCCTAGCAGGTTACACAATGCTTCCCATCTTTCCTGAATGCAATGAGTACCTTTTTTCCAGTTCTGAATCTCCAAGAGTTCCATTCATCAGCTGATTTGGAGTCCATTTTAATGTCAAACTATCTGCTGATTGATGAAGGGAGAGGTACCCTGGAATTGCCTCCAAGTCATCTTTCTGTTCACAGAAGCAACAAACAGACAACCCAGGTGACTCAAGTGCACAAAATATACACATAAAATATATGTTCCAGTCTTTCTGTACCACACAAATTCCAAAGATGCAGTATCTGGGAAGTGCTGAGGGAAACAGCACAGCAGCACAGCACAGCAGCACCCCCGCAGGCTGCAGCACTCACTGGCTGCACCAGGACGTTGTTCTTGCCGTAGAGCAGGTGCGTGCGCGAGTTCTGGTGCAGGGACTCCACGTATTCCCGTGCCGAGGCGGCAAAGCGATCCTCCGACGTGCTGCCGCTGGAGTGGCGCTTCCGGATCTGCACACACAGCAGGGCACGTCAGGCAGGGCACAGCGCAGGAATTCAGCCTCTAGAGACTGCAACTCTTGTGCAGCCACGGGGGTTTGCAGAGACATCACCTGGACTCTTAACCCAGCCCTGCCCCTAGCAGCTCAGAATTTCTTATGAACTACCTGGTCAGATCACAACTGTCAAAAGCCACAGAATTTACTGCTGGATCTCCAACTTTTCTACATACAGATAAAGAGGACATTGTGGCCAAATGGACTTCTAATCTATAATAAAGCTCTGTTACAGAAGAGAGAAGAAAGGCTGCTCCCGATTGAGGTATCTCCCTCTTGGGGCTGTTTTTATTATCAGCCCATGCCCTGTGTCAGAAACAGGCACAGAGTAAATACCTACTCCCAGGGCTGGGCGCTTGGAGGGCGAGTCCTGGCGGCCGTGCGCGCCGTGGATGCGGTGCCGCTGCACCAGCTCATCAGCCGAGGGGTCTGTCCAGTAATGGTCAGCTGTCTTCAGCTTGGTGTACTCCAGAGCACACGGTCCAACTAGGGAAAGAGACCAAGGGAGAAACCTGAGTCTGTTCAGAGACCTACCCACTGCTATCCTGCTGGCTGAGCACTGAAGGGGAGATTTCCTTCTCAAGCCAAGTGAATATTAATGGTCACGATCCTACGGGATCAGCCCACCATAGAGACAATATAATAATGTATCACTCCTACTACCCAGAGCTGTATAAGAGTATTCCTGTAGGACACAGCAGCATCAGCAGTCACAAACTGCCAGCAAGCATTCAGTAAAAATCCATTCCCATTCTGCTTTCTGATCCAACCAATAATTACTAATAAAACCAGATGATCAGTCTCTTCTGGTCTGCAACAAAACATAATCACTGTTGCTCTATTATAAATAGTTAACTACATACAAGATATAAAATTCACCTCTTGTAACACGGTCATAATGCAAAATGCTTTAAAGAAACTATTTATTTTCTTCAGCATAAGAAGTAACTTTGCAAGAACTCACCTAGTAGAGAAGCCAGTATTGGGCCACAAACAGGATCTGCCAGTAAAGCTTCCTTTTCATAGTATTTGCTAGGAATAAAAGATCAGAGCCCAGTTAAAAACATTACTTGGTATGAACCATTTCAAAGCTTGGGTTTAGTTACAGGTCTAACACAATGGGCCTCTCTATATGCTCGTTCTGTGCCATCTGTTTTTCAACTGAGCTCGGAGAGGCAGGGCATGAGCTTGCCTTGTGCTCAGTGTGTTTACCCAGTATATTTGATTTGGGGCTTTGGGCAGAATTACAATATGGGAACAAACAATAGTTCTCTGCAAGCAATTTTGTCCATTTTCCTCAGAGACAAAACAATCCACACATTCTTAAATATCTCTTCCATCTGTGAGGAATCATCTTGAAATGCTGTGAAGAACAATGAACTACTACATTGCTCTTGGAATGACCCCGAAGTCTTGCCATTGCAGCAGGCAAAGCTGCTTTACAAAACCACACTGGCAAAAAATACAAACATCCACAGTTCTTGAATGCCACTGTCCTCTGTGGTCTGTTCACTAGATGGGGCTCAAACTCTAAAGCACCTGCTTCTGCTCCAAAACAGAACAGCTGAAGGATGTCAACATGGAGCATTTGAGCAGTAATGACACAAAAACGCATGGTAGAAAGTCTTATGAAAAGGTTTGTTTTATTCACCACGTCAGGTTCTCAAAATCACACACCTGCAATGAAGGACCTGATCCTAACTCATCTGAACAGATGGGGAAGGCAGTGAGATGAACATCTACAACACACAGTGATGGAACAACTGAGAGCAAACTCCCCTGATGTGTCTCCTGTGGATTATGTGGAAAAGAAATTAAAACCCCTTGTACCCATGTATCTGCAGACACTGAGGAATTGGACTAAAATGCTTTCATTAACTGTGTCTCTGGGACATGGCCAACCCTCCCTCTGTCTCTTCTGCACACAGCTCATAAAAGCCAAGCTGGTATTACATATCCCAGAGCAACAGTTTGCTTGAACAGCACAAAGACCTTTCTTACATTCTCTTGCTTTTAGTGGCAAGATACATCAGGAAAATAAAGCTGCTGCTGATGAAAACAGTAACACAAACCTGGAAAATACTGAGAAAACAGCTGCTTTGCCCTTAGCTCTCATCCTTGTTCAGACCCATTGACTTGGGATAAACAAGAGAATATGTTGCCAGTGCAGAATGACAGGATTACCCCTGCCAGCAAACTGCCTTTCTGGGACCACACCAAGCTTTAGGGTCCCTTCTTTTCTCTTTTTATGGGAGATTGTCCTCAGTGTGCCCCATTAAGTCTTCTGTATCATGGGAGGGCAGGAAGGGCAGGAGTTAAGAGCCCCTCCATGTCAAACCACAGCTGATGCCGGGCAGCAGGAAGCAAGAACAGAACAGAGAGGATTCATCTTTGTCTCTTAAGCAGTCTGTGGGGAATACATCCATAAAGCATTGATGCTCTTCTCTGGTTTTGCAAGGGAAGACTTTCACTTTACAGAAAGCTTGATTTTTCTAAAAAGGAAACATGATTCAAAGAACCTGTTCTCACAACCACAAGGATTTATGTCACTAGCTCCTCCTGTTCTAATTCTCCTTTCTTTCATCTACAAAAGGCATTTTCTTTCCTGACATCCTAAAGTTCCAAAGGATTATTCTCAACTCATGATTTATTAGAAGATATTTCTATTCCACTAAGGTCTAGGTCCCATTAGAATATGGGCACCTAATATACTTGAAGTTAGGTTTGTAGCTGATTTCTGGAAAGCTGAATGCCTGTTCAATATTTTTTGTAAGCCTGAAACACTGTCAATGATGAAAAACTGAAGTACTTTTTCTTTCTAAAAGCCTACGTAGCTGGTTTTCATCTTAGTAGAAGCCTGCATCACAGGGATTTGCCAAAGACTTTTGATGAAATCCCTTGCTGCAGACACCTAAATGCATCAGTCCCACAAATCCTCTTGCTTCTGCTGCTTTCCTTACCTGCAGTTATCAACAATGTACTGCACAATCTTGTCCAGCACCTTCTCAATCAAGGCTGTCCGAACCCAGATGTGCTTGATGGCCTGAGGGGTCAGGACAGGTGTTTTGCTTGTGGTTGATCCCTGCCTTTTGAGGGGTTCCTGCCCATTTGGCTGATTTTTCCTGCAAAAGGTGATAAAATAAAAGTAGTCAGAATTTGCAGTTTGATGTCAGCTCCATCCTCCAGTGAAACCCATCCTGCATCAGGTAACACCATGCAGCTGCAGGAGAAAGGTGACTACCAAGCACAGGGGCACATGCCTTGGCTCTCACACACTGCCCTGGGCTGAGGGGAGCAGGAACCCTCTGAATGTTTTCCAGAAAACTTCCCCCTTCAAAGAGAAGAAGGTCCCATTTGCCTCAATGAGGACAGAAACCCTGACATCTTCAGGTTCTCTGCCAGCACTCGGGCTCCCTTTCAGGAAACTGTTCAGTCACACAGAGTAAATACATTTGTTTGGGGTGGTTTGGGTGAGATCTGTAATTCCCATCTGCACTGACAGGGTCCCCAGTCCTACAGGTCAGGAAGGCACGTGACACCTCTGACAGCAGAGCAATTTGGGGTGTTCAGCTGCACCCTAAACAGGGGTTTTCTTGAGCCACAGCCTCAGGAACAGTTAGGCTGTTACAGCCCTTCTGTCTCATTTCATACATCCAGCAGAGAGAGTCCACCCGCTGCAGTATTTCCCAACAGTATCTTTGCTGTGCATATTTTCTACAGCACTTAAATTTTGTGGCTGTTAATAGCTGAAAAACACTCAAAATTTGTCCAAGAGAAACCACAGAATTTAAGTTCATTTGCTCCTCTCTGTTAGAGGACACAGCCAAAGTTCTCTGGTGGTCAGAGGGGTGTTTGTGTGGGCTCTTAACCAGAAGAGAGGCTGGTGAATTTTCAGCAGAAAGCATCCTTCTTCCCAACATTTAAAAACCAAAATTAATAAAATCTCTGTCTGTTTCAGTAGGCACAATTAAAAATATATCTAAAACAGGTATATATCTGTCAAAAATGACATAACAAAGTCTGATAATTACAAATCTAAAAGACAAATGTCAGAAAATTACACAGAAATACAAGTGCTAATTTAATAACTGTCAATAATTGAAGACAAGCACTCTCAGCATGGCCCTTCTTACAGCAAATTGATCAGGGTATAAAAGTTCCTATGATGTGCAAAGACCTCTTAGGGCTCAGCAGTGCCGACAAACAGAATTAAAAATGCTCTTGTCCTGAGCTTACAGGACAAGACACTCATGCCCTGTGATTCCATCTGCAGAACCACATGGAAAACTTTAACTTTGCTACTCACTACCAGCAAGAAGACTTTCAGTAACCTCAAGTCCTTGACTCCAGGATTCTGTTGTCCTTAAGTCCAGCATGTACTGAACAGCTTTCCTATAGCATCCTTCTTCCCATTACTCTTCGTATCCATTAATTTAACTGTTTCTGCTATGATACCTATAAATTTGTTCCTGGTTTGGCAGGAGCATACCAAAACAGCTTTTCCAGTATGTCTGTTCTTGAGTTCCTCCTTCCACCCCCTCCCTTCCCACCGACAGTCCAAGCTGGTCCACCATACCCTGACTGCGAGCCCTCTCTGAAACCACCAGTAATTAGTCACTTCTGTTGCTGTGTGTGGGCTGAATGTGCTCCTCTGCTGTACTGAGAAGCAAAATGAAACACCAAAGCCCCAGGTCCCCATCTCTGTCCCTTTGCTCACTGCCAGCTTGATCAAACACAAACATCTACAGCCACTAACAAGACAAGCTGCATCACCCGTGGGTGAGACAGGCCCCTGTGCGCTCCCGGGGCAGTCTGTGTCCCAGCACACACTGGTGATGAACAGAGCTCAGCCTCACCTGCTCTCTACCTGCTGCTGCAGCTCCTGCACCTTCTTGCACACGTCCCCAGCTATGGCACAGGTCTTGCCCACCTTGGTGAAGAGTGCAGCCACCTTGTCGGTGCGCAGGAAGCCGGCGGCCCTGCGCTTCAGCATGTGCAGGAGACACGCCTCCACCACACCTGTGGGAAGGGACACAGAGTTAGGGCCTGCTGCCTTCTGCCTCCTCCTGGCCAGCACCACCCACTCACTGCCATGGGGCAGCTCTGGGGCAGGAACAGGGTTGGGGGACACAGTGACAGACAGGAATCACAATCAGACGAGGTGAGCACATGTCTAATCTGCAACTACAAGCACCTTGTAAAGCACAGATAATGGCAGTATATAAATTAATTGGAATCTCTTTGACTATTTTCACCCCACTTTACATGTGTGCCACACACTAACATGCCCTGATGGTCACCAGTAAAACACTGCATTATGCCAGTCTTGCAAGACTGCAGCAGAAATCTATCTAGCTCTCATGTAACCCGCTGCAGGGAAAGGAAATGAGAAATACAAATTAAAAATAATAATAAAAAAAATCAAAACAAAAAAATAAGCCTTCCTTGTCTATCAGCTTCTGAAGTGAGACTGCAGATGACTCACAGAGTCATACAAAGGGATGAAGGAGAACAGACCAATTCATTCACAGGCAAGGGGAAAGACCCAGCTCTTCGTGCCAGGTGTGTGCCCAGGGCAGGGCAGCCTTCCCGAGGCTCTGAGTGCAGCACTGAGCAGCGCTCTCCTGTGCTGGGTGGCAGCAGGCAGCCCATGGGGACACCGCAGCTCCCCCTGCCACGTTAAATACTGGTTACAGTAACAAATGGCACTCCATCTGCTCTGACACGCTGCCTCTCGCCCCACGCTCTGCGGCTCTTTTTGAGAGAAGGCAGCATTTTGTTGTGCTTTACGCCCAACGCTGGCAGGTGCTGAGCATTTCCTCAAAGACTCCTTATTTTACTTGAAGGCTCCAAAGCCCGTAACACCTGAAAGCCTGCATCTGAAAAAGACCTGTCCTCCCTGTTGGGGCCCTGAAAATTAACCTGAGTCCCAGGCCAGACTGGGGGGCACACAGAAACGCCTCCTGCCTGCCTGAGGAGCCCCACCGCAGGAGCAGCCCGAGCCCGACTGAGCTGCCCTAGGGCACAATGGGGCAGTGCCCTGGCCTCAGCTCTGGCACACTCCTGTTTGCTCAGGACAGGCACCGAGCAGCAGGGCTGATGTTAGTTGCCATGCTGGTGGCACCGGCAGCCACAACTGCTCCCTCAGAATCCAGCCACCCCCTCGGGCACAAGAGCCTGTGCACGGCACTGGGCCCCGGCAGGAGGAGCAGGACATGCAGGCATCGCCGAGGGACCCCCTCAACCATCAGAAACCTCCCCTGTGGTCAAAGGACTCCCGTGGGTGCCTGTGGTGTGACAGGAGCAGGAGCCAGCGCTGAGGACATCTCTGGAGCCAGGCTGGTTCTCCCCGAGGGAAAGGAGCATCCGTGCCGGGAACGCCGCATTGTGGCGGGGGCTGGCGCGGCCACGGAGCCGCACGGGGCACAGCGAGTGATGACAGCGCGGGGAAATTCCTCACAGCACGGTCTAGCTCCTGTCTAGCAACCATCACAACAGCTCTTCACCCAGCAACTGTTTTGCTCTGTCTTTCAATTAGAAATAAAGAAAAAAAAGAAAAAAGAAGAGCAGCTTTCCGGATGCCTGGAGCAATGCAGCCATTTGATTCCAAATCTTAAATGAAGCAACCTGCCTTTAAAAATAACTGCAAAGAAGTGCATTGCTGTTGCTTAGGAAACAGGCCCTCTTCCCACCTTCACCACTTTTTTTTTATTTCTTTAAAACAATAAAATATTAATGAAACAAATTTAGTGAAAAGCACAGCAGGCACAGCTTTAATTATTAATAAATGCTGCAGCTGCCACTGAGGGCAATTTCCCCAGTGACTGTCCCTAGAGCCCCAGTATTTAATTATTCCATTGTGACATTTCTCATCACAAGAACTTGGGTAAAATCGGTCCCCAACTGCCTGTAACACACATGTAGGGGTCATTTGGAAGGAGTGAGACACTGGAATTTGCTGCTGTATTGCCTCAAAATGTATTTTCCACAGGACAAGAGATTAATGCATGTCCAGTTCTGTGTGTAAGGCACCCTTGGATTGGGGGGCAGGTTACAGCCCAGCCTGTGTGACCCTCAAGTCACTTCATTCTCCTGCACTTCACTCCCAGGCTGTCAGCACTCTTCTCTCCAGGCTCCTTTCTACAAGAATCATTCCAACTGGAATACATTCATATCTGACTTGATCTGAATGTGCTTGCAAATACACCGTGGCTTTGATCCAGTGAAACTACAAAACTTCCAAGCAGGGCAGCACATCTTGCAATCCAGATGCCATCCCATTCCAACCCAGGGGACTGCGTGGATACCACCCTGGTAGCACAGGACAGCAGGAAGGGATCCCTCCCACCCACAGCATGAGACTGGCACAGCACAGCAGGGAGGGACCAGCTCCCTGGCTGAGCCCTCCAGGGCTTTCCTTTGGCTCAGTGATCTCACTGCACCTTGCCAGCATCGCCCACAGCCAAGCTCAGTCAGAAAGGAAATGTAACACATCCTGAACAAACTGGCACAAGAGTCACCTCAAGCTGCTGAACCATTTAAAAGACATGAGAGGACTCTGGCCTTGGTGCTTTTCGATAAACCAAAACCAGGTGATCCCCGGGAGTTACAAACTGCACAGCTCAGACTGCTGCCTAAAGAGGCAACACAATGAATTTCAGGGGTTATAGTACAAGAACCTTTGGGACAGGGAAATGGGGTTATTTACCCATTTCTGGGAAAATAAAAAATTTTTCCCTTTTTGGAATCTGACACTTTAGGAAGACCTAAAAATAGATGATTTAGCTGTTTCTGGAGAAACTGGTAACATCAGAAAGGCATCACTGGGTGGTTTTGTGTACACATGCTTTTGGCTACAGGTATGTGTGCACACAGGTAAGTAACTACTGCACAGCCCAGAGTGATCCAGAGCCTGCCTACTGTCACTGTACCTACAACAAACACATACAAAAACCGACCAGATGAAAAGGCAGCAACTCATCATGCACAGAGTGGAAGAGCAGCTCTGCACTGGGAATAAATCACCACAGCTCAGGTAATTCTCTTGTATGGCTCAGTTGACAGCAGCTATCTAAAAATTCATTAACTCCAGACAGTTTTAAGGAACATTCTCTGCAGTATTCACTGCTGAATTTAATTAAGTGTAGCTATATTATTGATTTACAGTTCAAATAATCACGGTGCCCACCAAGCTTCAGAAAGCTTGTCACTTTTTTATGACTTCACCCCAGCTACTTCTTCCAGGGTCAGGTGAACAAGTTCAGTTTTGTCCTTTTTTGCCTTTATGAAAATTCTGACATGACTTAATGGACTGTGAAATGAGAGTTCTGGGGCTGGAAGGGTGGTGAGTAGAAAAAAGAAGGCCCATGGAAGGATTATTTACGGGGTGTACTTAGCAGATGAGATTTTCCTTAGACAGGAAGAAACACTGCAGCTAAATACCTCGTTTTCATGGAAACTGTGCACAGGGAATTGAATTCATGAGGCTGAAGAAATTAAAAACAAGTGAAAAGAGGAGGATGATAAAGAAGCCATCAGATGCTACCCATCTCCAGCTGCTGCTGCTGCTTTATCCTGCTGATCACAGACCTGCCCAGTTTGACACCAGTTTTCTTGCCAAGTTCCAGCCTGCTGTGTCACTGGGACACGCACGCCGAGCAGGGGAGACACTGGCACTCAAGTGCCAGCTGACAGCAAAGGGCTGCAGAGGACACATCCAAACCTGCTCCTTTGCCTTCTCCACCTGCACTCAACCTGCTTTTGCTGGGCTGTGCCACAGAACATCCTATGCTCAATAATTCCCTAGAAAATAGTAATATAAAAAAAAAATCTAAATGGACAATTCCCAGTTCTAAAGTGGCTGGGAAACTTCAGGGCTGAAATTTGGTGACTGCCTCTCTTTAAATCATTAGGCTTCAAAGATCTCAGCAACCTTCAGAAAACAGAAGTGTTTTCATTAAACATTGTTAAGTGTAAACCAAAATTACTGAAGTTTCTCTAAATATTGAAAAATATCCAATTTCATGGCCCAAGATCAAAGCAAAATGTTTAGCAGAGTTCTCTAAAAAGCACAAGAGATTTTATTTCATTTCTCAGGGTAAAAACACATGCAGTTCAAAAACTGTTTCATTTCACATCAGAGCTAATACTCACTCTGTTTTTTTCCTCCCCACTACAGCATACCACTCATTAATTTAAGCATCATCTTTGGAGCACAATCAAAAACCTTCTAAATGTGCATGAAAAAATATTTGCCTCCCCCCAATTATGATTATCTCTGGTAGACTCTCTGGGCTAATGTGTTTATTAAGTGAGGTAGAATCTCTGTAAACTATTTTTTAAGCATTATTCATCATTGAAAATGTTTGTTTCCCAAACAGGAGCAGTGATACAGAGAGACTTGTGTTTTGTTTGTGAGAGATCTGCATGTCCATGGCAGATTATCTTCATTTTTTAAAAAATATCCATGCCAAGGGTAGAAAGCCAAAAGAATTAAGATGATAAACTGTCAGGTTGGGCAATGGTTATTTACATCTGTTTCTACAGAAGTTACATTTCTGTGATCTAAGGAAAAAAGAGAAAACTGAACTGTTTTCTGTCAAATCTGAATATGGTGCTATTTAGAAGCCTCAAGGCAATCAGCTAAAAATCCCAATGCATAAGACATCTTTTCCAAATTGGGCTGATTTGCAGAAGAATTGGAATGCTGTCACTCCAGATGAAAATGATGGGAACAAAACTGTGTTTTCTTTCAAACACAATTAACTTTGTGTAAAATGGGATAATAAATCATCCTAAGACCAGTGAAGGAAACAGCCTCACAACTAAGCCCACTGCTGTGGTTAACCCTGGGGTCATTATCAGTGAGACTGTAAACCAGCACTGCCAGGCACTCCTGCAGCTCAGACACCAATCCATCCCAAATGATCCCAGATTTCTGCTCTCCAGGAGTCATATTCATGTTTCAAGCATTCCTGGGTTTCCACTGCCAGTGTGGATGGAGACTCATCCATGACTTCAGCTGAAGCTCTTTGATTGTGCTCCTACAGACGTGTAAGGCCCTGGAATTTCAGACCTTATCAGATCTCAACTACGTGGCTCCAGAAAATCCAGCCACACAAGTGCTACTCCAGAATGAAACGGACTCATCTGCCTTAGGAAGCTGGGAAGTAACTGTTGAACTGTTCAACAGAAAGCCCAATCTTACCAAGTGTTTTGCACATTCACTAACGACAATCCTGTCATACACTGGATTGGCTCTAAACTGTGAAGAGCACCCAAGAGCCACTCTGATTCTCAGAACACACCAGTCCTTTTGCTTTGAACAGATACTCAGTGACACAGTGCTATTTCAAATGACAATTCCCTCTACTTGTTTTTGAAGAAGGAAGCATCTTACACTGATGATTATCCAAGCCTAGATGCCCCAGGGCTCTACACAAGGAAGCTGCAGTGGATGGATACGGGGCCCACACATCAGATCTCGAGTGTGGAATCACAGCCTGAAGCACAGACATCTCAGAAGCACTTGTGGGTGATAGCTCTCCTTGCTCTGTTTCTCAGAACAAGAAATGCTCACGCAGTCCTGATGTACACAGACTGCAGGAGCTTGAGAGCAGAAGCACCAGCATAAGACACAAACGCCAGTTCAGGAGTGCTTCACAAAAGCAGCCATGGAGTCAGGCTCTGACCTGCCACAGCCTGGCACAAGTCAAGACTGTATTTGAGTCTCTCTGAGCAAAGGAAACGCAGGGAAGCTGAAAGAGTTGCTGTACAACTTACAGGAGCACACAAGAGAAATGGAACTGAGAAGAAGTAGTATGACAACACTCCCCTACCACCTGGCACATCGTGCTTCTAGACCCAGACCTCACCCACACAAAAGAAGGATGGATCCTGCAGAGCTGGCCAAGGGCACTCACAGCACTGCATGGCTGCTGCATGGATTTGTTTGTGCATGGACCTCCTCAAGCACCGTGTCCAAAAGCACCAATGCATCACAGGCTGCTCAGCTTTCAGAGAAGACTGGACCGGCAGCAGGGTGAGCCATCACTTGTCTGTGCTCAGGAAAATGTCCCTTCTCTCCAGGTCGGCAGCTGTCCCCTGAAAGGCCTCAGGCCATTTCTCTGTATTATTCACACAGAGAAAGCACCAAGGACTGCTTACTAATGGGAATTCATTATCTCCCAAGCTCCCCTGGGCAGGCACCACATCCTTCTTTTGTTTGAAGGGCTGCACACATGACTAAACGCAGTCCCAGATCCCATACAAACACCTTCAGTGAACACCCAGATCCAGCTCGGCAGTCAAACCCTGTCACCTTTCCCAGTGCATGACTGGACGGATCGTGACACGGCTTTGTTCTTCTTTTTAAAGATCTGTATTATTTAAACACAGTATTACCCAGAAAAAAACTCAGTCGTTTTCATCAGTTATTAAGAGAAGAAAAGCAATATGCATAATGGAGATGGAAAAAGAAAAAGTTGAGGTTAATGCAGCTAAATCAATGGGACTGGCTCATCCCCGAGGGCTGAGCCAGCCAAGCTTCCTCAGCTCCTCTAGGAGAGGCTCTCTGCTCCTCTTCTCTGCACTTGGAATTGCAGGGTCTGCAGCAAGGATCCTCAACAAATCTATCAGGATAGAGCAGTAATTTAACACCCAGAAACAGCAACTTCTCTCCTTGGGTTCAAAAGCAGAAAAGCATTTCTGGTCTGTAAGTCTGGTCTAGACACAATTTTAGAATGGATTTGGAAGGCAAAGATTATTCAATGACACTGAAGAAAAGGAAAAACAAATACTTCCAATTGCCTCTGAAGTGAAGGACTGTAACCAACACTGGTGGTAAATTAAATATTAGTATCTGAAGAAGGGAAGAAACAGCACATGTCAAGTATCCAAAGTATAACAAAAAAGCTACAAAGCATCAAGAAAACAAAAAGAAGATGGGATTTTTTTTGTTTGTTTTCTTTGATAGAAGAGCCTCAGCATCATACAGGATTTGAGTTTAGATTCAGGAACAGGAAAGGACCTGGTGATGCCCCTGCCATAAACCCACCCACAGCTGCACAGCTCTGGTGCATCCCCCAGGAACAGCAGAGGAATCCCCCAACTCCCTCCTCTCCCTCATATCCCAAGGGACATGTGCAATGCCATCCTCAAACAAGGTTTACAAGAAGCCCTGAGCACAACATTAAATACCATTCTGCAGCTCAAATCAGAACTTGCCTTTTCAGTTCAGCCACAAAGGGATTCTGCACATTTTAATTAATGGGTTTAATTACTGGAAGCAGGTTTATTATTCAGGCCAAAAAAAGCTTTTTGTGCAGTTCATCTTTTCCTTAATTTGAATTGAAATCTCATTGAAAAGCCAAATTCTGCATGTTTAACAGTGCCCAAGTTACTATTTTTACTCATGTTTACTACTAACCTTTCCCCAAAACAGTTAAGTATAATCCCTCTGCCAAGCTGGCATGCTGGATTTACACCTAAATAACATATATTTTGATTGGGACACACAGCAACCCTCCATAACCCACTTGAATTCTGTGGCGATTAGTTTATAGCATGGGGAATTCAGGATTATTTTATTTAACACAATCAAAATATTATTCAAAGAAAACAAACTACTGAGACTCATTTCAAAGCAGATACTGAAAATGCAGAGATCATTTGGGTAACCATGTCTGAGGCATTCTCGAATAAACCCTGTTTGCAGTATGGAGCTGACTTAAATAATTTTTTTAATTGCTTCAAGCAGCACAGACTAAAGATGGGCAGGCAGACAGAAAAGGCTTAGCAAAGTGCAGGCAGCTTTTGCAGACGCGGGCAAGGGCCGGCGTTCCCGGCGAGAGCAGCTCAGGGCAGGAGGAGAGCGCTGCCCCGGCCCTGCCCACAGAGCTCAGCCAGCCCCACGTCACGGTGCTGGCAGCTGCTGTTCCCAAGGAAACGTCTCCCAGAGCCTGCCAACAGCCACAGCCAGCTTCCAGCAGAAGCGCCGGCCCCTGGAGATGCTCCAAACACACCTGCAGCGCTGCACTGTCCCCTGGCTGGCCACACAACAGCACTGGACTCGCTCCACAGCAACCCCCAGGCCAAAGGAATTCAGAATTTTGTCCCACAATGGCACACATCAGCCACAGGCCAAATGGAGCTGCTGTGGCTCTGAATCACAGAGCCAGATCTCCTGGAAATCAGAGGGGACAGCAGAGCCCCTGGGATGTAACTTAGGTTGGTTATACACTGGGTTGGGAACAAACACAGAATCTCCTGCACTCACTGCTTCTCCATAAGGATGCAAACACCAGCAGTGCTTTCCTTCTCCCAGAGCATCCAGGCAGAGACTCCAGACTGGAGCAGAGTCCCTGTGGTTACAAATCCCTTCTGCTGGATGAGCAGAGCTGACCTACACAGAGGCACCATTCCTCCAGGCCAGCGAGCACAGCACAGAGCTGGAGCATTTCCTCCAGGAGAAGGTGCACATGCCATTTAATTGGCACCTTCAGCCACCTAGGACCTAGGGCAGCTATGAACTGTTCAGCTACTGATGCAGAGAGACCCTGAAATCAGCCATCATGTATTTAAGAGACTCTTGCTAAACTCAGCCTAGCAGGAGAGTAAAATGATTCACAAGAATTCTATATTTATAATGAAGATTCACCAAAAATGACTCATGTACTGAACCAATCTAATTTTAAATAGAAGGGAAAAACCTCTTGAAGAGTCACATGAAACTGGAGTGGGGAAGGGAAGAGAACTGCACACACAGAAGAGCACCAGCCAGGAGCTGTTAGCCAAATCTGCTGGAAGGGATTTCTCCGTTCGATCAGCCAAAGTAAAACCAGAACATTCAGCTTCACCTTCTTCTGGCTTAGAGTTAATCAAGGCCTCTGTTCAAAGCAGCAGCAGGCTGGAGTTCTGCCTTAGGACAGGCAGGACTGCAGGGCAATAATGAGGCAGCTTAGTGCAGAGCTGATAGTTCTTCAGACCATGAAGAATACAGAACACAAAACCAGTTGGAACCACAGTACGAAGACAAGACAAGTATGAAGACTTTAAAGTATTTCTAATTTTGGGTAAGTAGAGTCTAACAGAAATAGCTGCCATCCCACCATCAATGCAGCAATTCAATTACACCAACAATGCAGCACAGGTTCCAGGACAGGATTCCAGGAACAGAGACAAGGCAGACCACACTGGGAGCTCCCTGGAACACACAGCCAGGCCACCTGTAGTCTTGGCTGGGTACTTGGATAATGACATTTTAGTAAGAGTTACTTTACAATCTGTAATGTAAACACACATGTAGCAATTATAGAGGTGAAATGGGACTGAAAACCATGATTTCTAACAGCTAAATCCCTGCCTTTACCTCTGACAGCAGAGAAAATAAATGTCTAGAGGAAAAGTAAGGTTAGGTAGCATAAGCTCTTCCACATGACATTTACCACATAAGGCGATGATGTGACTGCTGTCTTCATGTACAAATTTCCGGGTGACAGCTTCTTCCATGATCTGCTTTACCTAAAATGAATAGAGAGAAATGATTGTATGATCCCAATAGAATCAGCACAGCACTCAGGAGTTGGTTTCAACCACTGCTTGCCCCTTCCCCCTCGCCAACAGACTGACAACTCCCTCACATCACATTTTGCAGGGAAGAATGGATTTAAGGAGGGAAAGCACAAACAAACCTGAGGGGCTTATCATGGCATGAGGAAACCTCTGGCAGAACAAGGACAGGTCTGTTTGTGTGTGCCCCCATAAAAAGCAGATTTCAGTGTGCCCACAGCACCCTCCAAAGAACTTCTCCAGCATAAGTTCCAAAGAGCTGTGAAAGACTTTTTATATGATTCATCCTGGGCTTTCACACAGTCTCCTCTGCTCATGAAACCAGATTGTGTTGCTACATCCCATTTCCACTTGTGCCATTCTGCTCTTTTTCAAGCACTGTGCATCCCTGAGTGACACAGGCATGGATTCCCAGAGGGGTTTTGGGCCACTTTCCCCCTACCTGGGAAGCATGGAACACGCCACAGCAATTACAAATTATGCCTTCGATGCTCTGTTGCACCAGACAGTATACAAAATTATTGCAGTACCTTCAGTTAAAGCGCCTTCAGTTTTCACTTCAAGACACGATTTAGCAATTATAGAAAATAAAATTACACTTATCACACTTTTTAATGATTTAAAACAAAGTTCCTTTCCAGTTTCAGGGCTCAAGACATATCAAGCTCCAGAGGGAGATCATTGCAAATTACTGACTTTCAAAAATTAAAGAAGAAACAGACAATTCCTACAATGAGGCTTTTGGCAAGAGGCTGTAATCGTCCTCTGTTCATCTGCCAGTGATTCCTCCCCAATGGCTTCCTCAGCCTGACACCACGTGAAACCTCATTGGTTTCCAACTCATCAATCAGACACTCATTTCCTCCTGGCCATGGAGAGCTTGCTCTCTTCCCTATACAAATCAACCATCATTTTTGACTTCTCTCATTTGTGAGCTACAATTACAGGGTTATGACACTCTGATTAAACATATGTCAATTCACTTTCAATATATGAAAGTAAGCACTACCATTGCAGAAGACTTAACCAGACACTCTCTTCTTCCAACATTTAAGCTAATTGGGTACCACTTCATGGCACTGACAGGTCCCAAGGTTTTGAGCTTTTCCACTCAGTGCTGGACCAGGAGAAGCTGCAGGTGCAGTGCTCTATCGACAGCTGGGCTCTGCAGTGCCTGTGGAGGTGCCTTCTCCGGTTTGGAGGGCTTCCTCCTTCAGCAAGACCATCTGTGAGACCAATTCTGGGTGCTGTACTTAAACATTTCCTCCCCCAGCAATCATCTCAGGGCCTCTGTGCCCACTCCTACACCCCCAGCCTGGCTGGCAGCAGGCTGCAGCTCTGGCACTTGCTGCACGAGCCTTTCAACACATGGCATTTGCCTCACTCCAAATTCTGGATCAAGTGGATCCTCCAGAATTTGTGCTCCTTATCAAACACGAGTTGCAAAAAAAAGGTCGGAGGGGAAAAAGCAAACATGTAAGAGGCTTTGAAAATGCAGAGCATGTTTTATAGCTGAGAACTTCAAAACAAGTCTTTTGCACTTTATAAAACCTGCCTTGCTGCTCACACCAGAAGTCTGACAATATAAACTTTGAGCCAGGCAATTTGTTTCTTTCCTGTAGCGTTTCTGACATGGCTGTTAGAACTTAGGACCTGACAGTGAAGCAGCTGGAGGTGGAGGAGTAAGAGGGTATCAAGGAAGAAGCAGAGGTGTGAGGAGGTCTTGTGAATGGGTGCTCACATTTGGATTATCCTGTGTACTCAGGAATCCCTTTGGCACAGTTTTATTCACCAAAGGAAAGGGCTGATGTACTACTGGCAGAAAACAACCCTGAGGGCTGCTGGCATGAGGACAGACAGAGAGTCTGCCCCGGTGCAGCACAGAGCCACCACGCTGGCACGGAGTCACACCAGCCTGTGCACATATAACTCAGGGTCACAGACATGACTGCAGGACCACAGGCCATGAAATCAGTCAGTTCAGGAGTGCAGACCATGTAATCAGTCACAGCATGCCAGAGAACAGTAACTGGAATTCAAATCCTAACAACAGGGAGGAAGAAGAATTGTTGCAAGGAGCAAAAGCTCAAGTGCTCAGCAGCCAATTCATTGCTACCATACATTTCCCAGGCACACCTCAATCAGCTCAGTATGTTATTTAGATCCCAATCAACCAAAATTTTAAGTGTATAAAAACTGAGAAAGAAAAGGGCTTCAGATTCCATAATCAACCCTACTTTTCTAGAGCAGCACCATCCAGTGTCTCTCAAACCCCAGAGTGCAGAGCTAAGGACACAGAGCAGGCACTCTGTGTGCTCCCCACTGCCACCAGATATCAAGCAAGCTCTCTGCATTTTCTGGAGAGTGACTGCATGTTATTAGAAAACATTTTTAAGGCATAGACAGGATATAAGAAGATTCAAAAGCTGGAATGCAGTGTTCCTCAATCCCACGTCATCGCTCACTGCCACGTAATTCATGGATGCTGCAGGCAAGGAGCTAAAGCAAGTGTTTCTGATCAAATGGAACACAAGGGGTTGTTTTGCTTGTTTCCTTTATTCCCTTGCAATATTGCACAGCTCTTCATAGGGAATTCTGCTGCTTTGTCTCTGTTCTCAGGAGGCACTTGACAATGGAGCATTTTGAGCACAAACCTCCACACACACCCACTGGCAGCTACCAGCAGACCTGACCAAACTGCAAATTAATCTCATTAACAGAAACATCACCACCTGCCCCCACAGCCACCCATCTACCCCCACAGGGAAGGATTCAGCCAGCCTACACCTGTGTTTGTGCAAGGGATGGAGGGCTGCTTCCCAGAGCCTGGAGAGATCCTGGTGGCAGCACTACACAGACAAGCAAAGCAAACTCCTCCAAGAGAAGCTGCTCAGCATTTGCAGCGTGTTCTAATGGATCACTGCTCTGACGTTCTCCCACATCCTACAATGGCCCAAACTTTCAGTAGTAGTCAAACACCAAGCACACATCGTAATACATGGGTTATTTATTAAGTTTCACTCAGGAAATACACAAGAGAAATGCTTTTTAAAATTTTATTTTATTATAAGGAAACTTTTAAAATGGTAAAGAAGAATGCTCATAATATACCACCATAACCAGGAACACAGTTAAAGCCTACAGCATTTTTTTCCTCAAAGGAGAAAACCTAAGGTCCAACATCCATGACATCTTTAGCTTGTGCAGCTACTGCTCACCTCCTTTATTGACAGCTCCTGCTGCACTACACCTTACTCCTGATGAAAGACTGGTAGTGTAATAAAAGCTGTTCAATAACTATTGCACTTCTGCTCAGAAGTCCTTACATTGCAGTTGCAGGTTGAGCAATTGAGTTTCTGAAGTGCTCTGAAATCGTTCAGGGTAGAACTACTAAGGTTATTGTTATCCTGTTTGTTTCACAGCTAGAAAGTACTGTTTAAATCCAGAAATGGCAAACCCCTCCATTTCAGGAGGCAAAAGGAAATGGCCAGAGAAAAAAGCCTGTTTTATGAGCCTGCTTGTCACAACAGATTTTCCTGCAGAGAGAGATAAATGCTTGAAACGTGAACTTCCAAGCGGCCTCAGCATGAATCCCAGCAGTTACATTTTCTAAACACATTACATGTCCTCCTTTCTGCCAGAGCCAGCAAAATACATTCTCTACCAATGGGAACTGAATGTCCATCTGAGGAAAAGCAAACAGCATTAAATTTCCCAAAGGAAAAATGCAGAAGTTTTAGCTGAGAGACTGAGGCAAAATAAACTAAACACTTTGCACCAAGTGACTTTGGAGATGGCTGTTCTACACTTTGCAAACACAACTGGATTTTAACAGGCTTGGTGGAACAGCCCACAGAAAGAATCCGCTGCCTATGAACAACTCTGGCTATTGAGGTTACAGGAAAATCATTGAAAAAGAAAAGGAGTCTGTCTTTAAAGGACAAGGGAAGGGGACCAGGGCTCTGAGAACAGACATGGACACAGAGTCAGGTTTGCCCAGCAAGCCCCCATCACACAGCAAGCAGGCAGAAGTGGCTGTGTGAAGTCACACATGACAAAAAATGAGGTTGAAAATTCTATTGGAAAAAGTTAATTACAGCCATTAAGGACAGCATCATCTGGTAGGTTACCAGTGGCTTGTGTTCAATTCCTGCCTCCATCAATTGATTATTGAAGACAAATAAAACCTCCATCTCAGTGTCTCCAACTGCCTCCTGAGCCATTTTCTTACTGTGAGCAAGACAGGGGCCCTTTCACAGGTCTGTGAGGGCACAGGTGAGGGGTGTTACCTCAACCTGCTTATAATCAACAAACTCTCATGGATATTTTAGGCTGGAAAGCTTTGGCCAGCCTCTAAAAAGCCAAGTCACTATAAGTGCTCTAAAAGAGCATTGGCGAGGATTTGGAGAAGGAAAAAAAATCAGAGGCAAAACAAAAATGCAGATGACACAGAAGGTACAAATAACACTTTCAAGCATTATTCAAGTCATTTAAAAACCAGAGTCCAATTAAAAACATTTTAGGGACTTTAAAAACAAATTAGCCTCAGATTTTTTAATTACACACTACTTCTCCTCAGCTTGAGCTGGCTTGGATCATGAAAATCCATTTCACTTTCCATTTCACGCATTAGCACAGGATTGCAATGTTCACACTTGGAAAACATTTATCAAATTTATTTATATATTTGTTACTCAGGAGAGCAAGTGCACCCACTTCTAAATAAAACCTTACACCGCCTCAGCTCAAAGGTTCTAGCTCAGGCAGAAATTTCTAATCGACCTGGCAGGTTTGTGGCAGCAGGTACCACCTGCCCAGAGCCAGCTGCTGGCTGGGTCATCCCGGGACACAGCCCTGCCGCTCCACATTCACACTGTCCTTGATGTGTCTGGCCCTGCTCTGCCCCTCCACGCTCCCCACACTGACTGCAACACCTGATGCGTTCTGATGCCAGCATTAATGGGTACCAGGACATGGGAGTCAGGGTCAGGAACCTTGGCCATAGCAACAACTCTACATCTGAACTTTGACAGCTCCTGCTGCTTCCCCAGCAGTGAACTGAGGAGGGGAAGGAGCAGGAGGACAGGTACCTGTTTAAAATACCTGTTACTGCTGTGATGGATAAGCGTTACATCTTCACTTCACTGTTGTGTTACAACCGGCAGCTAAACGCAGCTCACCACAGCCAGCGCCACAAAAATACAAAATACGGTACTTGGGTGCATGGGGAGAGGTGGCCGCAGGGAGCCCCACCTGGAACGCGCTTTGGAGGTGCCCGTGGTCCAGCGCTGGTGCCACCACAGGCACCTCCTCGCACCTCGGCAGGAGCCGCTCCAGCGCGGTGCCATCGCCGCGAACACTCGCACCGGGCAGGGAGCGCGGTACAGCCAGGTACGGAGCACCTGCCGAGCACCTGCAGCCACGGAGCACCGTGCGGGGACCCAGCGCCACCAGCCCCGACCGTGACCAAACACCTCAGCTGCGCTCAGCTGCGGGGGTTGGGCTCTCTGTGCACACACTGCTCTGATTATCCCGGCCCGGCAATGGCACACAGGTGTGTGCAGGAACAACCACCCAAATTAACCCTTCCCAGGGCACCGGTGCCAGGGCTCTGGCACCTGGGAGTCAGCTCGGCTCATCCACCGACACCTTAGGCATCCTTTCTCATCCCCGATTTCCCTCTAAAGCTCATAGTTAAGGAAAAACTCATAGAAAACGAGTGCTACGGGAAACACAAACCCCGGGAGACGGAGCGGGAGGCGATGTCAGCGTCCTGCCGCAGCAGGAGCCCCGCGAGCGGCATCCCCGCTGCAGGTGCGCCCGGGAGAAAAGGAGCACCGAGGCTCTCCCGGAGCAGCATCGCCCCGCCGGAGCCGCAGGACAGATCCGGCGGGGCAGACAGCCCGGACAAACGCGGCTCCCGCCGAGGGCAGCGGCCCCGGCCCCGATCGCCCGCCCGGGCCTCAGGGCGTTCCCCACGCGGTGCGACCCGCGGCCCCCCGGGCCCGGNCGGCCCCCGGACCGGGGAACGGAGGGGACAGCGGGGACAGGAGGGACAAAGGGGCAGGGGGACAACGGGGGACAGCGGGGGACGGATCCACACGGATCCAGCGGGACACGGATCCAGCGATCCGGGGGACAGCGGGGGACGGATCTCTCGCTTCGCTGCCGGTCCCGGTCCGGGAGCTCCAGCCCCAAATCCTCATTGGGGATCACAACGGCAACACAGAACAAAAGTCCCAGAGACCAACACCACCAACAAAAAGTTATGATGCTGGAGAAGAATCACAGAAGACAAAATATAATGCTTTATTCAAAATTAGTGTTCTATTTCCATTTAGTGCACTGGTGAAACACTTTAATCAACAGATAATTGATTAATTACTGCATTAACTAGATATTTTGTCTGTAAAACTGACCCTTAAAAGTTAAACATGAAAATAGAGCAAAGACTGAATCTCTAGGAAAATAACTTGATCACAGAATGTCAGTTTAAACAAGATCAGCAATCGTATTTGCTATCTGGATATAAAATATCATACAAATCCAAAAGGATCCTTTACTCTTAATTAACAAATTAAGTGCCAGCCACCCTGTGAGGTAGGGGAGGGTCTTACTACCGTTCCACTGGATGAGAAGTGACACACGTACAGAAAACAGCCTGCCGTCTGTCTGTCCCTGAGGGAGGGACAGAGCTGAACAGGACTCACCTCACAGGCACACCTGAGCTCTCCGGCAGCACAGGGGGAAGGTGGCTGCGAGGACTGAATGCCAGGGATTGTCACAGAACACAACCTATTGTGTAAGGCAGGGGCTGCCGGGCAGACCCATCCAGTTCAGGAATATCTCCAGTATTGCCTGGAGAGAATTTTGTTTGAAAATTAAAAACCTCGAGAAGAACAAAATCAAACCAAGCCCACAGTAAGCAATGCCCATTCAAACACAGCTCTCAGTGACTCCAACACCCTCCCTGTCCATCACTTATTTTCTATTTTAACCAAGTGCAAAAGATAAAAGTCACTGGAGGGGAACATTTCAGCAGGATCAATGTCTCCTGTCCAAAAAACACAATGTCAAGGTGCAGGTTAAGCAGCGATTTTTGTCTGGGCGTTGAGCAGCGGCTGGAGCTGAGCTCTCCTCTGACACTGCTGCCTCATTAACACCGATCCTGGAGCTCCTTCCCAGCAGCCACTCTCAGACCGAGCCTCCCTCCCCGGGAGGGACCGAGGCTGCTGGCAGGGCACTGGGACTCCGCCTGGGAAACACCTCGGCCCTTTGGCACAGGGCTGGGCATGGCTGGCAGGGAAAGCTTCCCATGTGCTCCCTCCGTCTGCCAAGGCAGTGCCTGAATGCACAAAGGGTTGACTAAATTTAGGAGTGAAGAGAACAGCGAGTCCTGCAGAAATGACAGCTAATGCAGTTACAATTCACACCCTACAAGTGGGGCAAAAAGGTTCTTTTTTCTCCCAAAGGCTGCTTTAAATTCCTGGGCACATCATTAATGCACCCACTGGTGATGGTCTGAGTAGGAAGCCAGTACAAGTTTCAACTTGCAGACAAATGCATGTAATTAGGAACCTGTATTGTCTTAATCTGTGCTTAATTTGAGCAGGGAGGATCCTTGGAGAGCTCACTGCAAACTCACCAATGCTTCCTCTAAACTGCATCATCCTGCTCACTGCTGCTGCTTCTGCACAATGCCAGGCTGTAAACTCATGGTCCAGAATGTCTAGAACATTCCTGTCACAACAATTAATAGCCTTCAATTACATAAAGACTGATTAGGGTGAGAATACAAAGCACGTGTTACATCACAACTGCAGTACTCAAAATGATCAGAGCCTGGTGGGACAGAGATTGGACAAGCCCAGGGCATGGTTTTGGGCCAAGGGAGATTCAGTGACACCCTGTGCTGGAGCAGCTCCAGACAAACAGGACTCAGGAGAAACTGCAGGGAAAAGAAAAGGATATCTGCACCTATTTTAAACATGTTCATAACTGCTGACAGTTCTCACTCATACTCCACATTCCACAAATACCAAGAAGACCCTTTGCACTTGGTAAACAATTCTCACAACCGAGATCGTTCTCAAAATCATTTGGTTCCCAGGTTAATTAATCTAAATTCAAATCAGAAATTAATACTACTTGTTGGCTGTGGGAAATAGGGAAAGGAAAACTAAACCAAAACACAAGCTTTTCTCTGCTTCTTACAGTGTAATAATTCACAAATCAGATCCATTTCGTTAATGAATCCCGTGAGTACAGAAGGCCTCTGGAGCAGCACATGGATCTGACATTCTCTTTCACACACTCCTTCCCATACCTATCCTTGCTAGAAAAAATAAATGCAAATATGACATTTTTCTGCTCATAACTTCATTTAAATGCAGTTTTGCAAGGTTATCAGCATTACTTACTTACTCTGTTAACATTCACTACGATAGTAACAAGAAAAAATAATATAAATCATTTGCCAAGAAACCGAAGTGCCACATGTGTTTTCAAATGGCATCAGCCTTTGACACAAGACAGAAAAAGCATAAGATAATAACTTGAAGCTATTAAATGCAGCACAAAGACCCCATCACTGCAGCCTCTGCTGGTGCCTTCAAATTAAATAGCACCACTGGAGGGAAAAAATTTAAAAATCCACATCACACTCTAGCAGAATTAAAGAGAAATACCACAAAAATCTTTGTTGAAACTAATCTCAACAGCTGTATTTTCCCTGGCACAACAGAATAACCATCTGGAAAACAAAAACTTACAAAAAGCAATATAAAAGAGGTTGTTAGGATTATTAGAGATTTCAAGAGGCCTTTCACAAGAAGGCAGGTACATCCCTGTAAAATGCTGCTTCCTGAATGTGAAGAGAATGAAGTGAATCCTGCCACGTGTAGAGGCAACAAAATCCCAGGAATCTGTTAGTGTTTTCTTACTAACCCACAACAATTTAATTTTCAAAAACCTAAATGAGTGCAAATAATTTTTTGTCCCCTCCCCTGCTTATTACTCCCAAACCATCTACATCTCAATTCTCCTTATGAATTCCCTGCATTAATTTGGGATTATTTTCTTGTCAGGCTTTTGCAGTAATTTTCTTTAAATCTTACAGGTAGATTTGGCACTGGTCAAAGCAGTTCAGGACTGACCATTGTGGAACCTGGAGCTTTGTGAGCGAGTCTGATATGGGAACACAAAGGCAGCTGTGGAACATATCCACCATATCCCCAGCTCCCAGGGGGCAGCCAGCAGGAATAACCATGAATGACAGTGGCAAAACTGCTACCTACAGCTCAAAACATACAAGCAAATGTTTAAAAATACAATAATGCCTTTTGATACTAAACTTGAAACTGTTTCCAGAAAATTTCCAAATTTACAGAGCAGATTTGACTCTCACTTCCTGAAGTGCCCGGTACAATTAGCACCCAGCCAAGCACTCGTAATAACAATGATTATTTCAGTTTAAAATCCAGTATAAGCCACCTCTCCCTTGTGCCCAAAGCCTCTTGCAGTTCCATGCTAGAACAGTATTTTCACGGCTGTTTTTCTTCTTCACCTTCAGTACTCTAGAAGGGATTCAGGACACAGAATTTGAATTCACATGTTCTAGCCTTAGAAACACTGTTTAGCCCGTACTTCTCCAGCCACTGCAATTTTTCCCCCGCTGCTTGAGAAATTTAACATTAAATAACACTTCTAGGCCACAGGAGGAAACTAATGTAAAACCAATTCCCCAGACTGCCCTTGTTTATATAAACAGGATTTCACTGCCACAATTTGCCCAAGTTTGCTCACTTCAGGGTTCTTCCCTCACCATCCGCATTTCCCCCTCTCCCACGCCAAGTCATTACCAACACATTTACATTTCCAGAGATGTCCATTTTTCACATGGGGAGGCTGATGACTTGATTCTTACCACTTTGGAAGAGCTTGCCTTGGAATCAATGAGTTTTAAAGACACTATCCTGCAACACAAACCTTTGCAGGTGTTCTGGGGACAGGGGTGGGAGAGCACAGGTGCAGCTGACTGGCCAGCCAAACGTTTCTCCTGGGGGTTATCCCGTGTAGTGTCTGCCAAGAGCAGCCACATTCAAGTTCTCTCTTCAGTATCTTGATTTAGTAACTGCAAGTTCCATTATGCAAAGCCCTGAAAAAGGGGAGCTGTCTGGAAAGAGCTTTTCAAACCGCACCACCTCACTCAGGAGGAGCAGTGCTGCTCACGGCAAGGGGGAAACTGGCAAATCATTAGATAGGAAAGAGCAACCACAAACTGAGAACCAGCCTTCCAAATCCCCCCTCCCCAGCAGGAAGAGGGGCCAGCCTGCAGGTAAAGCACAAGGTGCACAAGTCAGTTCTCCAGGCCCTTAGCGCTGCTTCGTGCACACAAATCCTCGTTTGCTTCTCTGGGGAGCTGAGATGCCCCACGAAGATCAAGAGTGCAGGGGATCCCTGCCTCGTGCCCCAGGACAAGGCCAAGATCTGGAGCAGCCCTGCAGCAGGGACAGGCTAGTGGCCGAGCTGGCGGTCATCGTAGGTGCTGTACCTCTTGACGTGGATGCGGCGCACGCGGTCGCGCAGCTCGAAGCCCTCGTCGTCCTCGCTGTGCGAGGCCTGGCTGCGGCTGCGGCTGGTGGCCTCCAGCAGGGAATTATCCGGGACACGGGGAGTCTCGTACAGCAGCACGTTCAGTGTTTCCTCATAGATCCGTGCCTCAGGGAACTCAACCTACAGAAGACAGCACGTGTCCTGTTCCTCATCCATCCAGGATAACAACTGGAATGCACGCCCACACGTGGAAAAGGTACTGAGCCATAAACCCACACATCATAAAGAGAGTAAAGCATTTCTGGTAGAGGGTTACTCCCACCACCAGGTCACCCCCCTCACCTAATCCTTCAGATTTCTCTAGAAGGGAACACAGTATCCCTGATTCCCAATGTTGGACCCTGGTAACCTCAGCTGCACCACTGCAGATTAGAAGTGAACTCCTGAAGTTCCAGAAGCTCTGTAGACTCACCAAGCTAACCACGACCGTTCCTAACCCACAGCACAGGCAGGTGAAGCTGCATTACCTTGGTTTGCTTCTTCTCTGTGGCGTAGACGATGGAGGTGCAGCAGACCTCGGCCAGCTTGCGGCCCTGCCCGTAGAAGGACCAGCAGCAGATCTCGTCCCCGATCACGTCCTTGATGAACAGCACCCTGCCGTTGAACCGCAGCGACAGCTTGTCAAACAGCTCAATGTTCTTCAGCAGGTTGTCATCAGAGTTACTGAAACACAGCAACAAAAGCAGGAACAGGGCTTTTCAAGCAGCCATCTCTGCCTGTTCTGCCAGCTTTCAGCACCGATCCAACTGCAGAATACAAATAAGTAGTGACTCACTGCTGCATGCTGCCAAGAGAGAGGGGTAATAGCCCATTTCAGATACAAATACACTGCTCTGACCCCATGAGCAAACACACCAGCCTTTAGAGGCCAACTTACACAATTAATAAGGACAGCACAATGTCCCAAACCATTACATCAACTATCCACGCTCCAGATGATCAAACCCCACTCTATTGCAGCTCTCTAGCTCCATGACAGCAGGAGTCCAGTCAGTGTGTGCTGGAAGGGCCATGTGCTCTGCATCCTGCACACCACAGACACACTGCCAGGGTGAATTATTTAAAAAAAAAAAGTTTCATTGACAGACATGCAATGTAGGGCCTTCATTACTTTTCAAAGCAAGATACAGTTGTCAAAACCCAAAACAAACCAAAAGAAGTCAAGTTAGATCATCCATCGTCATCTTCCACTCCCAGTCAATGAGAAACTTTCCCATTAAAATGAGGGGAAAAAAGAAGGGACATACCTGGTGTAGGAGTATTTATTGTTGCTTCTATTATACAGCAGTTTAACAACAGGCTGTTGGGAGTGAGAGAAAAGAAGAAAAGGTGAGTTCTGTGTTTCAATACATTTAGCATAAATCCACAGTTGATAAGAGCAGTTACTTTCATTGATGACTCTATCAGTCTCTCCTCTTCTTTCGGAGAGGTGATAATAGGGATGCTGCAGACAGGTTCATACAAGTCTTTCTTGTCCTGTTTTGATGAAAGAAGAAAGAGAGGAAATAAGAAAGAAATGCTAAAGCTGACATTGCTGCTGCTGCCTCCTTCAGCCCCTCTAGCCATGTTCCCAAATGCTGTGATGCACAGGAAAAGCTCTGGGTTGCTACAGTAACCACACAGCTTACCTTGATCTGCAACCCAGAATCACAGCAGAGATTTCTTATCCCCGGAAGGCAGCAGTAATTGAAATACCAGGATGCAGGTGGATGTCCTCAGCTATAGCAAGGACAAGGTCTAGTCATACTTGTTTTAAGTGGGTTTATTATTCCATCCTTTCTTGAAGAAAAGGACAGTAGGAGCCTGCAGTAGTTTTAATCAACTCAAACCACTGCACAGTAGAGCATCAGCCACTGTGAACTGAACACTTGGCAGAACAGGACGTCACCAACACGAGCCAGCCCGAGGGACACAGAGCAAAAACCAGGCATGGGCAGGCCATGTCCCCAGATCCCTCACCATCTATTTACTAAATAATATTTTAAAAATACCTTGTACACCTCAGTCTTGGTGCCATCTCTAAGGCCACAAAATAATCTCTCAGGTTGTCTTAAGTTAATTTTATAAGCAAAACACTCATGAAACACTTCACAGGCTACTTCTGTTCTTACCTGCAGGGCTGCTTGGCACATGTCCACTAAGCCCTGGATGAGATAGTATTTGGCTTCTGCCATCAACGCTTTGATCTCCTGCCTGTGCTTTGGAAGTGCAATCGTGTCATCTCTGAGATAGTTTAAAATTGTTCCAAAGTGCTTCCCACAACGGTCTATAAGGATCCAGCCTGAAAAATAACCAACACACTTCAGTCACCTCAATACTAGGGACTAGAAAAAGCTCCCTGGAGAGGTTAAACAGCACTGAGGTTTCCTGATACTGCTCAGGATACTTCTCCCATTTCACCCAGTGGAAGTCCCTACTGACTTTGAGCAAACTGAAGCTGGTTCCAGAACAGAACCTGACAGTGGAGTCCCTTTGTACTGCCCAGATGTTCCCACTGCTTTCCATCACTCCAAAAGCAAAGCCCCAAGCTAAAAGCACTCAGCTTCCAGCACAACATGCTGAGATTGCTGCAGGAACCCAACTGCAGTGCTACACTGGGATGCTGGGCAGCCAGGAACTTCTGAGAGCCAAGGAAGGACTAGAAGAGAGAAACCAATGTTTGCAACAAGTAGATTTGGGCAAGTTCTGTGGCCTAACAAGGAGGATTTGGCAATTCTCCAAACACTGCTGCTGCTGTTTGGAGTTTAAAAAGAGAGAAATGTTCTGAAGATGCTAAAAGGCAGATCAGCCCAGAAAACCCAGTGTGGGAGAAAAGCTGTTCTAGTCCCCAGCCAAGAGCAAAGAACAGCACAGACAGATCAGGAGGAAGCACAGAGCGGATGAAGCAGAGGAAACAGTAGCAAACGGACAAATTCTTGCAATTTTACAAAATCCCTGAAGTCACACTCCCTAAAGAAACAGGATGTCTGACTGCTGCCAAACAATAGCAGTGTATGATGCATGCATGCACAAGGCTCAGTAGAGAGCCAAACCCTTTCCCATAATGTGGAAGGCAGGAAAAAAGGTGTTATTTTGGAGTCTAGGTACAGAAAACAACCTAGGAAAGTAAACTAAACCCGTGCTGGGCTGTCCACCTGGAGCTATCAGAACATGACTCTCATTTTCCATTCAGGCTGAGGCACTTACACAAAACTGCCTGGTTTGTCCTTTATAATGTGTGAGGGATTTAAAATATCCTGGGTCCAGCTGGAGGTGACACACTGCCTGACTGATCCCCAAACACTGTCACGGCACCATGAGCCACAACTGAAACATGCTGCTCAGGAGAAGAGGGGAAAAAAAGGATTTTTTAACAAAGCAAGGCAGGCTATTCTGAGCCTCAAAGCTGAAAACTGCATGTCCCTCCCTATGTGCATGGTTCGAATAATGCCAGCGCTCGATGTGACAGAAATGACAACCCACAGACTGTCTGTTCAGCCTTTACAACACCACCAACAACCTGCTCACCAGCTGTGAGGGCAGGAAAGAGGACCAGTCCTTCCCCAGTTCATTTGAGTAACAAAAACAGGCATTTCTCTAAAGCCACAGGACTGCTAGCACCAACAGGACTTGGCTGCCTAATGTTCCAAGCTATTTTTGGCGTACACCACTCTCCACATCCTTAACAAAGTAAAACCACCACCAAACCCCAGCTGCCAACAACGAAAGCCGTTCCCTCACCTTCCTTGTCGGTGAGCACCTCCATCCTGCCGCTGAACATGGCCTTGAGCATGGTGTCGTGCCTGGTGAGCACCTGCACCGTGGTGTAGTACAGCGAGCCCCCGACGTTGAGCCGCACGTACTTGTTCCCCAGGCTGCCGCCCTTGGGCCCGCTGGCCTTGGGCTTGTGGCCGGTGGCCGGGCACAGGGCGCTGCCCAGGCACGTGTCCCCCGACATGTCCTTCTGGAGGTAGATGACCACCCTGCAGCGCGTGGGCCGGGCCGGCCCCGCCGTGGTGCTGCAGTCACGCCTCAGCGGGCCAGGACGGCGGGGCAGGGGCCAGCATCACCTCGGGGTCAGGGTGGTGTGTGGGTCAGCCCCGTGCGTGGGTCAGCCTGGCGTTGGGGTCAGTTCCGTGTGTGGGTCAGCCCGGGGTTGGGGTCAGCCCCGTGCGTGGGTCAGCCCGGCGTTGGGGTCAGCTCCGTGTGTGGGTCAGCCTGGCGTTGGGGTCAGTTCCGTGTGTGGGTCAGCCCAGCGTTGAGATCAGCACAGTGTCCCACAGCCACCGCACACGCAGACATGGATGTCACCCTGCGGAAGAGACGCTTCCTAAGGACACAGCTACACACATCCTGACAAAACACAGTTTAGCCATTTTTCAGACAATTCATGTATCAGTGCGTCACATTTCTGAGGCACGTGAAACTCCTCCGCCTTCCTGTTATTGTATCTCCAGCCAACACTGCAAACAGCCCACAGCACTGAGGGCCAGGCTCAAATGCTGCGGGAATTCAGTTCCCCCTCGGCTTCCCAAAAGAATGCAACTCTCTTCGAGTCCAGCTGAAATGCCCTGGAAGAGCTTCCTGCCCCTCCTCACCCTGGGGTGTGTGTGCATCCCCCTGAGCGGGGTTTGTTGACATTGGTTTGATTTTTACCTGAAGACACAAATGTCTCTTTAAATGCTTCAACACTGAAAAAATGGATCAAAAGGTCCTATTTTCTGGTAACTCCTCTCATTCAAAACTCTCCTTCATCCACCCCAGAGCCCTGACCAGTGAATGCCGTTCTAATGTGAAAAGAAAATAAACAAGACTCCTCATCACGTACACCACTGTTTGTCACTGATGTCCTGCCTTGCTTTAAGCCCTCAAAATCCCCTTTTCAGAACAGAGGAGTGTTTGTAACAGCAGCCAGACCGAAGCTGTGAGGAGCCAGCAATCCAGCCTGTCCGACCGACTCCTCAGAAGGGTTCGCGGTCAGTTCCGTCCCTCCCGGCAGCTCCTCACTGCTCTGACCGAAGAACGAAGCCAAACACGAGCAAAGCAGCTAAACCCCCAGCCCAGCCAGCGCGACTCCTCTAAGCGGTCACTGAGGAGCTGTGACTGACTCTGCTGTAAACAGTCACGAGATCTTTAATTACCCCTTTTGACACGACCGAAAATTCCCCACATCCCTTCCCGTCCCTCCTTCCTGCCCGGCGTGGGAGGCAGGACGGGCTGCGGAACAGCGGCAGCAGCCCGGCACCGCCGGGAGAAGGAGCGACCCGAAGGGCTCGGGGGGAACCCGAGGGTACCGGGGGAGAACGAGAACCGGCCCCGCATCCCCGGCCTGCCCCGGCCCTGCCGCGGCTGCACGGCGGGCACAGCCCGGGCCCTGCCCCGCTCCGCCCGAGCCCCTCGGGAACAGCGGCACGGCCTGGGACCGGCTCCGTCCGCCCCGGCCTCCGGGGAAGCNGGGGCGGGGCCGGAGGATCCCGGCAGTGTCGGCTGAGGGCCCGGCCCGCTCCGCTCCGCTCCGTTCCGTTCCGTTCCGTTCCGCTCCGCTGGCTGCCCCGGGCATGGCGCAGGCGGCGCTGGGCGCGGCGGGGCTGCACTTTGACGAGCTGAACAAGCTGCGGGTGCTGGAGCCCGAGGTGGCGGCGCAGACGGCGCAGCTCCGCGAGGAGTGCCGGGCCTTCGTGGACAGTGAGTGCCGCGGGCCGGGCCGGGCACCGGGCAGCTCCCGCACCTCAGGCCTTCTCTCGCCCTTCCTCTGATTCCGCCCAAATCCTAAAACCTGGCTGTTTACAGTAAACTCTAAACGTACAGCTGCGTCTAAAAACTATATGTCAGACCAGGAGCTTAGATCTCTTCAGGGCAGTTCTGGGTATCACTTGACGATTTTTTTCTCTACAGAAACAGCAGAATTTCAGAAAATAGTGGGCAGCTTGATTGAGCTCGTTGACCAACTGGCCAAAGCTGCAGAAAGTGAGAAGATGAAGGTACTGTGCAGTTAATTCCTGGCTTCTCGTGTGCGCTGTCCTGTGTGGGGGCTCTCTATCACTCCCTCCCTTTATAGCAGAAGCAACGATTCTCAGTCAGCATCCTGCTGGCATTCCCCTGGGATTAACTGGGCCTTTTCAATTCATATTAATGATAATATCAATTGATACTAGTGAATTAATGAAGCCTGTGATGGTGTCACATTACTCCATGTACCAGTCCTGGTCTCCCTGCTTTGTCTGTGTTTCTGCACAGAAACAGAACATGCGTTTTTTGATCACTCCCTTCTTGGTAGAACTTGTTCTTTAGAGGCAGGAGAGGCCTCTGGTAGCCCGAGCTTGTCTGGCTGTAGGACCAGTGCCCAGTTTGTGTGTCCAGAGGAGTCACTGACTGTTCCTCACCCTGCCCAGCCCTGCAGGGACTGTGGGCCAGTTCCACCAACCCTCCAGAGCACAGCAGCACCCTCCTTTACTGCTGGCATGCCTGGAATGCCTCACAGTCACCCTGCTGGGAGGGAAAGGGGCTAAAGGAGTTCACCAAAATCCCCACACATCCCTGCCCTGTTCTGCCAGGCCATCGGAGCACGGAACCTGCTGAAGTCGATTGCAAAGCAGAGAGAGGCTCAGGAGCAGCAGCTCCAGGCTTTGATAGCTGAGAAGAAGATGCAGCTGGAAAGGTGAGTTTTGTATTCAGTGCTTTGGGGTGTTGTGCAGGCTGGAAAGGCTCAGGGCAGCCTCAGGGCTGACTGCCTGTGCTGTGGGACCCTCAGCTGCTTCAGACAGCCCCACCTGCACCAGAGGTGTGTCCTGGCCAGAGCACACAGGAACAATGTCACAGGCCTGGAGTTACCTTCAGGCCCTGGAGTGAACCAAAGAAAGTTCATCCCTGAGGACTTCAGGGCTGAACAGAGGCAGCATGAACTGGGGCAGTGCAGAACTCAAGAGACACCTGCAACAGCCTCGGGTCTGGCTGATACAGGCCCTTTAGAGCTGCTCAGTGTGACTCAGGCAGCTGCTGCTTACAGGTGGCTCACACAGGTAGCCCAGCTCCCCTCCCACCTCCCAGGGGGCTGCCCTGACCCACCTCACACAGGTGGGGGTCCTGGACCCTGTTCTGTCTTGCAGGTACCGGATCGAGTACGAGACTCTCTGCAAAATTGAAGCGGACCAGAACGAATTCATCGACCAGTTCATTTTCCAGAAATAGAGGATTTTAAGATAAGAAACCAACTCACATGACCATTCCAGAATCTTGGGCATTTCAGAAATATGCAATTTCCATTGTGCAGGAGTGCAGGTGGTTTGTACAATGGAGGGGCTGTACCTCAGTTTGAGTGTACTGTGGCAATAAGGAGAGCTGACAGCTCACAGCTGCACAGACTGTTCTGGCCTTTGATTTTATACCAGTTTTGTACAGTCAGTAGTTCTAATTCAAATTACAGTCAGTTGAATTAATGCTACTGGTGCTTTGTTGTGTCTCTTTTTGAACTCTACAGCTCTTTCATAGAAATCAGAAAATAAATTACTGTTCTCAGACTGTCTGGCTGTACAAGAATTAGTCACTCCTGCTCTATTATTTTTCAGTGTAAGGGTTTACACACAAGCAGCAGTATTGGATCTATATTGCCTATGTTCCTTTTTTATAGAATTAGAAAAAAAGGACAGAAATGTATGATTTCCAGAATGGACCAATTACAGACACAAAAAAGCAGAAACTACATGAGAAGAACTCTGAACTGTTCCTGAGGACTGTCCATTCAGGACTGTCATAATATGAGAGCTGAATCCTTTCATGGGCTTTATTAGGATGGAACACCAGACTCATGAGGGAAACCATTCCAAGTGTCAGTGACACCAGGAGTGCACAAACTATAAACTACAAACACAAGTGTGAACTCAAGCCTCATGCTGAAGATGTGTTTTGTGTGTGTCTTTAGCACTTTGGTATGGAACTTGTGCCCTTTCCAAAGCCTGGGGAAGGCTTCAGCTTTACACTGTGAAGTCCCAAATGTACCAGCAGTGCCTGAGCAGCTTCATGGGTCCCATCACCTCACCAGGCTCCAGATCAAAACCAACCCCAACCACAGAACTATCTGGAGTTGTAACTCATGCATGGATTTACTCTGAGAACTCATCACCATTTCATGGTCACCCTAAATTCTTTCAGCCATTCTCTGAAGAAGATTGAATGCAGTTTAATGCATTTAGTTTTATTTCCATACCAGAAGTGATTTTAGGGAAGGAAGAAATTTTTAACTCCTTGGTTACAATTCCCAAAGTACTCCAGAATCCTCTAGGCAGTACTCCTGGTTGTCAAGGGTAACTTTAAGCATTCATAAATCCAGATTTTGGCACATTTATCATTGATCAGACACTTAAAATTAATCAAAATGAAGCAGAGCAAAGGCAGTGGAAATTCTAAAGGAAGGGGCGAGTAAGTTAAGAATCATGATATGATTTGAAATGCTTCAGAAGAACAGCTTTGCAAATCTGTGTGTAATGGGCTGGGGATTCTTCAGACTATGTGGCTGGAAGACATATTTCCTACTTGAGTGGTTTCCAAACAGTCATCTTGGAAAAAGGGACCTTGGAAGAACAGTATCAGCTGCAGTGTGAGTGAGTGTGTGAGTGAATGTGTGTGCGTGTGTCCTCTCAGAGTTACACATCAAAGGGTTAAAAGTCCATTTTCCTGGGAGAGGGGCCCTGCACAGACCCCTGCCAGAGCTGTGTGTGGTGGAAGCAGGGCTGTGCACTCCAACCAATTCCATTTTTCCTTGCAGCAGCCAGTGCTCTGGGAGGAGCCGCTGCAGCCAACACGAGGGAGACGCTTGTCCCAGAGGACTCCGCCAGCGCAGGGTCGGAACCAAATGCAGCACAGGTGTGGTGGGAAGGACTTCCAGAGCCGGCTACTTCCTTTTCCTCTTCTCCACGTGTTTGTAGTGGGGGTTGCAGAGCATGGTGAAGAGCAGCAGCAGGGGGATCAGCAGGTACGGCAGGTAGATGGAGAGCAGCACCAGGCGCTCGCGCAGCGTCTGAGGGCCCGCGTGCTCCGACTTGGAGAAGTCGTGGAACAGGATGTGGGCCAGGATGGCAAACAGAGTGGTGGCCACGTGGGTGGAGTAGATAATGGCAGGAGTCCTGATCCATCTGCAGCCACCTGTACAGAAGCAAAAAGGAAACAATATTTAAGTATTTTGAAACAACCAGAATTACGAAGCTTGTGACAGAACACTGACTGCTGCCTCTCTGCCAGGGTAAGCCATCACTCAGATTGAACAGGGAGCAGAAAAAACCCTCAGTACTCGTAGGAACCAAGGAAATTTCTCTCCCCTGATGGCAATTTAGAACAAAGGGGTGATCTCAAAAGTTTTAAAGCAACAAAATGAGTACGTAGGCTTGACTCAGACCTTTAGCTGCCCTGAAAATTAGCCAGATGCCAAATGCTGATGGTGATTACACAAATAGCTGCCCCTGACAAGGGCCTGTAGTTACAAGGTTTTGTTCCTGACAAACTTTATTCTTTGCTGCTTTCTCAGAACACTCGTGTGGGCCCTAGCAGCCCAGCCCTCCACAGTACATCCCTCAAACCCCCTAACCATAATAGAGAAACGTTCTCTGCTGCAGCAGCAGGTGTCCTGCAAAAATGCCCCCAGGACATGCCCTCAATCCCCCAGGTTTCCCCCCACCTTTCAGGAAGGCATAGGCAGCCACGGGGAAGAAGGGCAGCTGGAGAAAGGCTTCGCAGTAGATGAACGCCTTGAACCACTCGGGGGGCTGCAGCATCATGGGGTCCCTGAAGGCAGTTGCATATTGCTGCAACAGGTCTGTCAGCTGAAAAAACCCAGAACAACAGTCAGTCACTGAGCATCCACCACAGCAGGGCAAAGCCCGTGATTCTCCATGGGATGAAGCCACCAGGGTTTGTGCCCCTGGTCCTGAGCGGGGCTGGGGGCTCTTCCCCGGGGCTGCTGCAGGGGAGCAGCTCAGCACCAGGATTTGGGCTCCCTCAGTTGCAGTTAGTTTCCCTGACACAAATGTAAACTCCAGCACGGCTTTACGTTGGACTTTGAACGGAGAGATATGCATTGAGATCTGCTGGTTAACTATTAATTGAAAATGGTTCCTATATTGGAGTAATCCGACAGGCAATTCCGATGGCAAAAACCAAACTACCAGCTGTAAAGCTCAAACAAGAGGTGACAGCCAACCACACCCTGATGATGAGGGCTGAACTAATTATCTGCCATCCGTTATTTTATTGATTTTATGATGTTCATTGTCTTCTACGGTTTTGTTCAAAACCCAGCAAACCAGAGATTTTTACGAATAAATTCGGCTGCTGGGACACCTGCTCCAGCAGCGGCAACAATTCCCTGTTGCGTTTTTGTCAGGAATTTGAGGAAAACTCGGGACCGCAGAATGCCCGGGGCCGCAGGAGCCACGTCCGGAGCACGTGGCGCCGGCCCCGCGCCGCCGCAGCCTCAGGACGCCGGTGCCGAGGGCGACAGCGGGACAGCGAGGCCATTCCCACGACAGAGATGTCCTTGTGGCACTTGTGACACAGCCACAGCCCGCTCTGGGCACAGGAATATCCCCACCGCCCGTGCCGGGGGCAGCAGTGACCCCGCACCAGCTCCCCGGGGGCTCCCCGGGACGGGGGACAGGGAGCGGCCGCCACAGCCCGGTCACGGCTCCCAGCAGCGGCCACAGCCGCCCAAGGCGCGGAGGAAGCATCATCCCTGTCCCACTGCCATTGCCGTTCCCATTCCCGTTCCCGCTCCTCCCCAATGAATGACCCGGCAGTGACTCATCCCGTGGGCACCGGCACCGCTTCGCTTCCAGATGCTCTTTCACACATTCCCTGCAGTTTCTCTCCCCACGATGTCTCCACACACGAGATTCGGCCAAGGCCGCCCCCGGACCCATCAAACCGGCGGATGCCCCGCGCGCACTGGCGGAACGAGCCCCGGCCCCAGCCCCGGTGCCGCCCCCCGGCCCCACTCACGGCCCGCGGCGCGATCCCGGCGGGCAGCAGCGGCTGGAGGTCGATGAGCGCCGTGATCGGGATGTGCGAGAGGAAATAGAGGGCGAAGAGCCGCTCCCGCCACCGCGGAG
>VWYP01018990.1:4935-25243 GCA_013400435.1 Pycnonotus jocosus | reverse complement strand
AGCAGCAGTGTCTGTTGAGTGGTTTCCCTTCCCCTGGCAGGGGTTTGGAGATGGTATCTAAGTTCCCTTCCATCCCAGAACATTCTGTGTTCCTGGTGTCAAATGGAAAACCTTTATTTTGGGAAGGCTGCATTTCGGTGGGTGCAGTACAGTCTCTGTGTCTTTTCTGACTCGGGGTTTCCTCATTTTTGCAACAGCTTTGATATTTTGCAGTAAATCCCTGATCACAGCCCGCTGTCATCTGGTGTCTGAGGGCATCCTTTAAGCAGAGATGAGGATTGAGTTTATTTTTCAGTTCAGAGAGTGTCTCTGCACTCAGTGAGCAACGAGCTCTGCTGGATCAGATGTTGAAAAACTTCTTTCTCCACTGGTCCCACCTGACAGTGAAAGCAGCAGATTTCCCTCTGTGTCTGAGGTCAAAATAAGTAAAATATTTCAAGGGATTTCCTGGGATGGATTCCATAGGGGGAGGTTTTGTTGTCTTCCAGTTGGGATATCCCAGGATCGGTGCTGTTACTGCCAGACCTAACAAAGCCCGGTGCTCTGGGGCTTCTGTCTCACAGCTGGCTGCTCTGGGACCCAGGGGCGAATCTCAGAGAATTGCCGGAAGGTTTGTGTGCCATTTAAGGGGCTCTCTTCTATGCAGATCCTTTGGTGCTTGAGAAGGGAGAGGTTCACACTTCCTTTTTATCCCCAAGGATGAGCGTAGAGGAGGATCCACCACCCCCATTCAGCATCAGGGTGAACTTTTGGGGGGATTTTAGGCCTTTTTGTTCCACGGGAATTTGGGGTCTAAAGTGGAAGTCCTAAGAGGAGCAGCTGAAGGAGCTGGGGGGCTCAGCCTGGAAAAGAGGCTCAGGGGGATCTTCTTGCACATGGAAGAGACCCCCCCAAAGGTTCCTGCCTCTCCTAACACTTTGTTGAAAGAGGAGATAGACTGGAAATCCCAGAGGATGTGTGGATGTGGGAAGCTGAATGAAAGGGATGTCTGAGGAGGACTGAAAAAAAAAGTGGGTTTCAAGTGAGAACGTGGGAAGTGATGCTGGCTTGGCTTTGTGAGGAGGTTTTAAGTCTTAAATGTTTGAGTTGCCAGAAGATGTTTGAAGCTAAAATAATAAGGGAAAAGAACAGCATGGCAAATACCTGATAACACTGGCTTCTGAGCACATGCCCAGTGTCCCAGGGGAGATGATTCCTGCTGAAGGGGGAAGTTGGCAAAAGCTTTGGAAATGGTAAAAAAATTTCAATGAAATTTTTGTTGAAGGACAGCAAGACTCACTCCTATAACAATTTCAGGGATTGGAGAAACTTCCAAATGCAGCTTTGAAGTATTTAGGAGAGCAAGTCACAGAGCCCTGCAGGTTTGGGTGTATAAAATGTTGTCTGTGCTCCAGACTCTGGATGGAGATCCCTACAGGGGTGTATGTGCATCCCTGCCTATTTTGAAAATTATCCACATTTTAGATGTGACTGTCACTGTCTAAAAAGAGGATGTAAGGAGCTTGAGGAGCTTAGTTACCTTCTGCCGTGTGGCAGTGTCATTCCTGGTGTGTGAGGATCATGGAATCACAGAATTATCTTGAGTTCAGAGGGATCCATCAGGATCATTGATCCAGCTTCTGGCCCTGCTCAGACACCCCAACAATCCCACTCTGTGCATCCCTGAGAGCATTGTCCAAACTCTCCTGGAGCTCTGGCAGTCTTGGGGCTGTGACCATTCCGTGGGAGCTGTTCCAGTGTGCACCCTCCCTCTGAGGGGAGAAGGGAAGCTCAGTGGTACCCACAGCTGTAACTCTGTGGTTTCCAAAGTGCTTTGAACACTCAGAGCAGCTGAGTTCCCTCTCTCCCAGTGCCATCCCCGCTTGGAACGTGGCATTCATCTGAAGTATTCATTAAGATGGAGAATTATTTGCATATTATTAGCATTATTACATGGAAATAAAGCTGCTGCCGGTTCTTCCCTCCCTCCATGTATCTTTCATCATCCGCCTTTATAAGGCTCTGAATCCTGTTTGTTGTGTGACAAACTGGGCTGATAAATCTCGTTACTCACTTCAATGACTGGGAGACTCACTGCACATTACTGAATTTGGTGAATTATGTAATAAATGCATAATTAGAATTAAACCCAGAGCCTCTCTTGGAACCTCAGAAAACGCTGTTTATGATGAATTATAGAGAAACGCACATGGGTATTAAAATTTAAGCCTAATTTTTTGGATTTATTTTCAATCAATATTTAATACACTACCTATAAGTTCATGCAGACCCACAGCAGATCTGTTGCTGTGGCTTTGCTGGAAAGGCCAGAAAGTGTCTGTGTGTGTGTATGTAAAGTGTTTGTTTTCGTGGGGCTTCATAGCTTAATATTTGATTACAGAAAGGAAAACTCCCCTGAGCACAATGTGCTCAAAAATTTTTTCAGCCACAGGAAGTGTCTGTGAGGAGTTGGGTTTTACCCAAGTCTGTCCCCACTTGATCACCTTTGAATATTGCCCAGAGAAGCTGTGGCTGCCCCATCTCTGGAATTGTTCAAGGCCAGGTTGAATGGGATTTGGAAAAACCTGAGATTCTAACAAAATTACCTTTAAGGTCCCTTCCAACCCAAACCATTCTGTGATTGTGGTTTACTGGAGGAGAATCACAATAGTAGGAAATAATTTACTCAAATAAAGCACTGCTTGGTTGCTCACTCATCAAATTGGTATTAAAATAAACTGAAAATCTGTCCCCCGATGAATTTCTGCCCTCCTTGTTCTTACTTCAAGGCAGCTGCTGTCAGGTTTAAACTTGAGATGTGCTAAAAACTTCTTCTCTCTGTGCTTAAAACGGGTTTTAGAGATATTTTCCTTGGAAAGAGAAGCGATGTTTTTTCAGGCAAACAGCCTGCAAGTTTAATTTTGAAAGGTTTGTGTCTTAAGTAGCAAATTGAATAGAAGGGATTTGATTCCCCTAAATCCCCGATTCTAGAGAAAGCAGCTTGAGATCTCAGTAAGAGAATTAACACATGGGTTAAACTTACAATAAGAAGCAGGACTTGGAAAATGCCTATTCAGATGCCGTTAAGGAAATAATAGGATTAGTTCTTGTCGTGTCAGTGTGGATTCCTCAAACTGGGGGCTGCTGACACACAGCCGGGCTGTGTCGCCGGGCTGGCCGTGAAATTGGGGACAATGACAATAAAGATGACTTTTCTTGGAGGCAAATTCCTTTGAATGTTTAAGCCCGATGCTTGTGTACACACACAGGGCAGGTAATTCAGGATGACAAAGGAGCCCCTAATAATCCCCCTCCCTCCCCAGATGTGCTGTTTGTGGCTGAGGTGATGGTAATTGCGGCTGGGTAAGTGGTGAAAAGAGTCAGGACTACACCGTGGCAGCGTGTTTTCAGTTCCTGTAAGCACATTTCTGTTCATTTCTATCATCTGTTGCAAACACGATGTGGTTTCTTACCTGTTATTTTATTCCCTCTATTCCAATGTATATATATTTTAATGTATATACATTATACCCGTCGTTTAAGAGAAAGCATTTTTGTTCTTTGTTTATATTTATTTGTTTTCACCGTTCATGACAATTCATAATCCTGCAAAAAAAGCATTATTTTCATTTTCTTGTGTTTCCCATTCCATAATCATCCATGTGTGTCTTTGTTTTTAGCTTAAACCAAAGAGAACGAAGCATTAAGGCAGAGTTGGGGTTATTTTGACATCACCTGATTCCACCATAGAAGGAGCTGTAAGAGACCAGCGCTCTGGAAAACTTCCAACAAAATGGTAACGAGTCAAAGAAAGGCTTCTGTTGTGCTGTCACTCTTCTGTTCTTGTCTTCAGACACAACTTCTGCTGCTTTGCAAAGCTTCTCTTTCCTTTTCCTTGGGGTTTCCTCTTGCAGGTAGTCTTGGGTGTCCTGTAATTCCCCCCGAAGTGCTTTGAGAGCAGAGGGAAGTTTAGGCAGCATTGTACAAAGCCAAAAATTGCATGAGAAGTTGTGGCTGCCCTGGAAGTGTCCAAGGCCAGGTTGGACTGGGCTTGGAGCAGCCTGGGATAGTGGAAGGTGTCCCTGCCCATGGCAGGGGGTGGAACTGGATGGACTTAAATGTTCCTTCCAACCCAAACCATTCCTTGGTTCTGTAATTTTGTGATTCTATGATTCCATAACTAAAAATGAAATAAAGTTTTGTGTTGACAAGTAATTGGCAAATGTATGGAATTTCTCAGTAAATCATCACCAGAAAATTTATATAGAATAACAGAATAATAGAATAATAGAATCATACCACCAGTGGAGGAAACAAGGTGGGCATGTGCTCAGGCTGATACTTCCCTTCCTGTGTCAGAGCATTCCCAAGCACTCCTCAAGCTGGAACTTAAGAAAGCGGAAAAAAAAAAAATCCCAACAGCTTTACAGTTTGGTCTGTGACAGAGAGTATTTGCTATGTTTTGGCAGAGGATTTATTTAGGGGGTGTGTATGAAGCTTGGAGAGAGCTCTCTGCACATTTTGTAGTGGCAGCCGCTGACGCTGCCTCGAGTTGCAGCCAAAGCCAGGCTGATTTCAGCTCCATGTGTGTTTTACTCAGTGTTACTCCGTGCTGGAGTCATCTTGTAAAGCTGAATGATCTCACAGATCTGAAGATCAGCAGTATATTATCTTACTTAGCTTGCAATTCAAGATTTTAAAGATTAATTAGAAAAGCTGCACTGAATGCACATGTGTACATGCATATAATTGTATCAGGTACCTATATTTTTCTTATCCTTGGACTGTTCTTGCTTGAAATCCTTCATTCTGCTCTCCTCTGAGCTGTTCCTTTCTTACTAACAGGAGTTGCTCTTCTTCAACAAAAAGTGCTTATCCCTATTGTATGTCTTTTAAAATCTGTCCATTTAAATTAATATTTAACAGAGCAGAGACATGTCTGTGGTATAATGTATCCACTTATGGCTAATCGTTATTTGAGGCGATTGAGCCTCTTTGTACTTAATTTTTTGTGCTTTTTATCCAGCAGAATCATTTGCAGATTGCAGTGTAAGAGCTGATTTACACCTCAAAGTAGACTATTTCTCCTGGAGCTCTGGGTTTATTAGTTACCAGCATCCTTTTAGCAGCACAAAGGGAACACTGAGTATGGAAGGATCTCATCCCAAACCAGAAATCCCAATTCCTGTCCCGGTTTAAGGTGTAGTTACCAAACTATTGACACCCACTTGTACAATTATTTTCTTAAAGGCTTTGGAATGATTAATTGACACTGCTGGGATTTTTTATTCCAGCTGACTTCATTTATCTGTTCCTTCACTGAAAGGGTGCTCAGGCACTGGAACAGGCTGCCCATGGTGGAATCATCATCCTTGGAGGGATTTCAGAGCCATGTGGACGTGGCACTTGGGGACATGGGTCAGTGGTAGTCCTGGCAGTGTGGGTGAACTAGATGACCTGAAAGATTTTTCCAACCTTAATGGTTCAGTGATTCCAAATGAGGTGCCCAGTCAGAACTGCTGGTCTTGGCTCCCTCTCAGTCACTGACACTGCCATGTGTCTTCTCCTAGAAGTCCTGACCTTTTGGCTCCAGCTTTGACTGGATCTGCACCTCAGACACGGAATCTTTGGTGGGATGAGCTCTGCCACCCCATCAGGGATCCCTGAACATCCTCTTTTTATTTCACCATTTAAGCTTTAATTGGTTGATAATGATTTAGTTAGGATTTGACCATTGCTATTTATTTAATTTTATTCTTTTCTTTTTTTGTTGTTTTTTTTAGGTATGAAAAGTTTTCATGGGTGATGAGATGTTCCAGTGCTTGGATCAATCTGTTTTGTTTAACGTGGGAAGGAATGGATTTTTTTTTTCCATGTTGTTTGGTTGGGTTACTTTAAGTTCCTGGAATTTTACATCAGCAGAACTGATCCAGGTATAGAGACAGAGAATCAAGAGATCAGAATGATTTGGGTTGGAGGGGAACTTAAAACCCATCTTGTTCCACCTCTCTGCCATGGGAAGGGGTACCTTGCACTATCCCAGGTTGCTCCAAGCCTCATCCAGCATGGCCTTGGACATTTCCAGGGATGAATGAGATGATTTTTAAGGTCCCTTCCAACCCTGTCTATCCTGTGATTCCCTGCTTCTCTAAAAGCTCATCAGAAATAACTCCACTCCACGGGATTTTTAGCGTGCTCTGTTCTCCCTCAGCCACTGCTGAACCCTGTGACAGAGCAGGCCTTTAACTCCCAGCCTGCTGTGTCTCCCGAGTTCAGACATTTCCGCAGAAGATTAAACAAGTCAGAGAAATTAGCTTTGATCCCTTTCTGCCAGCATGGGATTATTCCACATCACGCTGGGTTTGAAGTTCACTCCTAATCCAGTTTTACACGGCCCGGGGGGACCGGGCTCCTCCCGGCTCCGTCTGCGCCACGGCCCCGCTGCAGCCTCTGATTTAGTGGCACTTCCTTGATGCTGAGGTTCAATTTGCATCCCCATTACTGCATCCCGTTCCATCCTGTGCCATCCCATAACTGCTTCCTGGGATTGTTACCCTCCCCATGCTGTTTTGGGTGCTCACTACATATATTAATATACATTGATGTATATTTAAACTACACCCCTGCAAACAGCTCTGGTGTGCCATGTGGAGGTTTTCAGGCTGTAGGAACAGATTTACATAGAAAAAGGGTTTGGAATGTCCAGCCTGGATCTTTGTGCACAGAAACAACTTGGTGTGAAATGAGATTCCAAGAGCCACCTGTGCAGAACTGATGCTGACCATGGCAAGGGTCCTCTCCCTGTTGTTCAGAGATTTAGTGCTCAGTTCTGAGGAGTTTTCAATCACACTACATTTTATTTATGATATTTGTAACCCCATAAGTTTTCTTCCTAATAAATGTGTATTTTCAGGCCGAAAAAATCCTTGTCTGTGATCCTTTGAAATGCCTTTTTACAGGCATTCAGCATCCTGAACATTTTTTCTTCACACACACCAGGCATGGGGGTAGCAGAGCAGCAGAGCTCTCCACCCAGGAGTTGTTTGAAGTCCCCAAAGGATGCATTTAAAAGCAACACCGTGTTTTGCTGGACTGGCAAAAGCTCAGTTTAGCACCTACATCACTCCCAGGGATTTTTCAGGAACTGCCTCCTGGAGCAGAAAGCTCTAGATACGTCAGAAATGTGGTTTATACACCAAAAAATGGGGTTTGTATGTAAGAGTTACAATTTCAAGTTTTTAAGGGTGGCTGCATTTTAGTGGGCAGCCCAGGAGATCCCAGAATGGAATTCTCCTCCCTGTTCCTGCCCTGTGCCTTCCTTTCATACACACTTTGTAACAGTATTTCATTTTTCCTCAAGAATGCAGCATTCATAGAAGGAGAGTTTCTACCACTCCTATGGCATGGTTGGCAGAGAGTATCCCTGTTTTTCCATGCTGAGTTGCTTGGATAGCCCCTGCTCCTGCTTTTTCCTTCACTTTCCTTCCTTCAGAACCTAAATCCATCCTGGTGATATTTAATCAGAGTCACAGAATGGTTTGGGTTGGAAGGGACCTTAAAAATCATCTGATTCCAACCCCCTGCCATGGACAGGGAACCATCCTCCTCCCCCAGAGCTGTCCTTGGCAGAAGAGCACCGTTAATCCTGATGAGAACCAGCAAATCCAGGGATTTCACAGCACCCCTGCAGCAAAGGTGTTTTGGAATTGTCCTCTTCCATCTTAACATGGGTTTGACCATACCAGGAGCACCCTCTACCAAAAAAGAAGATTTTTCTTAAGCACATCAGCTCTGGAAGGTCACAAGGCTGTCAGAGTGACTTATCTGCTCTCCTCTGGAAATGGCATTTCTGGAAGGCTGTGGCGGATGCTGCTCTGGCAGTCTGGGCTGAATCCTGCGGAAGGGCTTCAGGAGATCCATCAGATGCCCTACTTCATTTAAAATGTTTAGAGTTTCTTTTATTTTTTTTTATATTTTTTGTTTTGTTCTCTTCACTGTAGTAAAATTATTTTTACGACCCTCCGGGTATTACCTGCTTTTATAAATCTTTCTATAATTAAATTTACAAATCCGCCTGTGAGCTGGTGATGTGTAAAACCTTGCAAATGGGACCCTTTGTGTGTTAACCTATATTTATGTTACTTTTATTCCTTCTGGCAGTAATTATCCTGGCTCTAGGCCTAGGATTAATCTATAAGATGCTGAACATGCTTGAATTTCTTTCCCCCCTTCTCTGTGGCAAACTCATCTTATGCAGAGCAGGGCATTTTTAAAACTGCTTCCTATGAAGTGGTTTCACTGTTTTACCCCTCTTAAGTGATTCACAGGAGGAGCCATGGCAGAGGTTAATTGATCCTGGGCATGGATATGGGAAGGAGAAATGATTCAATTCAGCCTCTGTCAGTTTGGTGCTGGGCTGTTTCCGAGCCTGATGACGCAGCTTTGGCTTCCTGGCCAAGGGACTGTCACCATCACTGCTCTGCAGGACTGGGGGGACAGACTGGGACAGGGCTGGGGGTGTTTTAAGAGCTGGACAGGAGCTCCAACTCTGGTCTGGTGGGGCTGGAACTTCCATGCCATGGACAACAGGCAGCTGAACAAGAACCAGGTGTGCCTAGGTAGCCAAAAAGACCAATGGCCCAAAGGCTGTCCCGGGAAATTTGTGTCCACCAGGACCAGGGCAATGCCTCTCCCCTGTGCTGGCACTGCTGGAGCACCTCCAGTGCTGAGGACAGCTCTGAGACCTTCCTGACAAGACAAAACATTGAGGGGCTGGAGCGTGTCCAGGGAAGAGAGCGGAGCTGGGAAAGGGTTTGGAGCACCAGGAGCAGCTGAGGGAGCTGGGAAAGGGGCTCAGCCTGGAGAAAAGGAGGCTCAGGGGGAACCTTCTGGCTCTGCACAACTCCCTGCCAGGAGGGGACAGCTGGGGAGGGTCAGGCTCTGCTCCCTGAGAACAGGGAGAGGAGGAGAACAGCCTCAAGATCTCCAGGAGAGATTAAGGTTAGATATTAGGAATAATTTCTTCACCAAAAGGGCTGCTGAGCCCTGGAACAGCTGCCCAGGGCAGTGGTGGAGTCCCCATCTCTGGAGGGGTTTAAAAGCTGTGTGGATGTGGCACTTGGGGACATGGGTGAGTGGTGGTCCTGTCAGTGCTGGGAAATGATTGATCTTCTATGATTGTGTTATTTTGCCATGGTCCTGAAGCCAAGGTGCTGCAAGATCCTTAAAGGAACCATGGAGGGTTTACACCCACCTTACAATACCTTGGTGGAACATTTATTCATCCTTACTGAGTAAGAGTTCAGGGACATCAAAGAGAGGCACCAACACTTTCTGGAGACAAGAAAATGGTGATTTCTGGGTGAAACACAAGCACAGTTCCAGGCATGAGCAATCCACAGACTCCCTACAGCTGGGGAAGGAAGTTCTGGTTCCCCCATCCCTAAAAACATTCAGCATCAGGTTGGGTGGATCTCTGAGCAGCCTCGTCTGGTTGAAGATGTCACCACTCACTGCAAGGCCTTTAACAGCCTTTTCCAACCCAAAATACTCCCTGTCACATGTCCTCCCCTCCTGAGCTGGCAGGTGCTGACCAGTCCTGCTCCATCCCTTTCTCCATCTCATCCTTCTCCCCACTGTGGATGGGTGAGGAAGGAGCTGAGGGACTCAGTGCTGTTTCAGGGCTGCTGCTGCAGCATCATTCATCCTCTGGGGGTGTCCTCATGGCTGAGCTGTCCTTGGGGACTGTCCCCTTGGACACAGCAGCCATGTCCCAACAGTGGTGGCCTCAACAAGTTCATAGCTGGAAGCTTCAGCCTTGCTGGATTCCTGGATCGATGCAGCCCCAGGCTCTTTGCTGCTGTGTCAGGAGAGCTGCCGTGGGCTGTAGCAAACTTTGCCCACCGGGAATTTTTTCCTTAGAAAACCTTTCTGGAGTCATTGATTTGCAGCGTGTCTGAGCCAAATTTAAGCATGGAGCCACAGAGATCTGAATTTAGTTGTGCTGGCTGTTTTCCCTGGGAGGAGGGATCATAGGGATGGATTTGATTGCCTGGGAAAATTAGTGTTGATTTCAGTGAAGAATATTTTATTACAGTGTTTGCATTGGCATTGTCTTCATAGGTTAATGGCTGAGAGTTTCCTGTGTTTCCTGTGCTTGTGTGTATTTAATAATTTAATCTATTCCTTCTGAATACTGGCTTGGACTAGAAAAGAAAAAAAAAATGAAAGGGGCTGGCTGCCTACTCTTAATATACCATCATAAAATAAAATCACTAATCCCAAAGGTGGAGTTGCAATTAAAAAGAAAGAAAACCGCTGTTGAAAAGTATTGAAACTGAATAATATGATCTAAAATGGACATTGCCTGTGGTGTTTGCTTCAGATAGTGAAGATGCTGAGGTTGTAGTGCCTTGAAAAACGGATGCTGTTACAGAATCCCAGGTTTGGGTGGGGAGAGACCTTAAAGCTCCTCTCATTCCACTCCCTCCCATGGGCAGGGACAGCTTCCAGTATCCCAGGTTGCCCCAAGTTCCTTGGGGAGCCTGTTCAGTGGCCAAACACCCTCTGGGGAAGAGCCTTTTCCCAATATCCAGCCTAACCCTCTCCTGACACAGCTTCAGCCCTTCCTGGGTCCTGTCCCTGCTCATAAGAGAGCAGAAATCAGAAGTGCCCTAATTAGAACTGGAGGATCCAGCATGGAGAATCCTTTCCCTCTTCGGTTTTACAAATATAAAATGACAAGTTGACCAAGATATTGGCCTTTAAACCCTGTTTTTCTCCTGTGTGGGCTGTCAAAACTCCCCCTCAAACTCCCTCCAATCCCCTCAGGCATCATCTCCACACCAGGAAGGTTCCCCTGCCCAGTGGATCCAAACATTTGCTGCACATGTGGGGCACAGGAGAGCCAGGGAGGCTGTTCAGCACCATCGGGCAGCTCAGTCCACCTCGGTTTGGGATCTGGTTTGCGATGATCAGGGCAGGTGAGAGTTGTTGCTGCAGGTTGTGTGTCTGGGAGTCTCCCAAATTCCCTCTGGCTGCTTCCAGTGGAGATGGGGAGCTCCAGGACAGGGCAGGAGTGCTCCAAGCTCCTCAGCTGGGTGCTTTAACCTGCCTGGCAGTTTTCCCTTCTTTCCTTTCCTGGGTATCACTCCAGGCCACAGGAAGTTTTGGATCAAGAGGAATTACCTTCAGACAGTAATGAAAGAGGCTGTGCTCAGGCTTGCTCATAAATGCAGCCCTGGACCTGTTAAATCAGGCTGTGTCTGGCACTGGGGGATGAGTGCAATCTAATAAAGGTACTACAAGCACTCGAGTTTGGGCAATTAAAATGATAATGATATGCTGGAGCTAACGAGGCTGAGGTGAGGCTTTATGGGGCCAGGGAGTGCATTCATGTCTGCACTGGCACAGAGAAGCTGTGGCTGCCCCTGGATCACTGACAGTGTCCCAGGCCAGGTTGGACGGGGCTTGGAGCAACCTGGGATAGTGGAAGGTGTCCCTGCCCATGGCAGGGGATGGAACTGGATGAACTTTAAGGTCCCTTCCAATTCTGTTTGCAGAGCTTCTGGTCTGCAGAAGAGAAATAAAGGGACTGATAGGAGGGAAGGATTGACCATCACTTAAAGTATTGCACATTTTATGTAAGACCTGAGGCTCGGTTCATAGAACCACTGAATGGTTTGGCTGGGAAGGAACCCTAAAAACCATCCAGTCCAACTCCCAGCACAGGCAGAGACACCTTCCACCCTCCCAGGTTGCTCCAGGCAGGAATCCTTCCTTTACAGTAGCATTTTCCTGGTTCAGGAGTAGCAGCCAGGCTGTGCTCCCTGTGAGCAGCTTCCCTTTATGAGAGGAGCAGAGCAGGAGCAGAGGAATCCCTGTGACCCACCACTGTCATTCACTGCCTTCAGAGCTCTCCGTGGGCAGCACAAGGGCTCCTTTATGGCATTGTGTTTACCAAAGCTGCCTGGAGGAGGTTATTTAAACTGCAGTGGTTTGAACCATGCTCTTGACATAATTTTTTCTCCATCTGTAGCTTAAATATCAGCCTCTTCTCTGAACTGAATGACTCTCATGGTTACTCAGATGCTTTCAAGGTGCAGTCGTTCCCTTTGTGAGCACCTGTGACATTTGGAGCTGCCCAGTCTGATTGCTACAGAAATCCAGCGTGTTCCAAGGTCTGTGTGGAAATCACAGCAGTTACAGAAGCACCTGGAGACACTGGGGTCAGGCTGGATCCTCTGTATGAAACCATTCAAATTAGATATTAGGAATAATTTCTTCCCTCTAAGAGTGAAGAGGCCTTGGCACAAGTTGTCCATAGAAGCTGTGGCTGCCCCTGGATCCCTGGAAGGGTCCAAGGCCAGGCTGGAGCAACCTGGGATAGTGGAAAGTGTCCCCATGGCAGGGGTTGGGATGCAACACTCTTTAATGTCCCTTCCAGCCAATAGTTCAAATAACTTGTTCTGCAATCTCCAAATGTAATTACTAAATGAATCTTCATTTGATGCAGGAACAGTCCAAATGTGTGTTTCTGTGGCCACAAAATAAAAAGAGGTGGTTTTCATTTTCAAAAGGAAGAACCCAAACCTGGAGAGAAAGCCCCAGGAGCAGCATCCTTTAAAGCGTCCTGCAGCTCTGTTTCTTTGTGTGTGGGAAGGAAGATTTGTGCCCACTCAAAAAAGCCAGGCTTTTCCAAATAAATAAATAAACACCATTCCTGGGGTGAAATTCTCAAAGGCTTCTAAGAGAATCAGCACTACTGGCCAGGGTGGCAGGAGGGAAAATTCCAGCCACTTGGAATTCTACAGCTCCAGCCAAGCAGATGAAGACATGAGGGAGTGGGGGACCTGGAACTGGTGAAAAAAGCCAGCATGGCCTCTCACTGCTGAGAGCAGAGTCGGGATGCTCAGCCTCCTGGAGGAGAGCTCCAAAGTGCTTCTCATGGCTTGGAAACACCTCAGATTCCTTCATTAGAGCACAGAGCCAGAGAATTGCTAAGGTTGGAAAAGTCCTACCAGATCATCCAGTCCAACCATTCCCCCAGCACTGCCAAGGCCACCACTGACCCATGTCCCCAAGGGCCACATCCATATGGCTCTTTAATCCCTGCAGGGTTGAGGACTCCACCACTGCCCTGGGCACCCTGTTCAGTGCCTTATCACCCTTTCCATGAGGAATTTTTTTCCTAATATCTTAATATCCAATCAAAACTTCTGGCACAACTTGAGGCCATTTCTTCTCATCCTGTCCCTGTTCCCTGGAGCAGAGCCTGACCCCCCTGGCTGTCCCCTCCTGTCAGGGAGTTGTGCAGAGCCACAAGGTCCCCCCTGAGCCTCCTTTTCCCCAGGCTGAGCCCCTTTTCCCAGCAGGGCTGGGTGAGGTGCTGGATTATGTTTGGATTTAGCAGCCTCCAGCTGAGTTTGCAGGAGTTCCCAGCCTGTGCCCCAGAGCCAGTGGCAGAGCAAGTGCAGCTGTCAGCGAGCTGCCAGGTGGATTTTGGTCCCTGTGGTGCCTTCACTTCCAGTCTTTCCTCGTTCTGAGGCCTCTGGGGACAGCCTCACTCTCTAATGCAATTTGAGAGCCATCACTCAGAGAAACTCTGAGGGAGCCCAGCACAGACCTGCTCCCACCTTTGCTGATCCCGCTGCTTTTGCTGCAGGAAGAGCTGCTGTGCTCAGGTGTTTGTCCTCACGTCCCTGCACCAAAGTGTTTGTTTGCCATGAGGAAATCCCACGGCGCATGAAGAGCCCCCGGCTGCCCTCAGCACCAGCACGCCATCCACGGCTCTGTCCTCCCGTGATCCCAGCAAGTGCTGCAGTCCCAAACGAGGCATCTCCACGGCACAGACAGGACAGGCAGGCCAGGGGCAGCTGAGGAGACCTCCCAGAGCAGGAGCTGTGTGAATTGAGGGGTCGGGTAAGGATAGGGAAGAGGCTCCGCCAGGCTGGGATTGTGTTCAGCTCCTCCTATGCCCACACATGGGAGGCAGCTCCAGGAAAAACCACGGCAGCTTCCACTGGCTGCCTGAAGATTTCACCATGAGCTGCAGTGGGAGCCTGGAGAGGAGACTTGGAGGTGGATACCTGTGTTTTGGTGGGCTGGGAATTACATCGGGGATGGAGTCCCATCCACAAAGCATCTCCATGCCCTGAGCAGCTGTGGCTGCCCCTGCATCCCTGGAAGTGTCCAAGGCCAGGTTGGACAGGGCTTGGAGCAACCTGGGATAGTGGGAAGTGTCCCTGCCCATGGCAGGGGATTGAAATGAAACAATTTATAAAATCCTTTCCAACTCACACCGTTCCATGATTCCATGATGGCTATAGATGGGAGAGCAGTGAGGTCTCTGAACATTTTCAGTGCAGAGCCAGGAACATCCCATGGAAAACCATGCACATCCCATTACCTGTGCAGGCTCTCCAGGGTTTTGGGAGCCTCCCAGCGAGGGAGAGACGTGGGGGAAGTGAGTCCCAGGTGGGAGTGTGTTTTTGTACCAACACTGAATTCAAAAGGAGCAGTGAGTGCACAGACAGCTGAGCAACAGCGCAGCCTCCACTTTCCTTTCACACCAGGAATTGTTTCCACTCAAAGGGCTGCTTTGCATTTTTATTTAATATGAATTTCCCTTTTAACAGTGTCACTCGTGACTCTCAGGTACAGCCTGTGATTCTTCACATCTGACTACAAAAAGCCAGGCTGGGCACTGTGCTTTCCTGAGCTGGAAATTCCTGCCCTCTTAGTTTGTGGGCAGGAATAGCTTTTCCCACTTTCCTGGGAGAATCAGTATTGAATAGAGGATAAAATGCTTCCCTGAGTCCTGGGACATATGGATCTAGAATTGAGCTACCCACTAACCTCCTGCTAAGTTTTTGGGGACAAGATCTGTTGCCTGCCAGATGTTTGTGCTCTGTCTGGCACAGCAGGGCAGTCTGGGTGCTATTTTTGTAGCTGTGTTAAATAACTCTGTCTACAGGGTTTTGGAGGTAGGAGGGGAAGGTCTGTCAGGGCTCTTTAAAGTGTGACTTGGTGGTTTCTTCGTGTTCAGGCTCATGTAACACAGGAGATGCTGTGATTCCACAGCCTCATGTGTGGCTTCATCCACCCCCAGAGCTGCCTCTCTCCTGTGTCTGGTGTTGGGCAGGATTCAGACAGGCTGAGAGAGCTGGGGGTGCTCACCTGGAGAGGAGAAGGATCCAGGGAGAGCTCAGAGCCCCTTCCAGGGCCTAAAGGGCCTCCAGGAGAGCTGGAGAGGGACTTGGGACGAGGACCTGGAGGGACAGGACACAGGGAATGGCTTCCCACTGCCAGAGGGCAGGGATAGATGGGATATTGGGAAGGAATTGTTCCCTGTGAGGGTGGTGAGGCCCTGGCACAGGGTGCCCAGAGAAGCTGTGGCTGTCCCTTGATCCCTGGAAGTGTCCAAGGCCAGGCTGGATGGGGCTTGGAGCAACCTGGAGTAGTGGAAGTTGTCCCGGCCCATGGCAAGGGGATGGAACCAAATTATTTATAAGGTTCCTTCCACCCAAACCAGTTTAAAATTCCATGATTATTCTTTAAATAAACTTTTATTTTAAAAGTTTTATAAAGTTTCACACTGCAGGGATATGTTGGCCTTCTCTTAAATGTAAGATTTATTTTAAATGGATATAATACATGAATCCTGTGCTCCATCTCAGCATCAATTCCACAGTTTAGGTGGAAACTTTGAAACATTGAAGAACTCATAGTTGTTGACCTTGGCTGTGTTTTGTGCTACCTGTTCCCTCCAACCCTTCTCCATTTCCCTGTTTGTGGAGTTCCAAAGCACAGAGGTGGATGTTGGGCAACCACTGCAGCTTAGAGTACCTTATTTTACTTCAAATCCACAGGTCTGGGTTCCATCAAGCAGAGTCCTAAATGAAAACTTAATTAGGTGAAACCCTCATTAGGTGATGCCTCTGCTGGTGGACACACCTTCAGCAGGGAAAGGGGCTGGCAGAAAGTCTCTCTGCCCATCTTGAGGCGGATGTCCCACACCACTTCCAGCCACAACCTTCCTGCTGCCATGTCCCACTTCACAGCTGGCCTCCAGGTGGGAATAACAATGCCTGTGGTGGCTCAGGGCCTGTCACTGTCCCCAGCCTCCACAGCATTGAAGGGTGGATGTCCAAAAGCTCTTGAAGTGCTGGCTCTGTACCAGCTGCTGTTCCCTCTCTGCTGGGAGCTGCCCTGTCACACAGGCTGGGGAAACAAAGCCAGGACAGCCGGGTGTGGAATGGCTCAAAAGCCTCTTTTGTTTGCCTCTTGCCCTTGAAAGGCAAAATGATGTCGTGGAGGAGAGGTGGAGGCACGAGAAAGCTCCTTGTGACTCTGGCACCTGAGAGTGGGGAGCTCATTGCATAACCCACCTTGCCACGCTCCCAAACCCTGTGGGGTGGTGATGTGGTGACCAAAAGGAGGCTCTGAAGAGTCCAGAGCATCCTTCAGAGGTTTTCCAGCTCTGCTTGATGCTTGTGCATCGCCTCTGTTGTGTGGCCTCCAGCACAGAATCCACAGCACTTGTGCAAATTAATTACAATGTCTTGAAAAATAAGACATGCACAAGGAGTTTTGGGGCAAGGAAGCTTCAAAGACAGGTTGGATTTGGCTTGGAGCAACCTGAGATAGTGGAAGGTGCTTCTCCCCATGGCAGGGGGTGGAACTGGATGATCCTTAAGGGCCATTCCAACCCAAACCCTTCAGTGATTCTGTTCTCGAGGTAAGGTTGGCAAGGATTGGCTCAATCAAAGAGAAAATTCCAATAAGGCGTTGAATTTTCTGGCTGCTGATTGCAATGGAGCTGAGGCCCAAAATGAAGAAATGGTGTTTTAAACCCTCCATACAAGGATTTCTGCAGGGAAGATAATAATGGCACAAGCTCAACCAAGTACAAGGTTTTCTGAGGCAAATGAACTCCCACAGACAGCAGAGAACAAGGAAAGAAAACGAAAGGGGGGAAAAAAACCCAGCTGGGTTGGAGCAGAACTGACTCCTGGAAATCCTCCAGGCTTTGGAAATTGGTAGGCTTCTGGTTCTTGATGGATCCCTCGTGGAGCTTAACAAAGGCTGGAATATAAAGATATGTTTATACCTTTTCTTTGGGAGTCATTTTGCCTCTGTTGTGGTCTACAGGACTGTGCCCTCAAGCCTAAAAATAGGGGTAATTGATGTAATCCTAAACCAAGGGAACACACCAGCTGAGTGCACAGATTATCAACCTGTCCCCTCAGCACCTGCAGGCTGGGGAGGGGACGTGCAAAGAAGAAATCTTTTTGAATGTTGCCCCCCTATCATTACAAGTGGTGAAAAAGCAGTGAGTGATGTGAGTGGGGGGTGGAAGGGACAATTTGGGAACCCAGAGGTGCTTTGGGGATGGATTTCAGGAAGCTGATAACTTCTCTGGATGCCAGCCCACAGCTCTGGAAGATAACCATCCACAAGTGATGGAGGTGACTTCTCTGTCTGAATTTAAGTTGTTTTAAACCTCCCACTGCTGTTTTATTGTTAGAAAGGTAGCCCATGGAAGCTCAGGCTGGAATTCCCTCTGAGTTACCAAATGAGAGCCTGAGATCACATCTTTTCCAAGAGGTGTCCAGCTCTCAGGTGCATTTCCACATTATTCTGTGTCCTCATAGCCTCAGTCTGCACCAGGGGAGGTGCAGGTTGTACATCAGGAGGAATTTCTTCATGGAAAGGGTGGTCAGGCATTCAAGGGACCACTCAGGGAAGTCATGGAGCACCCCCTCCCTGGAGGTGTCCAGGGAAGGACTGGACATGGCACTCAGTGCTCTGGGTGACAAGGTGGGGATTGGTCACAGGATGGACCCATGGTCTGGGATGTCTTTTCCAACCTAAATAATTCTGGGATTCTGTGGAAGAGGCAGTCTCCACCAATATCCTCATAGCAGGGGTGTCTTTTGTTGCCTCTGAGAGCCATTGGGTTGGACTTAAATCCTTTGTTCAAGATTTCACTGAAGACAGGATTATTTTGTCTCTTTCATCAGTGCCAGGGGGATCAGAACAATGATGTTGTGATGTAGAAACAACTCTTTGCAAAGAGCCTTCATCGAGGAAGAGGAGCTCTGCAGGGTCCTGCTGGCCACCAGTGCCTGGTTTCAGCTGGAATCTTGGGTACCATGGAGGATGTGCAGAGATGTGTCACGGATGGAGTGACAGGATGAGGGGGAATGGCTTCCAACTGAGAGGAGATTTAGTTGGGATATTGGGAAGGAACTCTTCCCTGTAAGGATGGTGAGGCCCTGGCACAGGGTGCCCACAGAAGCTGTGGCTGCCTCTGGATCCCTGTCAGTGTCCAAGGCCAGGTTGGACAGGGCTTGGAGCAACATGGGATAGTGGAAGGTATCCCTGGGAAGACAAAAATGAGCATCAGGAGCACTCCTGGCTCCAAAGGGGCCACTTCTCCATGCCTGGCCCGTGCTCTGGCTGGAATGCAGAGCAGCACTGACCCTTCCAGCCACAAGGCTGGAGATTTTAAAGCTCTTCTGGGGAGAGTCCTCATGCCCAGAGTAACTGTGTCTTCATTATGTCTGGTAGCTGCTGCTGAAAAATTAATAACGCACTTACGGGCCTTAGTTAAGGAGCCTGCTCCGGGCAGGGAGGAAACGTCCCTGCTGATGGGGCCTGGAAACCTGGAGAGCCAAGTGGTGCCTGCTATTTATTCCCTTTTATTTAGCATCCATATTTAATGCTTTGCCTCTTTCAATGGCTCTGCAAATACGAACAAATTAATTGGGGAGTTACTGCAGCGCACATAACGAGGAGAGCGCTGCTAATTAGTCAGGGCGGGGTGTTGATGGAGCTCTGTTCAACAGGTGCTCCTGTTCATTCCCTCCTTCCAGCCTAAGTTCTGGTTTCAGCTGCGTTTAGCTGATGGGGGAAATCCAAAATTCAGCAAAAATGCCTTCTGAAGGGTTTTTCTCAAAAAGGAAAAGCGAAACATCTGTGTTCTAGGAAGAGGAGTTACACTGATGTGTTTTATTTATGGATTTAACTCATTTTAAAATTCTTTTTTTTTCTTCTTTTTTTTAGCCTTATTCCCTAGATAGCATTAAAACATACCTGGCTGGGACTGAATCTCTGATTAATTGCTTTGCAGCAAATGAGAACATTTCGACAAATCCTCCATGCACATTTTAGATCCCAACCCAGTGGTAATGTATTGGACAGTGAATCACAATGAGCAAGGTAATTCCACCCCTGTTAGAATGAGGCTCATTTCATAGAAGAGATGATTGAATTTGGAATTCCTGGTCTCTCTGTTACTGCAGTTACTGGGAGGTGTATTTCTGGTTTGGTCAAGAGAGAGTTTCCCAAGAGTCTTCTCTTGTTGTGTCGCTTCTCATTTCTCCACCCTATCCATCCTAAATCTCTCTTTAATATTAGTGGGAATATGGTTGAGCAGGAAATGAATGCAGGAGGAAGTTAGGTTGAATTTCTGTCAAAAACTCCTTCCAGTCCTACAAAAATGGACCCAAATCCTGGGAATTGTTGTAGAGAGGTGGGGGGTGAGTTACCAAGACAGAAAAGAATTCCTCCAGGAAGGTCTGTGGAGTGTCTATTCTTCATTCCCTTCAGGAAGAACTTTCCCATGCAGTGGCTGAGCACTGGACCAGGCTGCCCAGAGAGGGTGTGGAGTCTCCAGCTATTCCAGACCCATCTGGGCACAATCCTGTGCCCTGTGCTCTGGGATGACCCTGCTGGAGCAGGGAGATGAGACCAGATGAGCCTACTGGTGCTCCCTTCCAACCTTTACCATCCTGCATCCCCTGGCTTTGCTCTTTCCTGGCTGAAAGGGCCATTTTCTGTGATTTTCCTGTACAGAGAGAGTGTTCATGGCCCAAATCCCAGCTGTGAACCCAGGACAAACAAATCTCTGGTCTCATTCTTCTCCTTCCTGCTTCACCTTCCCTCCTGCCATTCCAGTAGCAGGAATTCCTGTCTGACTCTGCCTTTTTTGCCCTGAAGACGCCACCAACCTCCTTGCTGGGTGTTTTCCCACTGAGCAACTTCACTGCCCCCTGGGATGCTCCTTTTCCAGCTCTCATCCCAGTCCTTCCATCCCCTCTGGGATGCTGCCACATCTTGCTGCCTTGCAGGGTGCTGCTGATGCTCTGTATCCTCCCGGGAATGGCGTGGGGTTGAGTTCATCCTGGGCTCCAGGACGTTTCCGCTCAGCCCCTGTGGAGGCTGGGGGAATGCTCTGCTGGAATGTGGGGAGATGATGTCCTGGAGGCTGGGGAGATGCTCTGCTGCAATCTGGGGAGATGCTGTCGTGGAATCTGGGGAGATG
>VWYP01018988.1:39056-60788 GCA_013400435.1 Pycnonotus jocosus | reverse complement strand
TTTTTTTTTTTTTTTACTCTTTAGAAGCAAGATATACCAAGCTGGTATTTTGGTCCTTTTTTCAATGTTAATCAATAACATCAAATTTTTAGAGAAGCCTCTGTGCTTCAGTCTGCCACTCTCTTCTTATATGACCTTAGCCTAGTTTAGTGGGCTTCCTGATTGATAATGTACACAATTTTACTAGTAGATTTCTGGTTTAAATTAATTCCATGGTAGCTGTGATTGAAAACCGTTACCATCTGATAGATGTTCTGTGTTACTATTCATGAAGAATGAGTTATTGGGCTTTATCTATCCACAGCAGCTGAAAGCAAACAGGTGTCTCTGTCATTAAACCACAGACAACAAATAGCATCCTTCTGGTGTTGTAAGATGTGAAAAGCATCAAAATTCAGATCTTGCTCCTTCCATTGAAGCAATACAGCTGTTACTTGATAACAATTGTTTTTCACTGAGAGCATATGTGACTCTATGTCCATGATGACTCTCACTGTAAATGGCCTAAAAATAATTCTAATATGCATTGCATTAGTCCAAACACTTATTAGGTCAAAAGGTTTTTTTTGTTTGGATTACTAGATCTGACAGAATTTCTGATGAAAGAACATATAGTCAAATGTTAATACTTGTTTAGGAAAGCTATATTTAAAATAGTCCTACAATTGATTTCAGAATCAAAATTTTTCCTTCCCTGAAAATTTGATATTATATTAAAAAATTATGGAGTAAATAAAATTTAATTTTCTGTGTTCTAATATTCTGCAAAATGTGCTTATTTTATTCTATGTAATTTTAAAAATATTTGCTTCCTACTTTTTTACAGGGTGTCTGGTTGAAACCAGACAGTGGTCATCTTCCTCTGTAACCTGACTGGTTCTGGGTAAACACATACAGATCTAAAAATTTTAATTCACATTCTTATCAGCCATTGTCATCCAGGTTATTTACCATTGGTGGGCCATGAGAACACCCCCAGTAAAACCACAGAATGGCTTGGGTTGGAAGTGACATTAAAGATCATCTAATTCTGCCTTCTGCCATTGGCAGGGGGACCTTCTTCAAGAACCATGTTGCTCAAAGTCCCATCCAACCTGGCACCAAACGCTGTCCCAGTGCTTTACCACCTTCACAGTAAAGAGTTTTTTCTTAATATCTGATCTAAATTACTACTCTGAAACTTGAGTACTTTCAAAACGAGATATGCAGCTCTGAGTGAAGCATTTGTTCTCAACTGTTGCGGCACCCTTTATAAAGGGAAAAAGACCGAAGATGTACCCATGCATGGAATGGAACAGCTCTTCGTCTTCTCTGCCCATACTTTCTCAAAAGTTTGAATATATCCACACCAACATATTTGTTAGCAGTCTACCCTACCATGTCTCTCTGTTCCCAAAGGGAGGAATGCTTTCAATGAACATACACACAGAGCTCTAATTCCATCTTGGTTTTTGTCCACACTACATTTGCAGGCAGGCTGGAAGGATCAGTGTTCATTTACACTAATTTCTTAGAAATGTGACAGCCACCTACATAATACCATTTCCTGGTTACTTTCTCACTTTGTCTGGTATATTAACTGCTCTTCAGTATTTATTCACCATTTTTTCCCAAACCTATTACAAAAATCCCCTAAGTTTTTAACTAATTAACTGAGTTTTGGCCCTGCTTGTCATCTAGATCCTATCTCTCTAAATATTCTCACTATTCAGTGAGGGTGTTGTGATTGTTAAGCCACTGTCCTTCCAGCAGCAATGTCTGGGCAGCCAGGCACTGACTCACAAGATGCATCCAGGATTGTTCAAGCTTTTCCATTCATTTCCCCATTGGGCGTAACCCACCATCGCTTGGGCTCCCCTGCCTTTCACAGGCATTGCCCTTCTAAGTAATTGACTTGAAAAAATAAAGAGAATAAAAATATTTTAATGGTAACTGAAAGGAAGAAAATGTACAAGTAGTAAGAAATAAGCCTTTTACAATATTCTAGTGACACTTCATATTTAATTAGGCCTGAAAAGAAAGTATGATTTATGAATGATAGCACAGTATAATTTGGCTTTGTCTTTCCATCAAGAAGACATTCTTTAGAGAAAGGCTAAATTAAAAAATAAGTAAGCCATGTTTGGTAAATTAAATTATTGCACAGTGCAATGCATTACATTAAAATCCTTCACAATTTCTGTCATTCAAACTCCAGCTGTGACTCCGTAATAAAATGGAGTAGTAAAATTGAAGACAGAGGCACATTTAATTAATATGTATTTTGTAAACTGTGATACTGCATACCACAAAAAGGCATATAATATATTAGAAAGAAATAAAATGGAATAACCAACAAAACAACTAAAAATGAGGCAGAAAATCAAAACCTGGTATTATCCTAGCCTTCTCTCAACAGTTCTGTGCAGTTAAGTTCCCTCTACCAATGTTATAGGGAACATAAACACTTAATTGAGGAGAACTATTTCACTTGGCTTCTAAAATTTTAGGAAAATTTGGTGCCTAAGCAAGAAACGCTAGCATCAACAGAATTAGTCACTTTAAGCTGCTTCTCTTGGGCCATTCATCCTTATAGTGCTCTATTTATTATCATAAACTGCAAATCATGTGAAATATTACCCCCAATTTACAGGACAAGTAAGACTTAAGCAATAGAATAAAGACAAAAATATAGTATCTGGATATCAGGTTTTCAGGTATTTTGTACTTTTTGGGCAAAATTTCTCCAATTATGGTAGTGTATGATAGAATTTCTTATATTAAAGCAAAGTTTTCACTGAATTTAACAGGATCTGTGACTACACTAGGAATCAATTTCTCACCATGCAATGACTCTCAAGACCTTCTCTGTTACTTTTTCTGCTCCCCCATTAAAAGGATTGGTGTTTCACAAATACCTGCCAAGTTACTTTCACATCAAAGATATGAAAGTGAAGTTTTGGACTTTCAAGTCTGAGGTAAAAGAATTGTATTGCAGATATGCTGATATGTAGAGTTTATATTTTCTTTTGAAATGTAGTGGTCTTGTTTGCAAATTAAAAGGATAATAAAAGTTGTTTGTTTTTCATGTTTTGGTTTTTTTTTTCCCCTTAGGACTGTTTTCTACAAATATTTTCATTTCATAAAAAAATAGAAAATCAAACTGTAGTAATGCTATCACTGGTGTTACACAGTATGCTCTGATGTGAATTTATCAAAGAAAACATATGTATTTGTAATATATGTATTTACTTTACAAAGTAATATATGTAAGATTTACCGGTAAGAATATTACCTATATGTGATAATTTATCCTAATGTTTAAAATAAATCTTGTCATAATAAGGCAAAAAGATATTAAAAAGGAATAAATAATGCAAGTATAATAAAAGGCAAAGCATATGTCTAGGGAGATGTATTTTTAGGGTTCACAAATGGATATTCTTGGGCCATCATGATGCATTGCTTTTTTTCGTGTTAAATTCAAATAAACAAAATTAATGAACTTGATTTTATAATCTTAATACATATTATTTTGCAATAATCTTGATTTACAATTACTTGTTTTGAATTGCAATTAAACCATGGCATTCTGTGACAATTCCATTTGTATTGGTCACAAAGAAACTCAGGAAAGGTAAAAAAAGGTGAATTACATCCTATAAAAAGTATGATAATATTCTTTCTTTTGAGCAGTAGTTTTTTAAAATAATACTATTTTTCAATAAAAAATGGAAACCAAAACAAAAATTATTTGAATATTTTTTGCTTTTCATCCCTCTCTGTATCTTCATATAAATCCCCAAATAGTTATCTGAATTAGGGAAACTTCACCAAGAAACCCCAGCTGTCTCCTGCCATGTTTTAGAGCTACATACAACTGCACTCAGAAATCCCTTTCAAGTAGCTGAGAATTCTGCACATAATTTTAAAGGCATTATATAGTTTAAAGGTCACTTTTCTATAAAGAATAGTATCATACTAGGAGAGCTTAACAGAATGAACAGGGCTTTCAAGCAGACAGAGCTTGAGCTACTGTTCAGTAAACTCTAACAGTCAATATTTCTGACTGACTGTGGGGTGTCTTTTGTTATTTTAAGTGCCAGAGATTGAATGGATCATATTGAACCCTGGATTCTTTAAATGTCTTGAAAGGAGAAATAAGCATCACTTACATGTAATCTTTTATAGTAACAACACTCCTTGCCTTGATTTCCATGTGTCAGCTCTCCTACTCCTTTTATAACAACACAATTAAGAATCTATATTTATTTATGTAACTTTTGCTTGATGAAATAAAAATATAGGAGTTAAAATATTTTTTATCTTTTAAACAAAATACTAGAAGATGTGGTTATTGATTGACCAAAAACGATATATTATAAAATCTGATGCCAAGAAAACTGTCTGAAAAGAACAATTTAATAGGCATACTGTGACTTATGGTAAGATATATGATGACCACGAAAAGAAGCAATCACAGTCACAGTGACAGTCCAGAATCACAACTTCAGAAATGCTATGGCCAGATGGATGGACTGAGCGATTGTTAGAAACAGGTATTAAATCTCATACCATATGAAAAAGAAGTATTCAGTAAAGCTTCATCCTGCAAGGCACCAACCACCTGCTGAGAGCAGGCCTTGCCTTCAGATATACTCTCACTGAAGCTAACAGAAAAGCTTTTTAAAGACTTGGACATTCCTTCAAGGTACAACTTTGTGCTAATGAATAGTTCAGCATGATATCTTTTCCAGATACCTAATTTATCTGGTGGTATGCCACCTTACTATGCATTGTCTCTGCATTACATCTCTATGTGCTGCAATGAGAAATAAAAAAGAAATTAATCTGGAGACAATGCACAAAGCATACCAAATATTGTTTGCTGCTATAGAATACAATTTAGAGAAAGAGAGAAAGAAAGAGAGAAGGAAAGGGAGAAAGGGAGAAAGGGAGAAAGGGAGAAAGGGAGAAAGAAAGAGAGAAAGAGAAAGAGAAAGAGAGAATGAGAGAGAGAGAAAGCAAGCAAGAAATAAAGAAAGCAAGCAAGAAAGAAAGAAAGAGAAAATGTTTTTGAATATTTGGAACACCATTTTCCTGAAAACTCCCTGCACACCTTGAACCAATACTTACCATATAAGGCACTGAATAAAAGCTCTTCTAATGAATCTCATTCAAAGCTTTTATGATATTTTCTATTGTTTATTGTAAAATACCAAATTGGGGATCTTGAGGAAATAAAGTCATCTAACCTTTTCTAATCTTGTCTGTACCATAATACACCATCTGTACTGCAGTGCAACCAAGCATATTGACCACATGGCCAGTGAACACTATTTTTCTTTGTTGTAGAAACAAAGTGCACAATAATTTTTTGTTTACCTATTGTTCATTAGGAGACAAAATGTCCATTTAGTCTTTAAAATTTACCTGCCATTTGTGAACGAATATATCAATTTGATAAAATATAGAGGTCATACAGATAAAAATATATTGAGGCATTTATTCATGTCTTCATAATAGTTTGTTGGATGAATTTGGGAAAAAGGGAAAAGGTTACTGTAGAAGAATATGTAGATGGGTTGTTTCCTTAGGAATAAGGATTTCTTTATTTTAGGATCTAGCTCTCAAGGATTACTAGGACAAGTAAATAAAATGTGTTTGCCAAATATCACACAAATCAAAAATATGCTAGCATTTGTATCAGAGACTGTCATTCTAAAGCGTGAAAAAATATATTACTTTTTTAGAAGACCAGCAACAGATATCATGAATTATATCTTTCTTCTTTCCTTTAATCCTTTGAGATTAAAATATACAAATTTTCCTTTTCCTCTTTTTTTTTTTAATCAGACCCAGATATGACAGTCAATTTACCTGCCAGCCTCTATGAAATAGAAGTAAATAGTAACTTACCTGTCATTCAATAAACTGAACCACATTCCATATTTTTTGTAGGAATGGCTATCTGACTTTTTGATGGGTTAAAATATACTGCATCACATCAATGCTATTCAGGTTCTGTATTTGAGTTTTGCGTGCAGAAGTCATTGGAGATTCTTCTGAAATATGTATTCTAGCACTGGTTCAATAAAACAAACAAGTAGCTGCATTACTGCGTGAAAATAAAAACCTATCTACTGACTCATAAGCAATTTCTTTATACTGTTCTCAGGCACAGTCAGTAAAAAATAATTTTGAAGGGTGTTAGTACGTTGTTTAGAAATAACACCTAACAAGAAGCACATACAAATTAAGTGAAACAGCTCACAACCATTTGTATAAGCTTATAAATTTTAAGAACCCCATTATCACTCCTTCTGTCCTTTTTTATTTATCATGCAGACACCTAAATAAAAACAAAACCTCTTTCAGTAAGTTATTGAACTGGATGTTTTGGAAGATCTTTAAATAGCAATACTTTTCATTTCTATCTTCATATAGGAAGAAGTGCTCAAACAGAGACTCTGACAGTAGGACACTGATGAAACTCCAGTGGGCAGGGAACTGAATGCTGGATTGGGCAAAACTAACTTGAATTTCATTTTATATCTATGTGTAGTCATGTTTTTGATTCTTAAGCAGAGGGAAGGTATCAATCTCTTCCTTTCCATGACCAGTGACAAGACTCCAGGAAACACCTTGAAGCTGAGAGGGGAGGTTTAGGCTGGAGATCAAGAAAAGGTTTTTCACCCAGAGGGTGATTAACAACAGACTCTCCAGAGAAGTGGTCACAGCACCAAGCCTCTCTGAGTTCTAGACGTGTCTTGACAATGCTCTCAGGCACACATGGTGAGATTCTTGGTGATGGTCCTGCACAGGGCCAGGAGTGGGACTCGGTGATTCTGATGGTTACCTTCCAACTCAGCATATTCTGTTGCTATGATTCTATTCTATTCCCTGATTCCCACACTCTCATCTTTACACATCATTCCTTTTGCAAGAAAATATGTGTGAACAGTATGGCTTGTGGTAGGCATACAGATCTTCCTATTAAGGCAGAATGTGTGCAAATTGAATCCAGAAAAATGAGGACAGTAGTGCTCCCGAGTTTTACTGTGGACCAAACGATATAGAACCTGGACAATTATTAAGACTATATTTAGAAAACTAAGAAACCCATGTGAACATATTGTCTCTGAATAAATCAATAACAACTTTCCTTTTTTACTCCAGGTTTAAAATTTTTAGTTTTTCCTTTATCGCTTAATCATCTGCAATACTACAGAAAATATTATTCATATAAAGTGTATCTATATCTCTCTATATATATACTCATAAAGGTTTTAAGTTTTCAACATACCCACTTTTCCTAAGTAAACATGCTTTCACTGATGATCAATTTGGCCTTATTAAGGTCAGAATAACTGCACTACAAGGGTGAACAGCAGTCAGGCTAAGTTCAGCAATGTACGATGAGAGAGACCTGTTTAAAGTTACGCAAACAATGTCAGCTCCCAGAAGCCAAATCTGTTTGAGTCAGTGAGTATTCTTGGTCCTGTCACCTTGCATTTTCCCTCTGCACTATCTAGCTTATCTTATCTTTCTCTTTCTTTCTTTGATAGAATTGTGTATATGCACTGGCCATTCACTGTTATTTCACTCTAATCTGTCCCAAGGGTCTCTGTTAAAAAGAACTTCAGCTACCCTGCCTTCAAGGGGTGGGTGTATAAATTACAAAGGCTTGTAAACAAATAGTGATGTGCTCCTTGCACTAGGAGGAGAAAGCAAGATGTATTCCAATTCTTTCCTTAGAAAAACGACATCCTGCATGTAGATCATAAGCTAGCATGTTAAAAAAACCCAGGAAGCAAACTGTCTTGAAAATATGTATTTTCCACTTCATAGGTAAAACAAGAATGTGAATGATTAGGAAAAGATCTCAAGGCTCTACCCATATGTACAAGTCCATAAAAGTCTTTTCTTATATCTAGTATAAATATATCATTTTACACTAAGAGACCTCATTTCTTGCTAGTGATAGCATCTAATTATTTCTCCACAAATCTCTCTAGACTCATATATTACTTATGAAGACTGTAGCTTTATACTCATTGTAGCACAATACTAATATCTGTAGCCAGGACAATTATGTGCTTGTGGTGGGTTGACCCCAGCTGGTAGCTAAGCTTCCATTCTGTCATTGGTTATTCCACTCCTGTGGGATGAGGGAGAAAACCAGAATAGCAAAAATGAGGCAAAAAGAGTTTGGCAGGTTAAGCAAAAATATATACGGAAGCAAAGAAAAATAAGGAATTCATTCACTGCTTAACATCAGCAGTCACATGCTCAGCCTATTCCAGGGAGCCAGCACCTTAGAATGGGTAAAATTACTTGGTAAAACAAGCAATACCACCATGAAAATAACACCTTCCTCTTCCTTTCCATAAGCTCTTGTACTTGAGCACAATGTCATGTGAAATGGAATCTCCCTTTGACCTTGCATATGAGTTCCAGTTCTCGCTCCCAAAGTCTTGCCTAATTGCTGAGGAAGGTGGGGACAAGTCACCCCAGCCAGGTTCAAGAGATTGAGAGGCACACTGAGGAAGCCTCAGGCCTGGGCATCAGGCACATCCCTGGGCACAGCCTGAAGACAGGCTCAGCTTGGGCCACAGAGTGAGGCCAGCTCAGCAGGGCCCATGGCCAGCCAGGGCAGGGCTGTGGGGGCTGGAGGCCAGCCCTGCTACAGCTTCACTGGGGCAGGCAGCAGCAGTGATACCCCCAGGGGCTGGTGTGGGGTCCCGGGTGTGGGCACTGGGGGGAGGCACTGATCAGGGACACTGTCCTAGCACTGCTATTGAGACCGTGACAAAAGTTGTCTGTGTGGGCAATTTCACTCTTTTGCTAATTATTTCAATCACAATCTGAAGAACACATCTTTTTATTTTATTATCAAAATGTTCTGCCTTGTGTTTAAACTTCCTTTTCTTTTGTCATGAAGCTGCCATAAAGGATTTTTTTTTGCCTGAACTTGAAATCAGTGTAATTCTGGAAATACATACGATATTAAGTATTTTATGTTCTATATTCTATATTCTGCTTTACCTATATCTTTTCTGTTGCATCCAGTGTGTGTAGGATGGGTTGATGCTGCCTGGCTGCCAAATTGCCTCTCAGCCACTCTCTCTCTCGCTCTCCATCTTCATGAGGGCAGGGGAGAAAATGAGATTAAAAAGCTCATAAGTTTCCTTGCCAGTTCCTGTTATGGGCAAACAAGATTTGACTTGGTGTCTGCCCACATGTTTGAGAGGAATCTCTGCTCTAGATCCTGGAGTACTACCTCCCAGATTTCTTCTTTCACCTTGGTGTTGCCTCTTTCTTTTTTCTCCTTATTCTTTTTGATTCTGTTGTTCTTCCACTATCTAATACTTTTTGTCCATTTTTTCATTGTGTTTTCCTGAAGCCACTACACCCTCACCTGTGGGCTCAGCTGTGTCCCATGGTGAGTAAGTTGACTTGATGCATCTGTGGTCAACATGAGTCAGCCCCAGGACCCACTGCCATCATCTTGTTACATCCTCTACACTGCCTAGAATTTCATTTAACTTTCCATCAAAGACTTATTAAGTTTAGATTGTAAGGATATTTGAAAGAATATTAAACCAAATAGTTTCTACTGACTTTCAGAATGAAAGGATGATAAAAGAGGAAAAAAGAAAATGTGTTACCTTCCTGGATACTAGTACTATTCTTTTCATTCTCATATTCATCATTATTTTTGCCTCAGTGTCTAAAAAAGCATCGCAGAAATACAAAGGGAAATCAGCCTAACTCATAGCTGTAGTGTGCACATACAGAATAAATACCTGATAGAAGCTTAAAGAGCAGAAGCGAAGGAATCAAAACTATGAGCCAATGCAAAACAATTTAAAAACTGATTGCCAAAGAAGAAAAGCCAATAAATTATCAACAAAAATAAATACATATTGTTTCCTCTAAAATCTGTATCTTCTTTATCTTATTAAGCCTGAAGACAATACAACAATGTTTCTATCCTTCTGTGTCATATAGGAGCTTTGCTGTTCCCAAACACTGGTAGCATCCTACTGCTCATAAGTCAGTGGGAATGCTATTACCTCTCATTCATAAATTCTAATTCTATCCTGTAGCCACCTAGATGCCTAATTCTTGGTGACATCTTTTAATATATTTTCATTTCCATAGTTCTTTCTTTTCTATACAAATATATTTTCTTCTTTACACAACTGTGGCATCAACACTAAGAAAGGCAGTTGTGCTGTAATCTGTCTTGTGTACTTGCAGTCTTCCACTATGCATTCTGTGATGGTTTGAGTAGCAGAACAAACAAAAACCTAATTATTTTTGGGGCTAAACATTGTGAGAAAGGCCTTTGAATTATTTTAATTTGATAAATTCTGAATTTTGTAACAAACTTTCACTGAAGACTTGATTAATAAAAGACAATTCTAAATCTTTATCAATATAAACAGCAGCAGGAAATAAAATACATAGGAGTTTAATAAAGAGAATAACCCACTTTAGACCACATTTTCCACTCAGGTAAGAATGACAAAATATTGCAAAATTATTATTTTGTTGCTTTTCAAAGTAATTTTATAAATACTCTTCTTAGGAACTTCTTATGGAGAAAGAAAAAAAGATACTCAGATCTAGGAATACTGGATATGATGAAAGATAGAGAGAAAGAGGACATATTCCTCTCCACAACAAAAGAAACTCCCTCCTAAGCTAAATATACTAAGATGATAAAAAATTACTAAAAAAATAAACATTTTAAAGGCATAAATATATATTACCAAACCAGAAGATATTATTTTCTTCAAAAGTAATTTTTCTTGTGGCTATAATACCAACTTCAAGAAATTTTTAGAATCTGCATTTATAGATTTTTAATGTAGAAGATAGTATAAACAGACAATATATAAATATAATTTTAATAGCTTTTGTATCATATTAACACTCAGTTGTTAGCAGCTAGAACAAGAGAACTAAAAAGAAGAGGTATCCAATTGTACATGTCAGTGTTATATATGAGAGAACACAGTACACCTCTATTTTCTTGTGTGTGTCAGAAAGGAAAAGCAAAGATGTATTGTCACTCCTGCAAACATACATGCACACATACAAGAAAGACAACCCATATTGTCACATAAAGTGGCCTAGAAACAGCTAATTTCACCAGCCTATACAATTTGCATAAATTGGGATCACAGATGCGAGGTATTCAGTTTCATCCAGGACTGTGTGGCTGTGTCAAACTCAAAACAAAATGATACATATTATCAAATAACTTACAACAACAATTATGAATTATTCTGTTGATGTAAATTAACACTTGAGAATAAAATCCTTGCAAGTACCAGATGCAACCAACAGAGAAAACAAACATAATCATATTTAGGCTGAGCATTAGATTTAGATTTGTCCATAAAAATATTGTGATCTGTTGCTAGTAAGAGTCCACATCTGTGTCTCTGAGTTTACTCTTTAATTTACGCAAACCACAAGAATGCTTTCTGCTTTTCGGTTCTGTTTTTTATAATTTATGGTACTTTGATTTCATAGTAAAAAAACACCATGAAATTTTCGGAAATGTATTGAACATAATATATTTAAGAAAATATGGAAAACAAAGTAGGAAGCTATTCTACAGTTGCACTGGAATACCAATCCCTGTTACAGAATAGCCTTTTACTCTGTCAAGAATTGATCATTCTAAATGAGAGTCATTTTCTGTGAAGATGATGTGATAGTAAAGAAAGGAGGTGATACAGGATTCTGAGAAACATGGAGCCCATATATCTTGTTCCTTGCAAATTGGCTATTTAATAATGGAGATGCTTAACTGAGAAGTGCTGCTTTGTAAAACCACTTTGATTTATTTTGTATTGCTGTGAAATCAAAGCAGATATGACACTGGCTGAATAGGTAGCACATAGATTTATATCTGACATGTCAGCTTTAGTCTACAGAGTTAGGATTATACTTTCTTACAGTCTAAAGACTTCTCACCATCCTTATGCAGTATCCATATATATTTGTTTTATGTAGCAAAGTTTGATAGTAGAGGGTGCTGTGCAGGTCTCTTCCATGAAAAGACACTGGAAACTGATGGAGGTTGTCCCTCTGCAGCCCATGGAGGGCCATGGTGGAGCTGATAGCCACCTGCAGCCCAGGGAGAAGCTCACACTGGAACACAAGGATGCTCCCAAAGGAAGGGCTGATCTTGTGAAGAGCCTCCAAAGGAGCAGAGTCCAGGCAGAACCTGTGGCACTATGGAGAAGAGAGCAAGCTGGAGCAGTCCATAGCAGCCACAGCCTGTGGCAAGGACTGACAGTGGAGAAGTTCATGAACAACTGTATTGCATGGGTGAAACCCTATAGTTTATTGGAAGAGTGTGAGGAGAAAGAAGTAGCAGAGATAATGTTATGAGCTGACCACAATTCTCCAATTCTACACATGCCACTCAGATGGGAGTAGGTAGAGAAACCAGAAGGGAAGTTGAGCATGGGGAATATGAAGGGGTAGGAGAAAGATGTTTTAAATATTTGAGTTTATTTCTTCATTATCCTATTTGGATTAATGGGAAATATATTAAATTAATTTCCCTAAGCTGAGTCATATTTTGTTGTGACAGTAACTGGTATGTGTTCTTCGTCATTATCTTGATGCACAAGCTTTTCGTCATATTTTCTTTCNTCCAGGGTGACAGACAGGAGGGGAGGAGGGGGAAGGGTCATGTAACAGTTTGATTGACAAAAGCAGTAAATAGGGATAGTGGGGTACATGGAACAAATCGTTTACATTCAACAATTATAACTTTGACAGTGACCCACTGCCACAGGTGGGCACCTGGAGGCCAATGAAGTCAAACACACCACACCGCAACAACTCAAAAGTTTTGTTCTTGTTATTATTACTACATTCTGCCTCCTTTTTGTACTTCTTAATAAGATTTTTATTTTAAAATGAATTAAGAATATGTTTACTCACAACTAATTTGCTCAGCTCAATGACAATAGATGTAAGGGCCTCAATTATTGCAAAAGATTGTTGTGCATGTAAAAATAGATCCTAATACAATCTTCAGTTTGGCTAAAAAGTGAGCTAAGAAAGGCTAGGAAGCTGAACAATCTAAATGTACTGTTCTTTTTTCCCTTCATATTTACAGTTGTCATTTCTTTCACTTAATATGACTTGACTGAGAAAGCAAGGATGAGGATATCCATGTACCTAAGAGAACTATAGAATGGATGTACTTTTAGATATTGTTTAGCATGTGGATCACAAATAACAGAACTGTGTTTTCAAGAGTTCAGAATCCATAAACTAGGTATAATTTAAAAATAATTCTTAGAATTATCATTTAGGTAACTGAGATGCAAATGATTTACAAAATTGTCCAGTACACAGAGATGTCATTTTGTCAATTTGTTCATGCTCCAAAGCCCCTTCTAAAAATAAGAAGATAATGGTCTTTTAAGACAAACTGATCTGTGCCACCACAGATTCTATGGTTTCTGCCTTACACTTGTTCCTGAAAATAAAGCAGATTGTTCTGGAGCCAATAAAGCATTGTTTTGAAAGATTTGTAGTGGTTATATATCTTGTCTGATCTAAAAAGCAAAAGAGCACAATCATGTGGAAAGCCCAAGACAAACAATTCTGGCTCCCCTTGAAATAAACTGAAGGAATAAAGGCATTAAGAGTGGTCAACATATTTTAAATAAGACCTTAGGTGCAGAACTTGCTGGCAAGGAATAAATCAAGTAGTTCCTCAAGGCAAGGGCTATTCTGTGCCAAACTATTTATTCTATTTTTTAGCAAGTCACAGATCATTAAAAAATTGAATACTCTGTTGGAACTAATCAAAATTATGATACTATAAACCAGAGATAAATTCTGCTATAGTACATATTGAAAAACCTACAAAAAAGACATAAAGGCCTGGAATAGCAGGAATTAAACCTAGGCACACTATTCACACAAAACAGTTGTGGCTTCTTTTTCCTAGTCCCAACACATTTGTCTTGTCAAAGACTTATATCTGTTATCTTTCTATCTCTGATGAAGTTATTTTTCCATTACTAGCAGGTTCTACACAGCCCCATAATGGTCTTAGCAACATTTTGTTGAACACCCCCTAAAAAACAGTGCCTAAATATCTGAACTCATTTGTTTTCTCGGAATCAGAACATGAATCTGTACATGGTGCATCCCTTGTAGAACTCATCCTTTTCAGAAAAAAATTCAGAGTGAATTACTTTGCACAACATAATTACTTTCCCTTGATGTCAGAGACTGAAATATTATAGTTTATGGCTTAACATTTTCATGAAAGTCTTTTTCCTGTTATAGCAGCACTATTACAAAAGCTGCACAGAATACCACCACACCCTGAACAGGCCTTCAGAGTGAGGCCCGGTGCGGTTCGGTTCACTGATTAGGATAAGATAAAACTCATGGCTGGGGACATTCACAAAGCACATGTTTAGCACCTTCAGGGCGGAGATGACAGCCCCAGGGCTCTCAGGCTGGCACAGCCCCTCCACCAAAGGGCGGGGGCAGAGAGGGTTCGGGTGTGCGCTGGAAGCGCCTCCGGTCAGAGGCGGTGCCGCCCCTCCCCCGTGTGCAGAGGAGCCCGGCTGAGGGGCCCACACCGGGAAAAGCTCATCCACAGCACAGGGGGGACATGGCCCACCAAAGGGGACCCCAGAGCCTGCACCAGAGACCGGAGATGGTGTAACACACCCTCAGTGCTGCAAGGGACAAACGGGCCCCTGCCAGGGAGGCTCCTGGGCCTTCCCACCTGCCCAAAGCCTGGATCAACCCGCGGAATTCTCTGCTCTTCAGCCTGTGGCGGCATGGCAGGGGAAGCAGGGGACCCTCACCACCAAGAAGATCAGATGAAGGGGAGCACTGAGACATCACTGGGACCCTCGGATGGGTCTTTCACTCTGTCCCTGTTCCCCCACCCTCACACATGCTTCTTTCTCTCTTTCTTTCTTTCTTTTCTCTTTTATCCTCTGTGACTCTTTTACTATTAACAAAACATCATTTCTTTTGGCACCAATATCTAACCTCGTTTGGTTTTAATCTCATTTTAGGGTATATTTTGAATCTTCTAAGTTCTTTCCGGTTTATACACAGAGACTTAGTTTTCTTTGCGTTTTTGCGTTTAAATTCGTGCATGTTGCTTAAAAAGCAATTAATCTCATTTAATTTTAGTCATGTCTAATTGATAGGTATCTGGCTTGAAAGAGTTGTCTATAATTTTCTTTTTTTCCCAGAGATGTCTGTCTCTCCATACTGATTATGGTGAGATCCTGGATGGCTTGTTTAGATTAGATGCTTGCATTTTGAAAGTTGAAGAGAGAGAGATATTATTTCCCCTCTTGCCACCACAAAAGTGTTTTATGTAGTAGTGTTACTACAGTGATTTACAAGAATATTAAAAACATTAACTTTACCTACTTTTGAACCACAGATGCAATTATGTGAAAAGTTAACTAATGTAATACCAAATCTGAGCAAGTATAGCCTGAATTTCAAATGGATTTATGATCAGGGGTCCTCGCCTCTGTCAGCCACATTCTTTCACGTTCTTGTAATCTTTAGCTGTAAGAGATATTTCTTGCAGATATTGCAAGAATTGTAGAAAAGTCTATTATGGAAGTGACATCTAGAAAATCATCTGGTCCAACCTTTGTTTGAAAGAAAAGCCTTATATTAAATCATGCAGCACCAAGCCGATTCTGGAATAATTCCTGGAGGAAAGATTTAACCAGTTCTCTGAGTGACCTAATTCTATGTGTAATTGTTTGCATGATAAAGAATTTCTTCTCACATGCAGACAGAATTTTCCTGAAGTAACTTATGCATTTTCTCTTACCTATCACCATGTATCTTTCTCCATCTCCTCTCTAATTGTTTTTAGGTATTGAAAGAGTCCCTCTTAAAGGGTGCATTCAGTCTCATCATCTTGACCATATATAAAGGTACTGAATACTAACAGATGAAGTATCAATCTCTGACAAACTCCACTCATGAACAAGTTATTGTTTGGAATATTAAATGCCACCCTTTCAGCCTGGAAATTTCAGCTGTTTTCTATCTGTTCTGCAGTCTTCTTTTCCAATCTGTATCTTCATGGGCTGGCCAACAAGAATGTTGTGGGAGATTGTGTCAAATGCTTTGTTAAAATCAAGATACACAACCTCCACTGCTCTGCCTTTATCCACCAAACTTCACAGAACAAAATGGGGTAGGTCAAGCACAGTTTACTTGTGTTGTTTTTCCCCATAATTTTTTACGCTTTGTTTTGTCCTTCATATACTGGGAATTTTCTTCCATGAGAACCTATTCATTAATTTTCATGGTGACTGATGTGATGTGAACTGGCTTGCAGCTTTCTGGATCTTTCTTTTTACCCTGTGTATAGATGGATATATTCTTTTCCTCTTCAGAGTAATTCAGGATTCCCCTTGGACTCTATAAGCATTTCAGAGATGACAGAGAATGATTTTGCAAGAATGTCATGCAACTCTCTTAGAACCCTGCCGTATTCTGTCAGGCCCTGGAGGTGTGTACATGTCCAAATTGTTCAGACGTTCTCTTGATCATTCTTTGCTCTTTGCTTCATCATTGCTCTTGGCAAAGAGAATTTGGAACCGATCTTAACTATGAAGACTGAGGCAAAGAGGGCATTAAGTACCTCAACTTTTTTATGGTATTTGTGAGTGATTGGGTAGTCCCATTTAGAAGTGGACTGTGTAGCTCACACCTGTGCTGCCCACTTATAGAGGTAGTCTTTATTTTTTTTTTTCCCATTGCTCTTATAAGTTTGAACTCCTGCTGAGATTTTGGCCTCTTAATGTCACCTGTGAATGCTCATTCACTACATCTATATACCTCTGTTGGAGACTTTCCATACCTATTTCTTGTTTTGGAAAGGAGTAGAGTTTCTAGCACTGTTTAATTCCATACCACCCACATCATAGAAGGGACTAAGTTAATACTATGTGGAATGTTTTATGTTGATTGAAAGCTGCTCTAAAACTTTTGCCAAAGTTCTCTTGTTTTCCAGAGTTGCTGGTATTTTTGCTGTTGTTGTTGTTGCCTCTTGAGAAGATCCTGTTGGTATTTCTCCCATGTGTCTAGCTCAGATTACGTTAAAAACTTTAAGCCCTTTTAAGTATCTCATTGAGCAAGGGGGCCTTAGAGTAGGGGAAAGGGGAAAGCTTGAGTGGGTTTAATTTTCTCACTGTGTTTCAAACCAGCACATCTTTCACTGGTCTTTTACAAAGAAAAAAAAGACTTTTTTCTCTTCTATCCTTTATCTTTCCCAAGTGGAGTAATGCAAAATAAGATTATGGGACTAACAGTCTCAGAACCTAACTTTCAAGTAGGTACATTTAGTTGAAAAGAATCACATGTTCTCTTTCCAGTCTGTAAAATAAGAATGGTTACTCTGATCTACTAAGACAATTAAAAATTAAATATATACAATTTCTGAAAAGCCTTTGAGTATTTTAAACTGCATTCACCTGTATGGTAGTGTCTTGATTTAAACATTTGTTGGGTTACCCAGGACAGGTAGAAAATAGGAGCTAGGCCATAGATACATCTGGACCTTAGGTACTAGTCTATTTTATCAACAGAAAGATGAAAAAGTATGTTGTTGTGTTATTATAGTTACTTCTGTTCTATCTACCTGCTTCTTTAGAGATTGCTCATGAGAAGGTCACAAAGAGGCTCAGATAGTAACTGTGTCTATGTGTCATTATATGTGGAAAGGTATTATATCACTTCAGTGAACAGATGTCCAGTTTTACTACTGTCTCACTTATAGATTACCTTAGACAACATTCTTATTTCATTTTAGGTTAATTAAAAAGCTCTGTTTTCACCATTCTGATAAATTTTTTTATTTTCTCTACCAGCCAAAAAAAAAAAAAAGGCATTAAAAAGGAGTGAAAACACCCTCCCCCCTTTTTTTTTAAGGGCTCTCATTTAATTAGAACTTTGACAACATGTAAGTTTCTTTATACTTTCCATGTTTCTTCAAATATGGTTGGAATCAAAGTATTACCCTCCCACATTTGATAATTTGAAGTCATGCTAATCTCTGACATGGCAGGTTTTTGATAGCTCTGTAAAACCTTAATATTATTGCTTCAGGCAAGGGTGACAGATGTAATCACCTTCTACAATTCATGTTTAATGCCTGAGTGACAGAGAGGAATCATATTGTGTTCTTGATCCCAAATCCTCAGCCATGCTATATCACCCACCCATAGAAAATACTTATGAAAATTGCTAAACGTATTCCAAATTTAATAATATTAAGAAGCTATTTCTAATCAGCATAAGAACCGATCCAGTGAAAAAGGCATAATTTGTAAAGACAAATATATATTTTACAGGATTTTTTTGCATTCTTCTAAACTCTCTTCTGTAGTGTTAACATCCAAGAGAGACTTCTGTTACCCACATTTCACCTGTCCAGAATACTGATAAAAATTGGAAAGTAGTTTGACACATGAAAGAAAATATCTTCATCGTCTAGTTCTTATAATCTGTTTACTTTTTGAAGAGTGTCTTTAAACACTGAACCTAGGGAAAGTCATATTTTTGTTGTTGTTGTTTGCTATAGCATTTTAAAAAAGTTGTTGTGAAAAGACACATCTTTTAAAAGTGCTATTAAAATTAAATGTGCAAACATATTTACACAATCTAAATTTTATATTTCCAATGAATGCATTAGATATTTAAGAAAGAACAAAATATTGCATGTGTCTTAAGGACCTGTACAAATAGAAAAGATTTCTATGCAGGAACATTTCTATGCAGACAGTCCTGTGTTCTGACTAGATTCTAAAATGGTTACACATGACTTGTGTCTGTGCATCAGCTTGCAGAATGGAGCCTGGAAAAACTAAGCTCACAAAACATATAAATTTCCATATCCTCTCTGTCATCAGACACATTTTTGGTTTCCTTTATTAGATAATGATCAGCTCTATTAGGCACTTAGACATACCCAAATCTTTTCAAAGAACTCCATACTGATATTACCTTAATAAAGAAATGCAGCAAGTATAACTTCCATGTCTGTGCAAATGTTCTGTCACTTATTGCATTGCAGTTAAGTTGGATCTGAAATGGCACAATTTCTACATTGATGTTATTGTAAGTCCCAAGGAGTATAGAGATGATGTTAACAAGAGAATGATTCTTGGTAGACAGGAGTATTATCTGTCAGAAGAGCACCTTTGTTTAAAACAGCACCTGAATTGTAGATTCAGTGATCTTTGGGAGAATATTCATGGTAAGTATAACTATCTGCTTGTCTTATTCTTGTGTGTTCCCTTTTATTAACACCAGGATACATAGTTCAACAGACCTTAAAGGTGACCTATTCTAAGGCCTTGAGCAACCAAAGAAAAGATTTGAGCTGTGAGGTATGAGTGTAGGAAAAACAACAAAAACCTCTACAAAAATAATAAAAAAAACCCCAAACAACAACAAAAAAATTTCTTCCATAAGGCCAGAACAAGAAATTGTGATTAAGTATTTTGTTTTCAAGCTACACAAAACCTTTCCAATTAATCTTGTAAAAAAAGATGACCATCTGGACAAGTTCTTAAAATATTTGTAGATAAGAACATTAAACGAAGACAAAAATTATTATATTCCGAGCAAGGGCTAGTATGAAATTTAGCCAACTCTATGACATTTCCCATGAAAAAGTAGTGCAGCTTGTATATGTGTTACATATATGTATAGTATTTTTGATCACTGCTCTACCAGATTATAAAATAAAAGTGTTTCTTATATTCAAGTTTAAGAAAAAATGAAGCCAGGCTAATGACAAGAAAGAGAAGATACAAGCCTGGATTTGATATGGAAAGGAGATGGAAGCAATAATGTGTGCTTCACTCAAATACAGGTGCATCAGGATTTGTATTTAAACAGAGATTTGCTCTCCAGGAAAAAAATGTGGAATTTTTTTGTTGTTTGTTTGGCTTTTTTTTTTTTTTTTTTTGTAGTCATTCCAGGTAAAACTTCAGAACTTTCAGAGAGAAATCTCTTCTTACTTTTGTGTAAAAAAATTGAATTCTTATAATCAGCTGAATTTAGTTTACTCTTAAGAGAAAAAAAATTTTGAAAACCAGCTTAGATGATTGTAACACAATCAAACTAGCAATAAATATCAGCTATTAAATAGAATTATGAATAAGAAATTTTACGTGTTTTATGCAGACCCAATTCATGTTTATTTAAATGTTTATTTATCTGAGGAGGTTTGAGTTTGCTGAGTTTATCCTATGGCAATATTATTGAATATTGTTAATGACAGTGATGGTGGCTGTTCTTGGTTTTGTTTTCTTCTGTCCAAAACATAAGTTTATAAAATAAATATTTATAAGCAAAATCATGCTATGACCATGTGCCAGACTTGGTTAGAATTCATAATTCTATTAGTATTTGATGCAAATCTACTATGGATGGATCAATATAATTACAATTCCTTTTTTTTAAAAAAAAAAATGTTGTTTGGCAAAGGTAACAGCAGAATAGAGCTTCATGTTTCCCATTAGCAGCAAATGAATTTTGTATTCCTCTGCTTTCTAGATCATCATAAAATGGCTGATTTTACAAGGGAAAGAACATTAACTATTGACTACAAATAGCAGCAGTTACAGGGTAAAATGAAGTGTTGTGATCATAAAAATAGTGACAGAACTTCAAGTTAAAAGATGAAGATTCTCTTTGACTTCTATTTTTAAATTCTCTACAATGCAAATTTTATTTTAAGACAGAATTCTATAATTATCTTTAAAAATACACACTGTTTTGCAGATTGAGGTGGAAGGAGACATGTAAAATAGATATTGACCTTCCTATAGAGGAAATACTACTTTATCTAATCTTTCTAGCTCAAACCCTAACCTAATTCATCAAACTAGGGCTCCATTTATTTTTTTTTTTTTTTACATTTTAATTTTAAGTTGCAGCATGGGATGATTTGAGAATTTTTTTTCTTTTATTATATTACCCATCATGTATACCACAGGTAAACAACTTCTGACTCTTGACCCCCATGGGTTTGTTAGGTCATGTAGGAGAGGCTTTCTGTTTAGGAGGACAGCACACATCTAGCAGAAGTGTCTTTGACACATGGTAGTTTTTTGTGTTGTGCTGCCATATGAGTATTTTATGCATAGTTCAGAAGGTCTAGAGTAGTAGATATTCCACATTTTTGCAATTCAACATTATTCTTTGGAATTCCTTTATACAGGAAAGAAAAAACAAACCAGCCTTCAATCTATTCTAGGAATGTTATGGCAGAGGTATAGAGTAATTATTTCTTCAGAAGCTTAGAAATATAAATCATTTACCAGATTCTATCAACTTTTTTATGTATTAAAAACAATAGTCTGGCTTCCCTATAATATCTAAAATTACTTGCATATAAAGAAAAATCTAAACAACACTGGCTTGTTCAAAGCTTCTTTCAAACAAGAAGAGCAGGTCCTGTACATATCTGAAAACATGATGAAATTACAAAGACAGTAAGATAAAAAGTATACTATAAAATTTTGTAATTAAACCTTAAATACTTTCATATATGAATTATGATGTAATTAGATCCCTGAAAGCACCTCTATAAAAGCTTGTCAAGATATTTTTATGGGTTCAAATTGATATTTAAATATTTAATATTAAAAATATCCATTTAATGAAAAAATTTATGTTAATTTG
>VWYP01018988.1:10926-38170 GCA_013400435.1 Pycnonotus jocosus | reverse complement strand
AATTTATGTTAATTTGCTTAGTGAAGAAAGATTTTAGCTTCAAATATTTAGAGAGTGGCTAAAACAAAAGGGTTGTTTGGTATTGTATGCAAAAAGATCATGCAACAGAAAAGAATATTCTCCAGGAAATGACAATTGAGTTGTAAAGTCCCAGAGAAATTTCTGAGATCTATTTTTTTTTTTGGTTTATTTTATTTTAACTTCTTCAGACTTTTAGAACTTTCAGAATCTTTTCAAAGTTCAGGCCCTTTACATACTAGCTTACGTGATGGATATTTTCTTAGCATTTCAGAATTTTAATGTTTACACTTCTGTTTGAGAAGTAATCCTCAGCTGTTCTCTCTGGGTTTTTTTGTGGTTTCTTCTTTTGTATGCTTAGTCTTTGGAAAAAACTAAGAAACAAGATTTTTTTTTAAAAAAATCTTCAACATCACTCCAGCTTTAAACTAATTTATATTTTTTGTTGTTAGCAGTAGATAACATACTTCAGTTTTTTTCAATATTTCAAATGTTTCAGAGATTTTCATGTATATTTAATATTAGTGATGGCATGCAGTTTTCTGCCTAAATAGTTTTTAATGCTGTGAAAAAGATGAAACCATCTCTTATTTGTTGCTTTTGAAAAATAGTTATGTATTTGGTAAGGTATTTCTATTTTGTTCTCTTTTTAAAAGGCTGCCAAGATGATTGGTGAACTTTTAAACTAATATGAAGGTATGCATTTAAAGAAAAAATGGTAATGCATGCACTAAATTTAGGAAAACTACATATTTACCAATAAAATTTTTACATATCCAAGAATCACAAGTGATCTATAGGTTTGCATGTTCAATTCTACATCATACTACCTTTTTTTTGCACAACTCATTATCTCCTTTTCATTTTTAAACAAAAAACTTTCTTGATGAAGCTTCTTTTATAGAGGGAAGTTAAAAACAAATATTTTAAATAATGCATTGGAATATTTTTCTAACTCCGTAGTCTCACATTTGAGGAAGTTTTTTTGGAAAACTTAATTTTCAGACCATTAAACTTTATCAATATTTAGTTTTGTCAGAAAAGATATTATTTTTATGGGCACTAAATATTCAGGAACGTGTAACAATTCCCATTTTGGAATTTCCAAAGTTATTAATATTTACCTTACTTTGGCTTCCTTCACCAGGAATATGGTTTGGTCCTGCAATTAAAAAACTAAAAGTTAAACAAAACTTCCTCTAACAGATAAGAATATGACATAGAATATGTCACATCATCACTTCAGAAAAATATTTTATACTACAGGATGCTCATTAAAAAATTATAACTGTGTGTTAAGTATTTTATATGGAAAACACCTCCCTATAGTCCTCAAAATCGTAATTTAGAAAGCTTAAAATCCCCTGGGGTGAAGATGTTAAATAATTATCAATGTAGTCCTTATACAACCTTATTAATTCTCCAAGACTACTAGTCTAGGATTTAAAAAGTGAAATGACATCTCCTGTGGCAAGTGAAAACTTTAAATTATACATAGTGACATGATTTGTCAATTGGTATGTGTTGCCACTTTGTGCCTGATTTCTTACACCTGTGTTTAACCTGTATTCTGAAGATAATAATAACTCCCATTGTATACTCGACTGCTAGCATGACTCAAATTTAGAAAGGGATTTTTATCAAGGGTTGTAGAACACTTTTATGATGCTGTGTAAGAGCTGAGTATATGTTGAATGCAGCATCCTGTCATTCCTATGCTTTTTGAACATTGTCTGTCATCTAGAAAGCACCAGATTGTGAGTGAAATCTGTAAGAGAACCACATTGGATACTTCCTCATAGTTACAGAACTCTCACAGGACTGCTTGCCTTTGTGCTCTGGTGAGACATTGTGTCAGTAAAGAACAAAGCATTACAGGAGGTATCACTTCTATGGCTCTTAGTGTGCTGGACTCACTAGGGAGGAAGCATGTCTATTCCATCCTAAAAAAGAGATTAATCCAATACAGCAGCGCCCAGGGATATAACTTTTATGGGTAATACCTTAGGGACCTCATATCTCTGACAATCAGCTGACATTTTTGAGACTATGTCCTCAACAGAGAGAGCTGGTAACATTCTCTGGTTCAAAATGCATGCAAATTGAGATTAGCATTGACATTTAGAAAGCTTGCTGCATCAATGGAAAAATTTTGACCCTAGTTTACATCCTTCTGTAGTATCTTATTTCTTTTGACCAAAACTATAAATGAATACTTTGGCTATCAAGAAGAGATATTTCTTGTGATATTACTGTGATTTTTCTTTCTAGGAGAAAATAAGTTGTCTTGAAAATTAGTAATATTGCAAACATGAAAGAACTAACCTTGCTGAAATTTTCACAACTATAATGAGTGCACTGCTATTCTCATTTATTTCTCATGAAATTCTGTTATAGTAAATGGATTGATACTGAATAAAATCTCACAGAACTAAGCTCATTGGTTCAGAACTAAAGGTCTAAGTGACAGCATTCTTCCTTTGTATGGTAGATTACTTCAGATTTTTGTACAGCTAAGAAGTGAAACAAGTTACTGTATTTTTTAATAACATCATTTAATTGTATACGTAAATTTTATGTCTGAGGTACCAAAAAGCGGTAAAAGAAAATTAAATACATCAAAAATATGCAAAAAAAAATTTACTTGTTACTTAACCATAACCTAGAGTCTAATATTCAATAATAAAAATGACAGCTCAATCATTGCCCACAAAAAGGAAATTACTCTTAGATATGCATTGTGATTATAACTATTATCAAAAATTCTAAAAAAATTAAACTCTAAGGGACAACCACTGTGTCAATATTTGAAGATACTTTATCCCCTTTCAATTTAGATTCCCATTTTTTCCTAAAGTTAAACAATTTCTCTTTTTTCTAGCATATCAAATGGAAATTGTGTCTTCTGGAACAAAGCAGAAGGATCAACCTCCTCTTCTGATCTAATATGCTGAGCATTTTTGCAGTTAGTGCATGCACTCTTAATGTGAAATGGAATTTCAGGTGGCTTTGCAGTGTGATGGGGCTCAAATTCCCAGATATCACATGCCATAGTATACCTGAATAGTCTAAATCGTTTATTATTTTTAGAGGTTTTCCAATCTATGTGCCTTACAATGAACAGCCTGTGTAGTAGTGCTTGCACATCACCCCCATTCTGGTGCACTCATCCCCAGATTAGATATTTATATTTATACTTTTGTTGTCCCACCGAACATGTAGTTTCCATTTTTGACAGTTAAAGTAGCTTCAAGAGGAAATACTAACGATATTCCTAATGTTTCCAATCTAGCATATCAATTTGTAACTAAAGTATTTAAGGACAAAAGACTTTAAATCTTCCCCATATAGGACTTAAACCAAATTCATCAATTTCTTACATCATTTAATCATAAACAGTAAAGTAAGCACTACAAGTTTCCACTTTTCTTTATTTTTTAAATCTTGCCAACTAGTTTGTCTTCCATCATTTGATATCCTCTTAAAAATGTAATGACACATTTTCCCTACATAAAAAATGCCTTGATTCCAAAGCACTGCTAAGCTTTTTATACTGCCAATAATAGGAGGCTTTGTTAAAAAAAAAAAAAATCTATTTGAAGTAGATACTGGTGGGAAATGAGACATTGTAGCCATTTAGGCACTTCTAATAACTTTTGAGGAATGGGGTAGCAGTTTTAATTTCTAAGTTTCATTTCAGGTTCCTTAATTATGTTTTTAGAGCTGATACTTCAAATTTTCAGTGTTTACCATTCAATGTAAATCAAATCTTGTCTAAACAAATTTTAGTTATGTGTCAGTTGAAAGCAGTCTAGCATCTCATCATCAACCAATGGTTTAGTCCGTGCAGAGCTCCACTGAAGTAGGGATTCAGGAGAAGAGACTACTTTTACTGGCTAATATGTAAATTTAGGAACTTTATATGACAACTGAAGTTTAAATTAAAGTAAGTATTGAGACAAAAATATATCTGATTTATTTACAAGTTAGAAACACTGACAAAGCTTAGCCATAAGGAATTATTTTGGATAAACTGGGTAGGGTTCAGACTACAATATAATCCTCAAAAGCCAGAGGCGTACCACATCTATCTATGAGGTAAGAAAATTACGATAAGGAACAGCCAGCAAGATTGCACAGATAGGAGTTTATGTGAAAGAGATTAAGAACCAAGATTTAGGAATGTAAGAAGACTATCTCAAATGGAAATGTCATGGACATCTGGTTAGAGGTCATTACCGCATTTCCAGCTGTGGTTATTTATTCAGCAGTACCTTATTATCGATATGAAATTCAAAATTGTGTTTTCTTCAGCTGACAATGGCAATATTACATTAGGGAAAAGAACTACAAGATAATTCTTCAGTTAGAGAATCAAGGGAAAAAACATTATGACTTCTAAATTGTTGTTAGTACCAAAAGCACAAACATCAGAGCACATACATTATTCTGAATAGTTGTCTACAGAGTGATTGATGAAAGACATTTAGAAGGTTGCAATTTTCACTGTAATATGGGTCTTCAGCAAGTGAAGTTCAAATTGAGTTAGTAATGAGCAGTAATTTAGAAGAAGGAGCTGGCCTGATCTATCATTTGATTTAAACAATGTTGCATAGATATGGTTTTTTCCCCTGATTTCTCTATCACTACCAGCTTTTCTAATGAGTAGTGTGCTTAAATCATTTGGTCAAAACAGACACAATTAGGCCAGCCATAGCCCTTCACTATATGGAAGGGATTAAAAGGAAGTCTCATCAATACCTGGAGAAGACAGTGTATACATAAGAGTTATGAACATATAAAGCTTTTAGATTCAGCTATTAGTCTAATACCTCAAACCCCAAACTGAAGCAAAACAAAACCAAAACCAACCAAAAACAACCATAAACAACCAAAAACAGCCAACCAACCAAAATTAAAAACCAAAAGAAGCCAACAGGAAAAAATCCAACAAACAACAAAACTGCTGAAACCAACAGATTTCCCCCTTTTCTCTCATCAAAATAAAAATTTTAATGTTTTTCTATTCATTCATGATACTCCAAATACAAATATAATGCACTTTTTTTGATAATTTGTAAAAATCATAGAAACTTAGAATCATTGCAATTGGAAAATACCTTCAAACACCTAAAGTCTACCCTTTGACTGAATAACACTTTGTCAACTAAATCATACCACGAAGAGACACGTCCCATCATTTATTAAACATTTCCAGGGACTGTGACACCACCACTTCCCTGGGTAGCCCATCCCAATGCCTAACCATCCTACCATAGAAAAAATTCTTCCTGATGTCAAATCTGAACCTCCCCTAGAGCTTGAGGCCATTTCCTTGATCAAGAGAAGACACTGACCTTCACCTTGCTACAACCTCCTTTCATGTACTTGAGCAATGAGGTCTCCCCTGAACCCTCTTTTCTCCAGGCTAAAAAACCCCATCTCCTCCAGCCACTCTCCACAGGTGTTACTCTCTAGACCTTTCTCCAGCTTTATTGCCCTTCTCTGGACTTGCTCCAGCACCACAATGGTGGTGAGGTGGTGAGCGCCCCTTCCTGTTAAAGGAATAAAGAACAATATTATTGCTTAAAATATAACCCCCCCCAAATAAGGAAAAGTAGCTGTTCCATCATTTCTTTGCTTTATAATCACAGTATAAAAATAAATTATCATGCTCCATAATCACAGTTTGTTGTGATCTTAATAAGAATCAGTATTGCAGTGTGCACTGACTAGAAGATGCTAATTAACATTTATATACATTTAATTTGGAAAGAATATATCAGACTTATACCAATAAATGCTGTAATCTATCTAAATTCTGTAACTCTTGAAAAATTAGGCTGAAAAACATGATGTAAGAGGGAAACTGAATGGCCTTTTATCTTACCCACAGATAACTCACTAGATTAATCTGATTAGAAAAGTTATGCCTTAGCAGCTTAAAGTTTAGTAGGCCAATCTTTTATATTGTGATTTTTTTTTCACATGTACATTCAATACAGACCTTTATATTGCTCTTTTATACAAAACAGAATAAAGTAAGATAAATTAGATCAATAATTTTGTTTTAATCTATGTCTTTCATTTCATCCAAAGGGATTTTTAAACTTCATTTTAAACTGTGTATTAAAACAGCCTCACAATCACTACTATGAATAAGAGTTTGCCAAAATATATATAAACTGAATCTGCAATAATTCAGGCAAAACATTTTTCTCTATTCTGAAAACAACTGGGCAAGACCTAAATGTAAGTGCTGGACAAGAGTATAATGAGCTAACATTACATTCGCTGCTTTTGTCTTCTGACATGCACATGCCTGTGTATACACAATGCTAAGTTACACGGTCTTAGAGGTGCTTGTAAAGGTCTAATACAAGAGAACTTTCCCTTTGTCATTGTCAAGACAGCCACAGCACTCAGAGTGCTTCTTTAAATCTTCTGGGGGCCTCAAGTACCTCAGTACCTTGTTATCCAAAAAGTCCTTCATACCTTTTCTATGTAGTAATCTTATGTGCGGCTCCACACAGCTCTGGCTCCTTCTCCTCCCTTCCTTCTGCAATTCCAACTCATTCCTTCCTGTCCCTGGCACACCCACCTGACCCTGTCTGTCCCTCATACAGTGGCTCACCTGATCTGTCCCTTGCCCAGCCTCCTGTCCCTTCCTCCTCCCAGCACAGCCAGCAACCCCCAACTGCCTCTCTACCAACCAACTCACTCTTTATCACACCCACAGCTGGGAGGGCAAGGCTGTTCCCACTCTTTGGTAATTAACACAGCTGCACAATATCAGCCACAAGATTGTCTTTGGCACTATCTCTATCCACACCCTTTTGATATTTTTTTTTCTTTCTAGATGGATGTAAATCTAAATAGACTTTTCCATCACTTTTAAGGTTTATCACACTCAGCAGATTACCCACCAGGGTTTTTAATTGTGGCAGCAACATTGCTGAATCTTGTTTAATTCAGCACTTACACTTTTCCACTACACTCACTCAGTAGGGCCAATTTTCCTGCATTTCCTCACAGCAGTGCTAGTAAGGCAATGAATACTGACTAATACTGCTACAATTATCCAAATTACACAAAAATAACTATCTTTTTATAGTATTTCATTTCCTGTGGCACTTCATCTTCTTTGTTGCCAAAGTGAATTTTCCTTTGTGCCCATACAGCTGCAAATGGAAGAATTACTAAGTATATCAAATATCTCTTGGGGTTGGATACTTTCTGTAAGGTCTCTTTTTTCTTCAGAAATCTTGATCAAATATTGAGTTTGGGGTATGTATGTAATACATATCATCAACTCTACTGAGAACTGATACAAAGAAATAGTATTTCCTGAAGTACTTTTTCAATATAGATCTTAGAGATATTAAATTTTATCTACTGTTCTGCAGTTGCTGTTCCTTTAAGTTGGTAACTGTATTTTAAAAAGCTCTGAGAAATATTTAAGTTTGGGTTAGTGGAAATCAGGTTATGGGCTTTCCCTCCTCCTCCAATATTTTTATCTGTTTCTCCAAGTCATGTGTTCTTTGACAGACGGCAATTGCCTTCCATCTGGGAGAAATCTGAAATACGTTGCTCACTTTGCTGTAATCTGGAATATCTACATTAAAGTTGTTCTGTGTTATTAAAATACATGTTTTGCCTTATCATCTGTTTTGGATTTTTTTTCATTTTAATAAATGTACATGCATTAAACTAGCAGGAAAGCAGTTATTGTTGAATACCTTGCATTGTCTTTTGACTTTTCTGCTCTGTGTTCCACCATTTGCCATGACATGAGGCTTTGGTTGTTTGGTCATTCAGAGGAAAACCCTGTTTTCTCTTTGATATTGGACTGAAAATAAATTATATCACATGTTGCACTATGGTTAATGTTGGCCATTAAAGAACAATATCATTGGACACAATGGATTCTGTGCTTTACATTTGTCACACAGAATACCAAGAACAGTTTTTCAGTTCCGTTCATGAACTTATTAATGATAATCAAAAAATCCAGTGTATATGACTGATTTACAATCCAGTCCTTTTCCTACTGTCTTTAAAAGGACCAGATTTCTATTAGCAATTAAATTATATTTGTCTTAATAGTATAGTAATTATTGCAGAAATACAATTGAATCTGTTCAAATTTCAATTGTCAGGAAAGGAATATCCAGTGGGTGATTTAGGTTGATAATAAAGATTACAGAGTTATCATTTGCAGAAAATTGTTCAGCTCACTAGTCATAAATTAATGTTAAATATGTTTATTCTAAAAGAACTTGACCAAAAATACTATTAACAAGATTTTTTTTTAATATGTGATCTATGATTTTTCTAATTTGTTTGGTTGGTTTTTTTGTTGCTGGGAGTTTTATTTAACACTTGCACAATAGGGAAATATTTTTCTGGAATGGCCTGTCCTTTCTTTTTTTCAGAGGGATGTTGATAAAGCCATCAGCAATATTTGTTTTTAGCAAGAGGGACCACACCCAGTAACATCCCATCTGTGTCTCTCTAAAAGTTGTCAAGGTGCAAAGAAATAAAAAATAATATCTTAATAATAGCATAAACCAATAAACTATATGGACTAGAGGAGACTACTAGTGCTTATCTGGTCCAACTCCACAATGAGAGCAGGATCTGCTTGGATCAGACTGCCTGGGACTTTGTCCAACTGTGTTTTGAGGCAGACAGCTAAAGGATTTATCTAAAACCTTCTCCTTCATATATTCCTAATTTAAAAGTTACAATTATATCTATGAGACTCAAACTTCTTCTCAGCTTTTTTCTCTTTCAAAATTTCTAATTTCTTTATATCTTGAACCTGTCAACAGACTTCAATTAACTTCACATCTTCAACAGGATTTCATGGTAATCTATGAAATTAATTTTTTCACGGTGTCATGAGCCTATCTGATCCTTATTTTCATACTAAGTAATTAATATCCCCTTCTGAAGAAGATGTATAAGAAGGGAACTATGAAGCCAGCAGAAATTATTATGCTGTATCTACTGCTTCAGGATTAAAAGCAGATTCACTAAGAGTGGACAAAGTTTCTCTGCATAAAGCAAACATGACATAATGACCACTGGTATTTATATCCATGTTGAAGCCACACTGTTCATAGAGATATTTTTCCAGAGCTAATTTTAGCCTTTCAGCTGGTAATGTATGTGTATCATCAGGGTGTCCTTCCCATCCTGCAACCTGCACAGATCCTCCTATCCCTAATATCAGACCCACATTCAAGCGATGAAAAGACAGAACTGATTAGGGTAGGGATTTTATGGGCCAAAGGCACCACACCAGAGAGGCAAGGATAAGAGATACTTATTGGTCCTCTTAACATTTTCGTGTTTGAAAAGTCATATTTGTCTCACACAGGAAAAACCTCAGTAACAAAATGGGATGAACTGTTGCACAAAATAATTGCTGCATCCTCCATCCCCTTTGCCAGGGGAGTGAGGTCTCTGTGCTGGGCTCTCTCCCTATCCAGCCTCCATCCCCACCCCCCCCATGGGCACAAAGGGCTATGGTTTGCAGACAGTGTCTGTGTCTGCGGATGTCAGCCGCTTCCCAGCTGGGCCACCCCAGAGGTGAAGCTGGAGAAAAGGAGGCAGCAGTCACTGCCACTGCCACAGGCTTTAAACCAGTGACACCCAGCTCATCCTGCTTATCAGGACTCGTTGTGAGTGAAGAGGCAGATTTCTTTTGGCTGCATGTTTCATTGTGAGACAGCAGTCCAGGGATGATAGTCTTGACCATAGAATGAAGGGACTGAATATTGATTGCTTCAGCATTCATCTTTCATCAGCATCCACTCTTCCCTCTATATTGCTGTACTCTTTAAGAAGGCATGTTGTAAGCAGTCAGTAAGAAAAAAATTAAGATTTTTTTACCATGTGCCTGCTGAATACACTTCAGATAATATATCTTTAGCAGTAAGTTAACAAGGGCTTTGGGAAAAAGGAACTGTGAAACACATTTCTCCCATTCAGTTAAGGATACTTAATGGTCAAACTTTTCTTTTCTACATTTATATCCTCAAGGGTTTTGTTCAACAACACAGTTTCTCCTGCTTTGTTCCACAGAGTTACTTACATTCATTCAGCAGTGTTTATAAAATGCTACCTTATGCTTTTAAGTACCCTCCTCGAAAAGATCTAAGTGTCAATACAAATGGAAGGTCACTGAGGAGGCACAAGAGGTTTTCTGCTGAGCAACATCAAGATTGCTCTACATGCTTTTCCATAGCATGCACTTCACCTTGTCAACCCTGGTAGGTGTAACAATGTAAATAATAAAACTTTATGCTGCACATAAAAAGTTGGAAGATACAGGACACTGAATGTATTGGAATAAGGAGTGAGGGGAGCAATTATAGAGGATGGTAAAATAGCAAAGGATTTAAATTAATTTTTCTGCATCCATCTTTACTATCTAGGGCTACAGGGAAATTACTCTTCCAAGGGCACTTTTCATGGGAAATTATACTGTGGCCTTAACAAAATTATAGCCTCCAAGGAGGAAGTTATACAGCAACTTAAAAAATTAAGTGTAGTAAATCACTAAAACCAGATAATATTAATTTGAGGGTTGTGAAGGAAATTAAGTGTGAAATAGGGAAGTTACTGGCAAAGATATGCAGTGTATCATTAAAAAACGAACTAATCCACAGGCTAAAAAGTCATTTTGATGGTTCTTGGCCTTGGAAAAACCTACACTTTGTATAGTTTTTATATCATAATGGCTAGGGGAACCTCTGAATAGTGGAAATACTTGGGGCTGGGAGTAATCTTCTACTAAAGAAGACCTTTACCACATGTACACCACATACAGTTTAAATTCATCATGCTGTAGAGATACTGAAAATATAATCCCAGTATCAAAAGTGGTCCGATAAAAATAATTCCATTGGAGGTTTCTGACTGAAAGTGTAAAACTCAGTATTGAAACACACCAAATTTGCAAAATTACAGAGTTGTCTTCTATATCATATTCAAAAGCAATTACCTTTTGGTGTAAGACAGAAATAATGATAAAACACAGAAAAAAAAATAAAAAGCTTTTTAAATTTAAACTATTAGTTTAAAAAATCAGAACTACTGATCCACAGTTGAACATCAATAGGAATGAGGCATCTTTTGGAAAATCAGGTTATTTGCTGAGAAAAAAATGCATTTACATAGTCTTTAGGATATGCAAAAATTTAGGCTGTATGATTTTAGCACTTTTTTTTTTTTTCTTTAGTCTTCAAATCCACTAGAATTTGCCTTTTAATTCAACAGTTTAAGGGATTATAATGAAAAATGTTCCAGGGCTTGGAAAAAGATTTAAATTTCTTCTTCTGCCATCCACTTCTGTAGATTTGAATCCTGCCTTTGTAAAAGGTTATCCAATTAAATCATCAGTATGACACCAAAAGCCTATGCTAAAATAAATGAACTGAGACACTGTTTTGTATTTTTTTTCCTCCACAGGATCCCCTTGTTTAAAATAGTGATTCAAATAAGAATGCATTGTTAAGAGCCACCTGAATTGTGGCTGTTAGTCTCACACTGAGTTCCAGTATTGATCTTTCCAATAAATGTATTTAACTTTGGAGTGGTTTACAAAGGAAAATACACTGCCGTTTCTCTTTAGTTTTTTAATTATGCCTAGGTCTATACTGCTATTTCCATTATTTTAACTGGGTTTTTTTTAAGACTAGATAATAAAATAGGACATTAAAAAGTACCAAACCAGAGGCCCACATACAATGCATGACTTGCCAGCTGCAATTAAAAAAAAACCCTTTCCAAATAACCACTAGATAAATGGAAGCAGACTAAAATATCCCAGCCAAACAAATAGAAATCTAACAAAAAACATGCCAAAATTCACAAAGCAGAAGTGGTGCCACTTAAGAATGCTAAGAGATATTGGTAGCATAGCTCTCTTTCCCAGCTGCTCTGATCCAGGTATCCCTCCTGCCTGGCCACACAGCCCAGGACAGTGCCCTGGGGACCTGAGCATGTTGAGGAATGCAGCTGTTTCTTCCCTGTGTGCAGATTCAATCAGTAGTGAAGATGTACATGTGTCCCAGAGGCACACACACACAGAGGACACTGACATGGCTGCTCGAACAGATTACCACAAACAAAGCATTCAAAGTTTTCAATAACATCTAAATACATAAACACAGACAGCCATTTCTTTCTGCTGGGCTGGCAGAGACAGACGTGCACACAAAACACTCCTGGGTCACAAAGACACGCATTGATGGATGCCTTGAGCACAGGATCTATTTCCATCTGGCACTCCTGCTCAGATCCTAGACTCTGCTATCTGTCTCGTGTGTCCCTAATTCACTGGTCAGTCCATTTCTGTGCTCTCGAGCAAACACAGTGCTCGAGTCTCCCTGAGCATACTAACGCAGAGTATTGCCAGCCCTCCCAGACCGACCAGAATCAAAGTTGATGTTTCACAAAGTGGTGCCTTTAGTTTCTTGCTATCCCATTAATTAGTCTAATTGACAGAGTTTGTTTCCTGTTTTTGTCTCCATCTTTGTTTTGGAATGTCTGTGTTCTGCCTTTGATACTGTCTCCCACAGGAATCTCCAGGCTAAACTGGCAGCTCATGGCTTGGACAGGAACACTCTTTCACTGGCTTAAAAACTGGCTGGATGGCCAGGCCCAGAGTGGGATGGTGAATGGTGCTGCATCCAATTGGCAGCCAGCCACTTGTGGGGTTCCACAAGGCTCAGCACGGGGGCCAGTCCTGTTTAATGTCTTTATCCATGATCTGGATGAGGAGATCAAGTGCAGCCTCAGTAAGTTTGTGGATCTGGACAGACTAGATCAATAGGCAGAGGTCAACAGTATGAGGTTCAACAAGATCAAGTCCTGGGTCCTGCACTTGGATTACAAAAACCTCAGGTAGCAATAAAGGCTGGGGACAGGGTGGCTAGAAAGGGGTCCAGCAGAAAATGACCAGGGGGTGCTGGTCAACAGCCTGCTGAACGTAAGCCAGTGTGTGCCCAGGTGACCTCAAGGTCAGTGCCACCCTGGATTGTATCAAAAATAGTGTGACCAGCAGGACCAGGGCAGTGATTTTCCCTCTGTACTCAGCACAGGGAGATGTGACCAATCCAGGGTCCAGTCCTGGGCCACTCACATCAAGAAAGACATTGACGTGCTGAAGTGAGTTCAGATAAATTGAGTGGATAAACTGTGGAATGATCTCAAGTTGAACTGTAAAGATAAGAAATTTTAGGAAGAATTGTTATGGCAAACAATAAATCAGTAGAGACACATGATATTCATCCAGGACTTGCAGAGAAATTCATGTATGAAATTGCTGAAAGATTGACTATGGTTTGCAACTCTCTATCTAAATCAGTCTCAGTACCAAAGGAATGTAAACTGAAAATTTAAACTGACACCAACTTTTAGAAAGGCCTCTAGCAATTTTAGGAAATGTACATGAATAAATCTAACTTTACTACCAGGAAGATAATAGATGCCATAATAAAGAGTAGTATCAGTAGATGCATGGACACACATGATATAATGAGAAAATCCATACAGCTTTGGTGAAGGAGAGTCATGCTTCACCAACCTATCCATGGTCTTGAAGAAGTAAATTATAATATTGATCAATAAATATTTAATAATTAAAAGTATAAAAGAAACAAAATCATCTCAATAAAGAGGATTCATAAGAATAAGGAAAGATTATTGAATAGGTTTATAGTTGGTTAAGGAGGAATATAGAGGACTGAATAGACAAATTGTTGCACAGTGATGAAAAATTATGATTCTCTCATGAATGATTTGAAAATTATGTAGAAAAGGCAAAGTTTGCAACTGGTACAAAACTTTTCAGTGTAGAAAAACGAAAGGTAGCTATGAAGAGTTGTAGGATGATTTCATGGCAGCTGAATAACTGGGTAATAAAATGTCCAATTATATTTAGAATTAGCATAAAGCCATTTATATGAGGAAAAAATATTCCAATTATACATACATGATGAATTGAAAATGTGCTAAATTGTGCTAAATATCTTAGTAATATTCCTACATGATTTCCTTGATCCCTTATGAATAGGTCTCTCAGAGTCAAAAGTAACAAATTGTCCAAAAATGGAAGCAGGATTTCAGAAATTACTACAAAAGGAATAGGAATTACAGCTTAGTGTGCCATTATATCACTGGGTGGTTTGATGCCTTGGCAGTCCACATTTTTTGTATGAAGTATCATTTGTGCTAGGGCCTCTCAGAAAGGTACAATAGAAATAGAAGAGATAGGGAGAAAAAATACAAGGATTGTGAAAAAAGAAACTATGTCTATGTGACAAAATAGACTGTACCCCAGCCAATATAGTTTCTGCTCATAGTTGGGGAATGCCCCAGCTGTGCTCTGATCCAGCTGTGCAAAGGCTCGACCTCCCCATGGCCTGATCAGGTCTCTGGTTTAAGCCCTGTGCTGGGGCCGGTGGCTGCTGCCTGCTCTGCTCCAGCTTCGGCTCTGGGATGGCCCTGCTGGGGAGGGGGTGACACCCCTCCGTCACTGCCTGACAAACCATGGCCCTCTGTGTGCATGGGGCTGGGGGCATCTGAGAGCCACTGCCAGACTGCAGCTGGGAGAAGAAAGGGAGCTGTCTTGGTGTCTTTGTGAAGGTGTGGTAGTCAAGCCTGGCTGTGTGCAAGACCTCTACCATCAACTAATTCACTTGCACTTCTCAGCAGAAGCACTTGAGAGGATAAGATGGAAAAGCTCATGGGTCAAGATAAAAATAGGGACATCACGTGTTGGTTACCATAACAGACTAAATAGACTCAGATTGGGAAAAATTACTGCAATGTGTGGCATATTAAAAGTATGTGTATAATACATCACATTCTTCTGAAATGAAAATCTAGTCATATCAAAATATTTTAGTAGACTGTTTCATTCAGAAAAGAAAGTTATTTTCATTTGGATGCAGGTTCAGTGTTTACTCTGTGATTCAGATTCTGTACCAGAAAATCTGGTGGCCTTATATAAATAAGCACATTATTTTTTAATATAACATATTTTTGTATATCCACATATATATGGAAATCATGTTTTCTCTAGAACTAAGGAACATACAGCATCAGTCCTGTGAATTATATGTGTGAGGTTCCAATAGGAAAATAAAAGGAAATATAAATCACTACTAACTTATAGAAATGGAAGTTCTGTTAGGTTTTTATGTACTATGTAATTATATTTGCTGTCTTACTAATATATCTTCTAACATTTAACAGTTACACAGAATTGCATTTGGGGAGAAAATGAGATTAAGTAAATGCCCCTGACTTTGTTGCACAGTACCCATTCCAGATCTCTAGACAATTTGCGTTCCAAATTAAATCAAATTGTTTTCCTGTTTAAAGCTAATTTTTAAGAATGGAAAGGTGCACTGTATATTGCCCACTGTCATATTTCATAGAATCATATTCATGTTAGTAGATATAAAACAACGTGGTACACTTCATATTTGGTCTTGAAATTAGCCTCTGATTGCATACATTGTGTCAGACTCCTACTTATGCATGTAGATGGTATGTGTGGATACCACCCATATATGTTATATACTCCCCAGCTAGGAGTCACCTGACCTCTATAAGGTAGATCTCTAACTCAGCTTGAATGAATTATGCCTTACAGGCACGCATTTCTTGTTGAACAGTACACAGAAATACTTGCTCTGTGTAGATGTCTACACTCTAGCCATCAAAGATACGATACTATGAAAGAACAGAGGAATCCTGTCACATGTTTACCATAATTCCTTCACAAGACTGTGAAGCAGACTTATTGTTGCTAAAAAGAGATGGACTCTCATTTTAAAAGCCATCAGATACATCTTTTACCCTTCAATGAACAATGCTAAGCTTCTTTACACTTTTATATTTAGGTAGTTTTCTTCAGTTTTTTATTGTGCCTTTTTTTTTTTTTTTGGCAACATTCATGTATTACTGGAAGAACGGCTAGATTCCATTTGTTGCTTGTTAACTGAGAAAATAGTTTTATTTAGGAGGCAAGAGGAATACAGACCTGGACCTATGCCTATACATATGTCATATGTGTATGTAAAATGAACAAAGTGTATATTATTTATAGCCACTCTGCTGAGGTTTAGATGGCAAATTTGTTCCACCTGGAAAAGAGATGTAATTGACAAGATTAAAAAAAAAGAGACAGGCTCTGACACAAAGATGACAGACAATGGTCATAAATTGAAAGGAGAGAGGTTCAGATTGGCTTGTAAGGAAGAGCTTTTTCCTTATGAAGTCAGTCCAGCACTAGAGCAGGTTGTTCTTAAAGGTTGTGCAGTTTCCATTCCTGGTTTTCAAGACCCGACAGCATAAAGCCTTGAGGACTCTGATCTGACCTCATATCTGACCCTGCTTTGAGCGGGAGGTTGAGGTAGAGACTTCCTGAGGTCCTCTCCAACCTGAATTATTCTATGATCCAACCCTATTAACTTAATTTTTCTGCATTTCTTTGTTTAGCTTTAATTGAAATGGCTAGAAACCGAGGATTTGGTGCAAAAGTTTCTATACTCAATGCCTGAAGATAATTTTCTTCCAGAAGTCCTTTTCTTTTTTCCATATTATATCAGTGTTGCCTTTTTCCAAATGCCTGGCTACCCTGGCAGCAGTGATATTGGCAGGTACCCATTTATGGCCGCGCCCTTCCCGCGATTCCTGTGGGGTCCTGTGGCCCAAAGACAGCTCTGGAGATGGCTATGGTGAGGTACAGAGAGAGTGACTCAGCTGAGGGATCAAACCTGGAGGCTTTATTGCTCCTTGGTGGGANCATTTAACAGAACTTAACAATAATTGATAAACCTTGGAAAGTAAAATGCACCACCACACCATATGTAAGGTGTCTTCATGTGCTTAACAAGATGATATACAGATATATGTTCACATTAACTGTGGTTGTTAACAAGCTTCTTCTTCTAATGATATTTTTTTCTAATAAAATGGGAAAACAATTTGTTTCACCTGGAAATGATGTTGGAACAGAAGCAGTAGACAGTTGTTGGAAGATAGATTATATTAAAAGTAAATAATACAGCTGACCAGAAATCTTATACCATTGCCTAGTATACAATGTGTAGGTAAATAGAAAGTAATACTAATTTTTGAAAGTTTATATTTCAGATATGAAATACTTAAATATAATTTGCTGATTAATTCAGTATGATTATTCTAAGCTATGATTTTGCATGTCTTTCTGGAAAATTATTTTGCTTTATTTATTTAGAAAGAGCATTGCATTTTGGGGTTTTTTTTTGTGAAAACAGATGAAAATATAATGTTGCCTGGCTATTTTTTGTGGTGGTGTTGTTTTAGATTAGTGTGTAGCTAGAAACATCAAAAAAGTTTTCTAAAGAAAAGATCTTGTAATTCATAAAAATCCATTGATTCATCAGAAATGTTAGAACTGCCAAAGTGAAATCTAAAAAGCCATGTTTTCCAATGGTTATTTCCAGTCAAACTACCTGTTCTAGATGATTTTATGAATATTTGCCCTCAAAAATCAATGCTGCTATATGAATCTATTTGTATAACAGCATAAAAAGATACTAGAAAGGAGCCCAGACATTTGGAGCTAAAATCTGTTTTCATAATGCTATTTTTAGTTTGAATTTTTTTTGCTTGCTTTTTTATTTACTCTTTAACAGCCTTATTGTGTAAATTCATCTTAACAGTTCTCTAAATAGGTTTTTCCAAATATTTATTTCATACACACACACACATACTTGATGTTATATTAATTTATATCTTCTCTATCTTTTGCATTTAATAGAGAGAACCCAGTGCTTCCATTTTCACTTTTTCTTTTTTCTGAATGCCGCAGGTTTGTATTTTGAAGTCCTCCATTAACTCTACTAAATTTTGCAGAAGTTTTAAAGAGTGTGTCTGAGGTGTGTGAACTGCAAGTGATGTTATAACTCTGTAGTGTTGAGATGAATTGTCTGCTTCTTGACAATTGCTTCATAAAAGCACAGGAAGCTCTTGGCACATCCTCTCCAAAGAAAAATTGATTTAGAAATTGTAAAGAACACAGGAAATAGAAGGCTTGACTCTCTATTATTTCCTTCATTTTATAAAGGCATTTCCATAGGCTCGAAGTAAAGGTAAAAGACTGCCAAATACAGTAGTATTTTTTGTTTAGTTTTCCCTTCTTTGAAATGCTCAATTGTGAACTAGATTAGAAAATCAGGCCAAAAGTTGTTAAAATGTAAAGCTTACCATTTAATGCTGCAGTTTCACAAGCAATTAAAAATCCATGAAAAGCTGCAATTTTTATTTTGGATTTATTTCCAAAGACTAACAAGCATTTTTATCTGTAAATTGAATAACCTTCTTTTTAAAGTACGTGTGCTATTACAGAGATAAACTGAACAGGTCAATGCTATAGTCTGGTTACCCGACCAAATAAACACTACAGAAATGATCCTTAGCTAGTGGCTACCTATACCTCAAAGAGATTTGTCCCAGAGTGTTAGCTATCATGCTGATTCCTGACTCAAAGATATTAAGGGAATATAAACTATGTCCCAGGGAAAAGAGGATGAAGAGGGTTTTTTTCCCCTTCTTCTTTGATTTGTAAGCTGAGAAATTTCATTCATTAAATTTGCATCAATACTTTTTGCTGCTGGCTGACTATCATTTGCAAATTAGGAGATCATTGGTGAAAGTATTAGGGTGAATGGAGATTTTTGAAAGTAGTTTTAAAATTAAGTAAAACCTAAAAACATAAAAATGGAAATGTTTCATATTTCCTCCTCTCATACTTTCCTTCTCTTTCTAGTGTGTCTCACAATGTAGCAGATGTTTTGCATAATCATTCTACAAAGAGTAAATACATGAACAAAATAAAACAAGAAAACTGAGCTTTTCTAAATTTCCCCAGTAGGCATTCCAATTGCTTTTGTGAGGCAGTAATTAAAATTAGCCTTTTTTTGCAGCATCAGATGCATGTTTTTTGTAGATATTCTTAATACAGCAATGGATATCTATGCTCTTCTATGGCCCCATTCAGTTGTCATTTAGAGGTAATTTCTGTTTATGTCAACTACCACTGCCAGCCGAGTGGGAATAAATGAGAGACACTTGTTATTAAGCAGAATGAGTTTGCTGCTAATAATAATTGTGATCTGCAGTACAGAGGACTGTTAGCCTCTTCTCACTGAATGCAGAGAGAAATTTCTTAGCTGTATTCAGCAAACCAACATAGGAGAGAGACATTATGAAATGTATCTGCACTGAGGCTAAGCTACTGAAGACATTTGAGTCTATTAGCTTTTGGGATAACAGTAGAGCAGTCATTAAGACATGCACAGTGTTTGAATGCACATCTTATTTTCAGGCAGTTAGATTGATGAATTATAGAGATTAGTTGTTTAGCCATCATCTATAGGAATGATATAATATAATAACCTAAAATACACATGGTTTGAAACCCTAGGCTATTGGTGGCATAAAAAAGTTTTACTTAATGAGAATATCTGAATGGAGTTTAAATTATCTTTAATTGTTTCCTTTTGTAGATTAGGCAAATAAAAATGAAGCCACAGGTTGACTTCTAAGAAAGGGGTGTGGCCTTTACTACACAAGGAGTGAGAATTTCTTTTTTGCTGTCTCTTTATGTCTATACACCAGACCCAATAACAATGTAGAGGTAACTAACACTCACTTTCACCACAGTAATGTAGAGCCTGCATCACAAAACACAATAATCATCAATAGGCTGGATACCAATGACCTGCATGGTATTTAATGCAGATGATCCCACAGATTTCACACAAGCTATTGGTGTATTGAGGGATATGGAGGAGAAGGTGGCACACATCCTGTCCTGACTGCCAGAACTGGGCCAGAAGAGGGTTTTTTTCACATTTTCTACTGAGGAACATTTTGTACCAACAGTCTTGTGTAGGGTGTCTAACAATCAGGTCACATGAAGATCTTATGGCTGCTTCTCCACAGCCTCTCTTTGTGGCTGAGTGAGCCTTGATCTGTGCACAATACTTAGTGGATAGCACAGCTTTCTCCAGATTTCCATTATGTCCAGTGGGTCCAGTCCCCTAGGAACTGAAATCTGAAAAGAAATTTATGTCAAATTCTTTCCTAGCAATCTAATGGGAATATGGCTGGTGTTTTTAAAAGCAAGATCACATATTTTCCAACATATCCTTAACTAGAGATAGAGAAAATGATGAACAAAAGCACACAAATTGTCATCAGATAGTTATCAGATTAACTCAATTAGAAAAATTTACGGTTTATCATGCTATTTTTATGTCTGTGCTATAGGTACATTTAAAGACCAATGTGCCAATAGGCAAGTATCACTGAATGATGAAAACGTTGATTTGGTTTGGTTTTGGTGGAACATTTTTTTAATCTTTTTGTCCTCAAGACTTGGAGCAGTACTTTGGACCATGACTGTTAGTGTCACTAAGTGGACCAGCAATATCCATTCAATGCATTTTAATTAAACTGTTAAAACATTAATTGGACAGACAAATATTCCTATCTTCATATGTATTATTTGCTCTGTTTTACACATAGTAATCTTCTGATTCTGATCCATCCAATAAAGCTGAAAGCAATAAAAGAAACAAAAAAATTGGCCATTATTGTGTTGTTGGTGTCATTCTAGCTATTGTCAACCTATATTTGGCGAAAATAAGAAACTCCAGGGTAGAGAAATGGTTAAAATTCTTTATAATAGCAAAGTTCCCCAGAGGTTGTGCATTAGCAGAAGATTAATGTTGGAGTGCAAACGATCCATCATCTATAATATTTATTTCTGGTCTGATCAAATATTTAATCCAATATGAGCTTCATATTTATATTTTCTGTATATTTTTTTTCTTTCTGCCTGAGGATTTTATCACTTTTCTTTTTACCCTTTCAGCATTTAGACAAGTAAAAAGCAATTGTAAGCAGCCAGCATCTGCAAATATATCATGGTGTTGTCTACAATTTTTAGGAGGCCTTTAGAAATGGAACATTATCTGTATTAAGTAAGAGTTGATACAAACTACTGATTCTCATTATTATGCAACTGTTATGTACTAAATAGAAAGACTTTTCCACTTGTTGTTTGTTTGTTTCTTTGTTTGTTTGTTTTGTCCAGACTGCACCTGTACTGGTCTTGTTCTCCTGTTCTTATGAACAGTGCTATAAGATTTTTTTTTAGTGAAAATTCTATTATGAGGTTGTGCAAATTATATGAGTTTTTTTCACCACTAGAGCCACTGTAACAATAATATAATAGTAATAAAAGTGGAGAAACAAAAATTAAAAGAATAATGTATGTCTGCCTTAAAATTAATATAGAATATCTTTCATTAACATACTGTGGTCTGGATTGCTTGGGGTATCCCTTTTACAGTTTATAGTTTATCTTGCAGAGGATGAAAAATATGCTTTAATTCTAACTTTCCACAAAAGAGATGAAGCAGCCTGACTGATATAACTAGATACCCCTTGGAATTTGTAAACAACTCACTGTGCAAACACATCAGAATCTGGCAGGGCTCTTAGTAGTTATGTTCACATTGAATACGTATTCCTATTCAGAATGAAGTTTTTCAAAGGAGACTGTCATTTATTCCCAAAATTATACTAAATTGCATAACAGTGACATAGTTCTGAGATGAAGGACTGTGGTGCATATTGTTACTGAAAATGAAACAAATAGCTGTTTAATGAGGGTTTGTGTCACAGCACCTGCTTCTCAATCCTCAAAGTAAATGGAAAAAATGGATTAATGGTTTTGTTTATCAACCACTTTCCAGTTGTTTTTGTCCATTCTGAAGATAATGAACTTCTAAGGGACTTACAGGACTGTAAGGCATGATAGCACATTTTAAAAGCATATTTTTAAAAAGTATGGAAAAAATGATTATTTGTTTTGGAATTTTTAGGCTTGATCAGCTCCCATGCTAAGAATTTTAGTTAAAAATCATTCACCTATTCAGAACTAATATCCTTTGATAGAAGATAATAATTATTGGTAAATTACCAACTACACTACCATAAATTAGATACAGTAAATACAATAACAACAAAGTAATTAGTGGCTTTGTTTTAAAGCATCAAAAGCAATTAGAAACTTTCACCCTGGGTTATATAATCTTATTTTGGACACCTGATGTCCCCCAACTACCCTATTTCACACCATAAAATCAGAATTAGGATTACTAATAAACTGAATTTTGCAGCAAGACCTCCACAGTCTTTGGTGCAAAAATGGACCTAAGAAATTTTCTAGCAGTCGCCTGTCACATGTTTTCAAGCAGATGACAAATATTGCTGTCTTCTGCTCAGCTGGGGAGAAGGAAAGCCAATGCTACCCCTTCTGTGTGTCCTAATGCTTCTGCCAAAGGTCTTTTCCACTGGAGCGTTTTTTTTCCAGGCACAAGCTTGGTGGAAAGATCCAATGAGAGTCACATACACAAAAGTGTAGGTGGATATGTACAATTTTTTTTTTTTCTGTTCTTAATATGAAAAAGCTGTTGAGGTTAACCACTATACGCCAACTGTTCCAGTTTCTCTAATTTTTAGAGCAATTGTTCAATTCCACTAAATTTATTTTAGTAGGATGTAATCATTTTTGGGGAGCATCTCATATTTTATAGACAGCTTCCCTGGCTGAGTAACATCAGTGGTTTTTTAACTATATAGTATAACTCTTGGTTGTTTGTTTGCTTTTACTGAGTTTTTGTTGGGGTTTTTTTGTTTGTTTGTTTTGTTTGTTTGTTTGTTTTTCTTTTTTTTTTCCCTAAAAATGCCAATGCAAAGTTGATGCAACTAGTGCAAACTGATGTGTGACTTGCTTTAAAGAAATGCTGATATCCAGAAGTGTTTTCCATCTACCTTATATCAGGCCCCAGATGGACACTTAGAAAAATATTTCAAAAAATTTTGACTGATTGCTCTTGACATAAATATATTCCTTTTAATCTTGAGAGAGTCCCATAGGATTCAGTTTGATGGGAATATATGTGTCAGAAATTTCAGTCTATAATGTGTAAGCTCTTAAATAAATAGTTACAATTATTACAATTGTTTTAAAATACATGCTCTTTCAAATGCAGAGAGGAATAATTCCTGTGTCAGATGTGTCTGATTACTTCTATAACTTCAAGGAATATATCGGCAAGAATTATTTTCTACACAAATATATCTGACTTAACAATGGGTGACTAATACCTATTCCAAAATAACACAATAAATGTTTATAGGAGTTAACTCTGAGATGCTGCACATAGTTGCACACCATCCACTGATTCAATTTCTAGATAAAACAAAGCAACTCCCCCAATGTTAGATGGTTTGGGGTTTGTCTTTCTTTTCAATCAGATGCTATACAATAATCTAGGATTTAGGTGTTTGCTGACTATTAGCTTCATTAGGAATATTTTAAGCATTGTACTTACTGAAATCATCTTACTATAATTATGTTGTTATTGAGATTTTCTGCTTTAGTTGAAAAGTATCATTAATTAAATGGTTTTTAGGGGCAAAATAAAGAAGAAACAGAAACAACCATATAAAAGAAAATGGCAAAAAAGTTAAACTTATCAGTTTTCCCTTTTTTTTCTGTTCTGTATTCCTATTTTCCTTCCATTTTGTTTAATGTTTTCCTCATAAAATATGGTGAGAAGACCTTAAAAAAGTTAAGATATTGTAAATATTTAATTTAAAAAAATGCTAGGCTTCTTCACATTCTCCTTTGCTAATTTACTTAGTTTTTTTCCTGTTTATATTCTCTTGAAATCTGAAATGTGTTCAAAATCTCCTAGAAAAGCAGTCAGAATTGATCACCAAGGTTCATTCAATGTCTTTCCTGTTTACACTCTTAATAAAGAAAAAGACGTGCAACTGACACAAATATTTTCCTTGCAAAAATATGTTTAAATAATATATGAAATCATAAACTTACCATCTGAGGGATGAAACTGAGGAAGCATAGTGCACAGAACAGGAAGGTCTATACACAAAATGCAGAGAAGTAATTTTTTAAATAATGTAAATGAATACACTTACCAAACTGTATTAAGTGTTTTATTCTTTCTTTTATAATGCCCCTCTTGCTATTTACATGTGGTGTTTGTTTGGGGTTTTTTGTGTATATCACAATATTACAGTACAACAAAGCACAAACCAACTATAAAAAATGTAGGTGAATATATATGTAGACCAACTATTCTTTTTATCACTTGAATGAAAGTAGTGTTGCTGATGCAGTGAAAAAATTGTAATTATTTCAATGTAAAACTTTGAGCTGTACATTTAAAACCCGGGGGTATGCACAGGAAGCATTTCCAGCTGGGTCCCCTAAAAATAATATAGTTTTCCAATAAAAAGTTACTATTCAGTAACATCTATGGAAAAAAACCCAAAAAAACCCCAAAACACAAAACCAAAAAAAGCAAAGCAAGGCTTCACAATGTGCTGGGAATATCTACCTATATGATTGTGATTGATTGACCTATTTCCTCCTTGATGAGTTCAAAAGTTTGATAACATTAATTATTTAAAAGTCTGATGTACTCATTGAACTATTACCATCCTTTGCTGTTATACTTAATGTACGGGACAAATGACAGTGGAAATAATTGGAAAATTGGAAGCTCAGAAAGGTTAAGTGACTTTCCTGAGGTCACAATGTGGATTCTTTTGACCTCTTGACTTGAAGTGCCATATTTAGTTCCTTCTCCAGCTTAATCCAATTAGTAGTTTGATAATCAGTTCAGCCCAAAGAACAATTATTTTCAGCCATCTGGTTTTATCTCATAGTATCTGACCCTGCCTTACACGCTCTGTTGGAGATGGACATGAGGCCAGATGCATGTTCCTTTTTGTGGTCCTCAGAACCTACTGTAATCATAGCACTTCTCTGCAGAAGAATGAAGTGGGTTTGGTGCACTTGCATTTTATTGTGCCAGTCCCAGGCAAGTGCTTCAGTCTCCACATGAGCTTTAGAAAGAGCCCTGACTATTGAATAATTTTTCTCTCCCACTTCAGCAGTTATAGCTATGGACATTAAAATAAACTGCATTGTGTTGGCCCTAAAATAAACGTGTGTAGCAGCTGGCAGATCTTTGCTTTAAATATGCCATCATGAGAGTTTGTCAAAATACAATGCTTCAGTCAATAAGGCATTAAATCCAACAATAAAGTGGGTAGTTTCAGGAATGCATTTTCTCCACTTGATTGGGCTTACTGCCTACTGAGTAGTAGAGTTTTTTTGCATTTTCCAAACACTATCAAGAGATTACAATCAGACTGGTACAGAGAAAATTGCTCTTCATGAGGACCTTGGTACTGCTTGTTGCACTACTATTTTCAGCTTATTCTGAAGTCATGTCTCCGTCTCCAGTACAGGGTTTCTTAAAAATAGTTCATCAGTAACTAAATTTTTCTTTTTGAGTGAGGATACTCTAACATTGGAGTGGCATAAGGAAGAAAATGAATGTGTAAAATCACTGAGCTGAGGTCACACAGGAGAAAACCTGTGCCTTTGAGGATGAACTTAAGTGTTTTAATAAAGCATTAAATGGCTGCATGAATTACCTGGGAAAAATATGCAAGTATTAGGAAGAGTCCTAAATATCCAAAACACATTAAAGTCCTAGAATGATTTTGGTCAGAAGAGGCCTTTAAAGGTCGTCTAGTCCAACTCTCTAGTTGTGGGCAGGAATATCACTCATTTTTATTAAATCATTTTTAATAAATATTGGCAGTTTACATTTCACAATGCAAACAGTGAATTTTCAAATTTTGGAGAGAGGGAAAAAAGAGAGCATCCTCTAAATACAGCATTTCTCGCCAAAGATTCAGTTACAACTGGAAGCTGCCCAACAACCATCTGAAGAAAGTAACTGAAAGCAGGTGCTGTGAGCAGGTGCCATCAGTTGCTACATGGATGATGCATGTACATTATATGGGGGCAGCTGTTAGGATGTGCTTTTCCACATCATAAGATTGATATTACCCAATGCTTTTAATTTAGTGGGAAATTAGCATTTTTGTGAACTTGATGCCTGTCTGTGGTCACTTGGACTTCCTGAAATTAGTTTTAAGTAACAGAGACACTACTGAAGAGTCACTGGCAACATCATTTAGACTGCTTAATCAATGGTTTCATTTGTGTTATATTTTCTGGACAAAAGTTGCTTTTAATGGTGTAGTGTAATGAATAGTCAAACACTTGAGTGATTTTTGTTTATCTGTTTAATAACGAAAAAACTAACGGGGATGAAAGCATGATAACATGACATGCAATGAATAAATAATGTCACTGAAAGTCAGCATTGCTTTGTCATTGCATGAAATGCTCCAGATTTATCTATTTTCTTTATGTCACATGGCACTCCAAATGATTTGATATCCTGGTACTGTGACTTCAGGATGTTTCCAATATAGCAGAATGGCCTGGTATATATACACTGGATGAGATACCCATTCCTCTGCAGTTAGACCTTTGTCATTACTTCAGGACACAAGATTTCTCCTGAAATTTGGAAATGGCTGTATGCTTGCTGGCTGTTATTACACTTTAATAAAGTATATTATGAATATTAAAATTTAGTCCTGCAACAAACAACTCTGAGAGAAGAAACTTCCCACATCAACTCCACAAATGCCCAAGAAATTTTCCACTATTTCATCAAAAACATTACTACTAAAACACACAGAATTATTATATGCTCTGTTTCATTGAAACAGATTCAACAGTGGTAGTAATTTGCTGTATGCCACTTTTGATTCCTTCAATAAATAAATTATTAGAACTATTACTGTATGAGACAGAATATTTTGCACTATGCCTAATTCTAAAGCCTGAAGGAAGAAAACGTTTTTCACACTCCTTTTCCACAGATGTTTCAAAATTAGATAGTATTTAAAAATTTACTATCCTAATTACTGGGCAAAATTTCAATAGCTTTGCCTTAGAATTAGTCTCGTCTTCAGTCTGAAATATTTGATGCTAAAAAGCTAATAATATGTCAAATTACAGGATAATTTAAAAATTGAAGCTGGCATATTTATTAGGCTTAATTATTAGAGAAATGACCTTGAGTAATGCTGAAATAAAGTATTTGTGAGACATGGTTTAAAGGCATTAGTACATAATCAGGGCATGGAAACACACCTCTAAACATTAAGACCTGACCAA
>VWYP01018988.1:0-10865 GCA_013400435.1 Pycnonotus jocosus | reverse complement strand
TTGAAATTTGCACTTGATCTTGTGCTGCTAAATTTTTTAGCATTTTACCTTTTAAAAGTCAAATAAAGCCCAATGTTTCTGACTTCTATTAGACAAGTTTGCAAGGACTTTCAAATAATAAAGAATGAAGAGAGTTAAATATGTTAGTGGGTTTTTGTTGAAATAATTGAACTAATTACTTTTAGGACTGCCACTAAACAATAATTTCTACAAAGACTGAAAAGGTGACAGATTTTTTTGTGTACATGCAGTACTATACAGGGAATTCTTTTCCTTAAAGTTTATTTTGGTGTACTTTATCTGTCTAGCAAAAATGACTAACATTAAATAATCATTCTTGTTACCTGCTTTGTAACAGCACAAAGACAGAATAGTACAAGACCATAATGAATACTACTGTTAGAAAATATATGTTCCAAAAATAATGAGCTTAATTGCTGTCAGAGGCAGTTGCTTCAAATAAAATTAAATGTAGAATTGTATGTGTTTCTGAATGTCTGTTTTGATTCATCAGTCAATGTCGATACAAAGCCTCTCTGTGCAGCAAAAACAACAACAAAGCTAACCAAACTTAGAAAACAATTATTATCTGACTCTGTGAGAGTAATTTGCAAGATTAACTTGTTTTTTTTTAATAGCTGTTGAAAATGAAGTCCTGGAAAAGTCAGGAACCAATTTCTAAGGATTTGCTTCCATCTAAAGTTATTTGTAGCTAGAATGTTTAGATTTGCCTCATTATATAATGTCATCTAGATTCATGGAAACTATTGTATAATGACAGAACTTCTTATTTTTCAAGAGAAATGCATGGTATTAGATTAATTGTGTCAGTGAGTATGTTAGTCTATATTATTATGAAGGTCCAGTCATGTCTATTTTGAATATATTTCTTTTTAAGGGTGGGGTTGGGGTGTTATTAATTTGATTTTTTGTTTATTATATCTTTTGTTTATTTTATCCTGGAGAATGTCTCAGCTTAATCAGGTTAATATTCAAGCAGTTAATACAGCTGGATTTTTTTTCACCACATTCCACACTAACTTTTTCAGTGTCTTCATTACAGGCACTGACAGACTACATTCGAAGTTAAATAAAACTAAAACAACAAAAAACATCAGAAATATAAATACATCCTTTAAAAGTTACCAGAAGACATATAGTTCAGTAATGTCATAGTTTTAAAGGAATTTAATTTGATTAGGCTGTTATTCAACAAGTGATCTTCAGAACTTAATTTCTAATGTTTGAAAGCTTTATTAGACTATTGTTGCAGTCTCATAGTTTCTATCCCTGTCAAGTTAATACAGAGGTGACTGTGTAGAATGAAGTGAGTGATATAATACATTTCCTTCTTGCTCTAGTAGTGGCACATGGCTTACTTCTGTCAATGCCTCTTTAAGAGGCAAATTGCTGTCTGCTGAGTCTTCTTGACATGGTAAAATTAATAAAACTAGGCAAAACTAAATATAGTTCAATAGCAGTATTCAGCTTATTGTGCTGTAGATTGCATTCATTGCAGGAAGAAACATACATATTTAGCAGATGCCTTCAGGCAGAAATGTTCACCTGAAATCTGGCAGGTTTTAAAGTTTCAGGCATAGGAGTATTTACCACTGCATAAATTATAATGTATTTGTTGCATACCTATAATTTTCATGGCTATGATAGTCCAAGATGAAAGTGTGCTTGTGATGTATGTTTTCCTACCTATTAATCTCCCTAAATATATTTCTTTTATGGCAAGCAGTATTATATTTGCTGTTAGGTTATTTTACATGCTTTTTTTGGATAAAGTCTATTGCTACTATGTGCAGAATTTCTAAACATAAGTTATTGTTCATTTGTATCTATCCTCTCACTGCATCAAAAGAATGAATTTTCCTCAAACTAAAATATTAAAACCATTAAACACCTTTGTGGCTAGTTTTTGTCATTTACTCTACCTGGAGTCACAGATTTAAGCACACCTTTCCAAGATATCACTGCACATTAATGTCCAGCCTCTGAATCCTGGACATTTTTTAATTTAAACAAACTGAAGTACATGCATGTGTTTAAGAACATGAAGGCAGGCATGGTTCTGTTTTTGAGCATGTTTGCAGGCTGTCCCATACCCTATACGTCTGATTCTCTTTCTTGTCCATTCATGATAGGATGCTGCTAAGAAAGATGCAGAATGCTCACTTAGAAGAGCACACCTTCTTTTCTTTTCTTTTCTTTTCTTTTCTTTTCTTTTCTTTTCTTTTCTTTTCTTTTCTTTTCTTTTCGTGGGTTTGTTTGCTTGGTTTTGGGTTTTGGTTTTGGTTTTGGTTTTGGTTCTCGTTTTGTTTGGGGAGGTTGTGTTTGTTTGGGGTCTTCTGTGCATGTGTGTGTGTATTTTGTGTGTGTGTGTGTTTGTGGAACACCTCATTCAAAAACATTTTCTTCTTAGGCCCCACTTGGCATGGCTTCTGATGTAGTAATTAACTCCAGGCAAATGGCATCAGATAAATTCTGAGATGCAAATCTCCTCCAGAGCCCTGTGCTTTGACATGAGAAAATATGCTTTGTGTACAAGATCTCTGAGAGTTGTCTGTGATCTTGAATAAAACAAAGCACTCTCACACTTTTTTTTACCTCTCATCAAACACAGAATGTAAAGACTTCTTCCTCTAATTCTGTGTTCCTCAATAACCTTGCACAGAAAACACATGAAGGAATGTATCAGGAATGGGCAGGGGGTGCTCTGGAGTGATGGAGAGTGGTGGTGATTTGAAAAAGTGGGGAATGGTACAGAGGACAGAAACTTGGAGATTGTTTACTGCTGCTTTTTTCTTCCTATAAATGAAAAATTAAGATGCCATGATTTTACACAAATTGTTATTCTGGTATATCAGAGTGATATTTTAAACATGACATCTGTCTCACCACACCTATTCTCTCTCAAAAAAAGTTACATTAGGATAAAAATTACATCAAATTTTATGCTCTCTGGCTGGTGAACAGCAGCTCTGGGTGCATCAGCCAACAGAAAGCATGCATTCAGAAAGGCACACTGGCATGTCACAATAAAGAAGCTTGAAGTAAGGGGACTAAAAAGTGCAAGACGCAAACAGTCTGTGCCCATCTCTCCACTACGTGTGGATACAGTGAGGATTCCATGGGTTTGTATTACAGACTAGACCAAAATCTCAATCATGTCTAAGCAGAGGTTGGTTCTGTCCCTTCATGGAATGTGGAGTCATGTCAGAGGAAAAAAAGCTTAGCTTTTATTATTTTTTATATTGTAGAGCAAAAGTTGCTCTAAGCTACTAAGCAATTCTTTGAAATCCTTGGGCATGTTAAGAGGGCTACAGCTATGGATTGTATCTTATTATTAATACATAGATATTTGTAGTTGTTGTTGACCTTCTTTAAGGATCCTTAAACATGGGAATTACTCTTTTCTCTGAGGATATAGTCCATAGTGTTAGGATTTTAAAATTCTACCATGCTGCAAATTATTTTTTCAATGTCTAAGTACAGAAGAAAGCTTATTCAAAGTTGTTTAGAGGTTTTGTTTTTTTTTTTTTTTCCTTCTAGAAATAGCTGCAATTATGCCATTCCTGACTGCTCATTTATCCCAAAAATACATTGTCTAGAACTCTCACCAAAAGGTTGTGGGTCTAATTTTCTGCACTCCCTTTATGTCCTCTTGGATCTAACACTACAAATGTGTTATCTCTGATATGTTGTTCCCACTCAGGGAATAAGAATTACAAGCAGTGACCTCACACCCAGCCAAAAAAGAACTATAACTATAGGTACATGCTTGGGTGTGTTTAGATCTGTTCATTAACATCAATGTTAACATCAAGGTGGAGAAAAAAGAAATTTTTGTTCCAGGACAGACCTCACTGAGCACAGGTAACACATTTGGAAATGCTCCAGGGAAACTGTTGCTGCAGACACAGAAAAGGTCATAGAGGTCAGGCATTTTTACAGTACAGAGATGTCTTACATGTAGTTTTAAAACAATAACAATGGATCCTCTATATTCCACATAGTGTGCTAGGACCAACAGGCCATCTGGGTATTGTAAAGCTGCAAGACAGAGGTTCATGGAGCCTCTGCTGAACCAGCTGAAGATAGTGTTACAATAATGACTTCAACAGACTCTTGTCATCATCCGAAGAGGGCCTGACCAGCCTGTTCTAGGGACTGGAATACGTGTGAGAATATCTTTGTACAAAGAAAAACACAATTCCACCCCCGACCCACCCCTGCAAAAAAAGCCCTAACACTATTTCTTGTGAGTGTCTGTACAGCACAAACCTACGAGGCCCAGACCCATCTAGGGCTAATGATGCAAGATATTTTTCTCTCCTCATGTTTACCATTTTTGCAATAAATTGTTTCTGATTAACATTATCCATTTCACACTGGTTAGGAAATTTATCAGTCTGTAAACTTTCAACTCACCTTTTATTTTTCTTCTCTAAGTGCAACCCCATCCTGTATGAATATGTTTTCTTCCTTCATGTATGATAAAGCTGTTTCTCATGGACCTTTGTCCATGTCTAGGTATTTGGGTTTTTTTCCCAAAAAATGCTGCGTACTTTACATACAATTCTGGAGCTGTTGAGTATTCTCTTTTTATGTTTCTTCTTGTTGTTATTTTGGTTTGTTGTTGTTGTTGTTGTTTGGTTGTGGTTTTTTTCCCCTACTGAAATTGCAACCTTCCCTTTTTAAACCATATGAATGTAAAAATAAAAATACTCATTTGAGGACCAAAGGTGTTCCAAGGGGACAAAAGCTTTTCTGAGCATAAACCTAAACCTGTATGGTCAGTATTAAGCTCATCTTCTTACAGTCAACAGACGTATGATGTAATAAAAAGAAAGAAATCAAAATAAATCTCCAGCTTTTATTCTAAGTTATATTTTCTGTTCATTGATCGGTTATCAGAATTGTGGTTTCTGTAATCACTCTGGGCATGAGGTAAATGAGTTAGGTGATGCAGTGACCAAATATTTCAGTTTATTAAAATCACAACCATTTGCAGATCCATTCCAGGCTTCCTGTATTCATAGATATCACAATAATAAGGTACAGATAAATATATAGCTCTGAATAATTCAGGATGCAACTTTCTAATGGCTTCTGGTTTCCCTTTTTTTTAATATCTTCTCTGCATCATTGCAATACCACTTTATATATTCTCCTTTTCTCATTATCTCTCTCTTCTCTTCTATGATTACTTTCATTCTTGTTGCTTTTCCTCACTACCTTGAGCTATTAAAAATGTGGTCATATTTTAATATATTTTTATGTTTGGTGTGGTTTTATATACTCAATAAAAATTATCATGCAAACAAGATATAGACATAAATTTTGTGCATTTTCAAAAGCTCATGCTGTATGTGCTGTTAAGGTTTTGACTATCCCTTGTTGACTATCATTTCCTAGTTCTAAGTTGAAGAATATTTAATTTATTTCTGTACAATTCTTCTTTAATTTATTATCTTTTTCTCACAAATTCATGATGCTGTACAGATACTTCAGATGTTTCTGTGCTAAAAGGAAGTAATAAACTCAACTTAATAATCTTTAGAAACAATAAACATGCAACACAAATGGTATATGACAATATTAATGAAGAGCTAACAAATCGGTCACTGAAATAACAACAACAAGGAATCACAAGATTAACTGGACACTAAACAGGAGTGAGGAGAAAAGGGAGAAAAATGTCCATCAGCAGAAAATAATCTAACTTTAAAATAACTGTTTAGGTATTGTAGAATCTCAGACATTCTGTGGAACTCTCAGTTTACAGGTATTTTTGGTGTATTAAAAAATGTAACAATTTTTATATTAAAATTTGACAGCGCTACTCAAACTCACTTTTCATCCATATTCTTGTACTCTTCAGTCCCTTACAGACATTTATATGTGGAAGTACAGTCTGCTTTCTATTACATATCCAATAACACTTCTTTTAAATTCTGTCCTTGCAGATATTCAATTTGTTGCTCTAGCTCTTTTAGAACTTTATCAAGTCTTCAGTTCTGAGAAATTGAAACATCCAAACTAGAACTGATAGAATTACATAGCAAGCTCTAACTGCCTTCAAAACATATCAGCACAACTTTTACCACAACATTCTCAGTTTATTATCTGTTGGAAATAAACAAAGAAAGAAAGGAATGTTTCTTACTGAGTTCCTCAAGTTTTCACTGATAATACTGTAGGAATAAAACACTGCAAAAATGTATGTTGTGATAAATATGTTTTTTTAAAGATTACAATTTCACAGACAATAGCAACATTCTTCATTATTGTTAGGTCCCTAGCCCACACCAGAACTACATGTGAAAAGACATACTCAAATGTTTAATGTTACAGTGTAAAAAAATCTCTAAACACCTAGTCTTTCAACTGAGTAAACACACAGCTTTACTAAACAATTAACCTTAATGCACAAACAAATGAAGATGAGATTTATGGTGTTTATTTTAGTCCTTTGCAAGACTTAAATTGTTGCCAAAGAGACAGAAAGGTTTTAATGGAAAGCTATGACTATTCCTATACCTTTCAGATACATCTTCTGTAGGATTCCCATACTTCATTGATTCTCTTGTCTTTAATGATCATTGCTAATCTGTGCAATGAACAAGTAGGAAACTAACATGGATGAAGAATCTGTACTTCTTTCGAGTAAATTTTATGGCAGCCTGTAGGTGCTTGATATGCAGATCACAAGATTACATCTTACATTGATGTAATTAAGAAGAATAATTGTATTGCAATTTTGACTCTTTCCTAGGTAGATTTATAAAGCTACCATTTTCCATACTCTGAATAGATGTTATAGCATAAAATAATTGCCTGGCATTTGTCTTTATCTTTTTTAGACTTTCTCCTTTTAATGTTCACAGTGTTAGAACTAACTTATGCTGCCAAGCTTGCAACTGAGAGGAACAAAAGACTCAATCATAACTAATCAAAGTACAGCTAGTTTAGAGAGGGTTTTGAGAAGTCTGACCTGGAGTTCCATTTTACAACACTTGCTTGTTGAAGCTCTTATTGCTCCACTTGGCCAGTAAAAGACCTATTACTCTGGCATAGCCAAGGATTTTGTTGTGCTGGAGAGCAACTTCACATTTCTAGTGAAACTTACTTTTATAATACTATAAATTTTTTTCCACCAAAAACAAAATAAATCAGGCAGATAAAATTACTTCAAATTATTTCTCTAATCCAAGAGAAAGAATATACTCCATCTCCACTCTGAGGCATCAGATGACACATTTAACCATTTCAAATCTCTGCAGGGATTGAAGTCAGGCTCTCAAACTCAGTGTAACCATTGATGTCATTTTTCACACTGACTACAGAGCTTTCATTCTGAATCAGAAAAAAGTCAAATTCATGAGAATATTTCAATTCTCATCCTGGAGGCTCTCAGATCAAAAAGGTGTACAGATGCCTCTGCTGTTCACCATTTCAGAGAGTAGATGTGACCTCAAAATTCATCTCATCAAAGTACCTAAGCAAAGGTTTAACTTTATAATGAACCTCACTAAATTATATAGTGTACTTACTCTTAAAAAGCTGCTTAAAAATTGACTAACTTTAATGAACTTATGAATCAGGCCTCTGAAATGAAGTGGCAATGCTCACAAAATAATTAGGAATGTGGCACAATTTTGCTAGTGAACAGTAAATATGAAGCAGCTTCAGTCTATGTCATTTTTATTATTACTATGATTTTCTTTAGGTGAGAGAGTTCATAGACAAGATAAAGGTCTATAAATTGTAACTACATTAGCCAGGATATAGCTGAACAGAAGTGTAGTAAAGTAATATAAAGTAGTATAAACAGCCACAGAACATAAGAATTCTGTTTAAATAGTTATGCCATAGCTAAAGACAACGTAGGAACATTTTGCATAAGTTGTCTGTATGACCACCAAAGAGGCAATAAATTCAAGTGCTAAAAATTACTAAAAGCATGAGATAAGCAAAAGAAGAGATTGCAAACAGGCAAGGTATTATGCATATATTCTGTATTCAAATATATAAGAAAGATTATTTCAAAAATACTGCTCCATTCCAAAATGAAATACGAAGTATCAGGAGCAGATAAAACTCCCTCATAGACTCTTTGTGAGAGGAACAACAATACAGAAACTTCAGGTATAAGCCAGGAATATCAGAGAAGAAAGAAGACAGGCTCACTTCGGTTCTGACATCTTTCAGCAATGAGCTCCCTAGAGCAGTATCCTGGGCCTCAGCAACCAACAGTCACCAATGGCTGCAGATATCAGTGACAGCAGCTTTGGCTCCACAGTATTGTAAGAGCTTGTTTATGATACAGGTGCTAAAGAAAAAGTTTTAAAAATGCAGTAGTAATGATTAAAATTACATAAGAATAATCCAATTGCATAACATGGTAATGAATAAGTTAAAAAAAAAAAAAGAAATTTCTCATCATAGTTCTGTCTAGATACTGGACATATGTAACAACACATACATGTATACATCATAAAAACTTATGTGGTTCTGACAATTCTTAATACTTCACCAAACAAGTATGTGCTATGTACTAGTAGAACAATTTCCACTTCTGGCCTACTCACCAAAACTCACAAATTCATAAAAATAGAAGGGGATGGACTGACAGTGGAAGTTACAATAAATTTTATTATTATACATTCACAAGTGGTTGTTCCAGGTAATGAAGCTTTACTAAAAAATATGATAAGAACAAAACACTTTGAAACAGAAAGACTAACACTGTATAATTTAATAGGTTCTACTTTACTTTCCCATGAGAATTACCTTCCTTTGTAACTTGAAGCTCTTGCAGTTTCATTGCAAAATCATAGTTAATCACTACTGTTTTAATTGCTCTATAAGAGCTATTAAAAGTTTGGGTATGTTTTTCTTCAGGTGCTCAGTATCAAAGAAGCATGTACTTAGCAATTATGGCTAGTTTGTTTGCTACTTTTTTTTTTATTATTTTGCAATAACAATTAAGTGTTTCATACATTATGTTAAGATTTATCTAAAAGCTCCATTTTTTCAGGATGTCATGTGTTACTGCCAGAACTGCTGTACACAGAGCATTGATGAAAAGTACCTCTATTTAACACAGAGCTAAATACACTGTCAAATCATTGTAGTTTTAGCACAGACTGACATGCTTTTTCTTTACTGAAATACCAAGTGGCAACTTATACTAAGCTTTTTAACAAAGGTAGAAAATAAATGTAACTTGTCAGGATTTAACAGCAAAAAGGGACACATCTCCTTATAAATGNGCTATGTACTAGTAGAACAATTTCCACTTCTGGCCTACTCACCAAAACTCGCAAATTCATAAAAATAGAAGGGGATGGACTGACAGTGGAAGTTACAATAAATTTTATTATTATACATTCACAAGTGGTTGTTCCAGGTAATGAAGCTTTACTAAAAAATATGATAAGAACAAAACACTTTGAAACAGAAAGACTAACACTGTATAATTTAATAGGTTCTACTTTACTTTCCCATGAGAATTACCTTCCTTTGTAACTTGAAGCTCTTACAGTTTCATTGCAAAATCATAGTTAATCACTACTGTTTTAATTGCTCTATAAGAGCTATTAAAAGTTTGGGTATGTTTTTCTTCAGGTGCTCAGTATCAAAGAAGCATGTACTTAACAATTATGGTAGTTTGTTTGTTACTTTTTTTTTTCATTTTGCAATAACAATTGTTTCATACATTATGTTAAGATTTATCTAAAAGCTCCATTTTTTCAGGATGTCATGTGCTACTGCCAGAACTGCTATACACAGAGCATTGATGAAAAGTACCTCTATTTAACACAGAGCTAAATACACTGTCAAATCATTGTAGTTTTAGCACAGACTGACATGCTTTTTCTTTACTGAAATACCAAGTGGCAACTTATACTAAGCTTTTTAACAAAGGTAGAAAATAAATGTAACTTGTCAGGATTTAACAGCAAAAAGGGACACATCTCCTTATAAATGCTGCAGGTGTAATGGAACATATTACTCTTGACAGCTGTCAATGGCCATCACTTACCTGGAGTTTACCACTCCCACAGTAAAGCCAACACAGAGACCCTTTGAGCATTCCTAACCCACTTAGGTGTAACCTCAAATCAGTTTGTGTCAGAGTAGTCCTAACAAATGAGATGGCTCATGGCAACTTGGCTGTCTTTGTCTAAAATACATCCTCTTCTATGCGTTCCACAACTTCTGCCACTGAGCAATTGAGGTATAGTGGTATTGAGCTGTTGTCTCCAAAGTGATGATGTGATTAAGTTCTCATTCTGCTTGTAATTTCTAGCAGTGGCATCTTGACTCTCATGTCTTTCCATAGCTTTCCTTGTTTTTCCTGATTGTTAATGGAAACAAGACAGATAATTGCACAATGTAATCTTATAACTTTTACTGTATCTGCAATAGAAATTAATATTAGATAGAATTTGTTAGTAAAAAACCTGTACGTTTTGAATGTAATTAAAGGGCTGTCTTCCTCCTCTGTATTTCATAAAGTAAGAAGCACTTAATTCTGTTCTCTGTTAGACACATTCTTACTAAGATTGTGTCAAATATGTATTTTGCTGACTGACAAAAAAAAAAAGGATTTTAGCTTTAAATTCAGAAACCATAAAATATGCTTTTCTGAGACAAAAATCAGAGAACTTACTTTGGTAAAGGGTAGATATTAATAGAAATACTAATTTCTGTTTCAGATTTCCATGGCTGGAATTTATACATACAGACTGACTTTTTAGTCACACAGCAAATTAAGTGATTTTATGATGTGATTCATTTCAACCTAAACAGATGTCTGAAAGAAATTAAACATCCTTGAAGTGCAT
>VWYP01018987.1:0-48861 GCA_013400435.1 Pycnonotus jocosus | reverse complement strand
TTTTTTCCACCCTGGCATTTGTTTTTATTTGTAGTAGCTTTTGCATCTGTTTCTTTTCTTTGTTTACTTAAGAAGATATTAAAACCAGTTCTTTCTTTGACAGACCTACTGTAATGAAATTTGATTTTATTCAGTTGTGAAAGGTATATCTAAACTTGTGTCTTAAAGGCAAGCTGAGCAAATATTTTGACTAAAAGCAGATAAGCCAATGCTTTGAACTGGGTGAACTGTGTGACTCTCAAAGAAATTTGCACGTGTTAATTTTTCTACCTGTTTAAGTAGATATTATACTGCTTATAAAATAATTTTGTAGGGTGAATAAATCCTTTACATTTTCTCACAAGTATTGATTAACCATTGGCAGTACAAAAACTCTATCGTGATTATACTTTTGAAAGACCAAAAACCAGAAAGAAGATTACATAAGTAGAAATAAACTCTGTAGTTCTTAAACATTCTTAGAACAATACACATTGAAATGGAAATAAAACCTAGATTTTTTTTTTTAATTTTTCTGATTAAAAATGATAAGAACTTCAAAAAAATCTATCAGTGTGCCCTACTCAACTGCACTTTTTAAAGGGTATTTAGTACTCTTGGACTCTTAATGCTTCTAATGCTGTGAAGTGTCTCAGGCTGGCCTGGAGTCTGTCCTTCTATGATAAATGTGCCTGGCAGATGCTGCAGTGGAGTGAAGTGGGTTAGATTCTGTTTAATCGTGCTTATGGTTTCCGTCCATTTTTTTATTAGCATGCTGGATTCCAAATGTCATTCAGTATAAAAATCAATCCCTATCTGACAGCTATTTATGTGAGTGGTAAGAGAGAAAGGCTGTTCTAACTGTGTCCACAAGTGTCTGTTCTGAATGGAAATAACGCTACTCACAAACCACCCTCTATCTTTTATCTCTGTCAATGCAGCTACTGGCTGTAATTTAGAAGAAGCAGCAGACCCCTGTAGAGAAAGCAGGGCATAAACAAAATCTGAAACACTCTCTAAAGTGCCTAAAATAAAAGCCAAAATACCTAGATCCAAAAAGGCCATTCAGAAATGCCCATATCAGTGTCCAAGAGCCCTGACTGTCCCTGCCTGGCCTCTCCTAGGGGCTCCCCTCAGCCTTCCCATGGTCCAGAGCCACATTTCAGTGAAGCCAGAGGGGTTCAGACCCTCACCACAGTCTCTCCTGGCCAAGGGGCTGGGGCTGCTCTGGACTGCCCACACTCCACATGATGCCTTGACACTTGGGGACAGATTAATTAATTAATTAATAACTTGCAATAGGCAGCAAAGTTCCCTTGGAGCATTCAGCCCTCGGGGGATTCAGCCAAGAGCAGCAGCCCTATGGAATAAAAGAGGTGATCTGAGTGCTGGTCCTGCAGGCTGGTCCCTCATTCCCTGGACTGAATCCAAAGAATATATACCAGCTGCAGATCATATCTGCTGTGGAAATATTGACAAGTAGTAAATATTTGTAATTTAAAAATTATAAGCAAGTTTTGCAACTATCATTTAAATTCTGTAAATGCTAATGAGCTACATACATTTTCTCAGATTTATGATTTTCTTTCCAAGTTAAAATACAGAATGATCATGGTCAATAATTCCAAAGTTATGGAGGCAACCAAGAGAGATCCTGGTTAGGGTAAAGAGAGTGGGTTTTTTTGCTTGACTATTTTTAGGGGGAAAACACAACCCAGAATTCAGCCTGTAATAAGATGCAAAACCCAAAAACTTATTAAAAAAAAAAAGATTCTTTTTAAAAGGATTTTGTCTCAAAACACTGGAATATAGCCTGACTTTAGTTTCTTCAGAGGAGAAAGGTAAAATAATTACTCTAAATACTTGAAAGCTATTATAAATCATATGTGTTCAAATTCGTGGGAACACATACTGTATAGACAGGTATTCCCTATGCAGAGAGCATATATTCGAAAATCACTCAGCTGAATGGTAGACTCCTCTCTTTAGACAGTCATTTTTAAATCCATGAGCTTTTAATAAAGTGGATGGCTATAAAAACATTTGGAATTATCAATATATGGCCTTTTCATTGGGACTAACCACTAATTATATTGCTTTCTGAATGACTTTTGGGAAGCTTCATTCCCTATAGTTCCAGAATTTTTCACTATCAACCTCATCACTGTTCCAATGGTAGTTGTTCCTCTCCACCCACGACTCCACCAAGTGAAGGAATGCCTGTCTGGGAATTTGCAGAAGTCATAAGCTTTTTTTTTGGAGGGGGGGGGTGGAATGTGGATTCTTTCAGTGGTGGTAGAGTAGTTACTTTGATCCAAAGGCAGCCCAAGAAAATACATATGATGCTTTAAATGATCCTGAAAATTGATTTTATAATATTTAACTGCAAGAGGTGAACTCCTTATGTTGCTGTCTTTGTCAGTTTAACAGCTCTGTAGCTTTCACTAAAACTGAACAATCTGCTTGAGGTGGATGTAGTATTCAGCTAGTCTCCTAATAATTTAATAAAATGCAGCAAACACTATCTGCAATGTACCAGGTATAACTAGACTTTCTTACGTAATTGTTGATTTTAAGACTGTGAAGTCAGCAGAAACAGACATGGTTTTCAAGCATGAATCTCATGAGCTGCATTTTTATATTCTTCTGGTATTTGGAACAAATTCCAAAAGAGGATTTTAGAAAATCAGCAGCACAAGGTATGTTTTGTGTATTTCCCAGCAGCATCCTTTTCCAGTCCTTTCTCTTTAGTACACAAGGCCAGTTAGTGCCATCTGTCACATGTTTGTGATATATAGGCCACGGAACAAGGGAATCATGCTCCTAGAGTGGAAAAGGAAGAAATCTCCCTGATAGTAGCATTAAACCCATTTTTCTACTACAGTCGAAGCTAATTCAGGTCGTTGTAAATTCACTTTCTTTAAAGGTGTGAAACCAAACAATAAACTAAATGAAGCTGCAATCTGTAAATCTGTTGTCACTGTGTTCTCTACAGAAAGTTTCACAGACATTGTCTTGGTGCCACCTTCCTAGGTCTGAAAATTTCCTACCTTCCACAATGTGAACCCTGTGTTTCAGGAGGCCAAGTTTGGTCCTTGCTGATGACTTTTCTGTTAGTGTATAATCAAGGTTTATTAGGATGGTATTGTTTTGTAATGTACATATGTATGTACAATTGCTTTCTTTTGAGTAAAACAAACAAAAAAATTGCGTGGAATCTTTTATATCTCCCCTCTTAGTGGTAAAAAGCAATGTTTTGAGAGGTAAATAAATGGATGTTATGATTTGCTGTCTTTTCATGTTGTTGACTTTGCTGCTATCACAAGTTGAATGCTGGTAGCACTAAAATATTACTGTTATCATCAATATTTCTACACATACTAGTGGAATGCTGTGAAAGTTATTGCAATGTGACCCATAATAACAAGGACAGCTAATATGAAATGTGGTATGTATAAACATTTGCATTAGACTGTATGATGATTCTGTTTAAGGCATCTCCTTACTGGTTTTCCCTATACATTTTTGATCTCTTACAAAAGCTTGGCATTCTTTAAATATGAACATACATTATGTTTTAAATACTATTTGTATTATGGAAAACAAAACATATAAAGCTCTGTATCAAATATTTGCTAACTTCTGCAGGCCCGTGTCATAGCATGTTTGGAAACAGCAACTGTCATTGTATACACTGAAGAATCAGGTTTTCTCTGCATTGAATATCCAGCCTTGACCCACGTTTGGCAGGGATCACCAGAGAGAGCACAATGTTATTGAAGATGCAGTTTACTTAAGGAGAACTGGTTTTATTTCACTGGAATAACTGAGTCACATATAAACAGCAACAGTGGACAAATACAGCATATTAAATATTAGCTGCAGAACACAGAATTTTAGATCTGGTATCATTGGCAGATGCATCAAATCTGGCAAAAATATCAGCACCTGAGAACATGACCTTTATAAGATTATACAGTGCTGAAAAATCACATTTACCACCTACTCAGCTATATTATGTAGTCCTGTCTTCTGTGTTCTGTTAAAGGCAATACCAGTGAGAACTTCTGTAAGTAAAATCCAGGATTTGGAAATTACCTGCAAAGACATGGTCCTCATTTTATGAAACTGAATAAGGAAATTCAGAGGACCACATGAGAATACCAGTGGAATAACCTGGAAGATTCATAGCAGTGCATGTAAACACAAGCAGAGTGAACTTATATAAAGAATTTATTGGTCTTCTGTGCAAATACGGTCTCCTACTTTTCAGCAGACATCTGTATTATTTAATACTGTGTTAAGTAGCTCTCCTTCCTGGTTGACTGCAATCTTAGATTAGCTATAGTCACTTCATGTCTTGTGATTTTTCCCTTTCCTCTATAGGTGGTTCATCTCAATAGAAATATCTCTTTTTTTGTTGTTGTTTTTTAACTACCTTTATTTCCCTTTTGTCTTAGTTCACTTTATAAACAGATAAAATGGAAAGCATATGTAATACCCATATTGCTAAATATGCTTTATGTACCAGGTAAAACTAACTGTTCCTTAGGATAGCTGAAAAGGGTAAATTCACTATTATGATTCCAATCTGGACATACAGTAACAAGTTGTCAGTCTTACACTATCAGTACTTATGTCTTCAAGTTTATAGCTGTACTAATTAAAAACTCACAAATCCTGTGATATACTTTTACCACATCTTTTTACACTTTATTGCTATAAAAGGTTGCCTGGGAATTCAGTATCCATAGTGTACAACAACCATCATGTAATTCAACTGGAAGTCAGCACAGTACTCTGCACTAATTCCAGTGGATCTTTTGCCTTCTTCAGACAGTGAAGGCTCCTGATCACTTCTGTAATTCACATCTCTATAAAAGTTTCTAAGAAATTAGTTTTAGACAGAAAAAAATAGGTTATAAAAACCCCCCAAACAATGTCGTGAAGTCTTGTCTGTCAGTCATAGTAAAAATTCAGTGTTTTGTACTCAAAGATTTCATGATTACTAAAAGTCTTATGCTGGATCTTTTCCTATTACAAGAAAGTTATAAGATGCATAAAGCAGAGGTCTGAATTGTGCTGCTTTTGCTCTTCTTCCATTAGTTTGAGGATTCTGTATATCTTTTTAGATGTTCTGCAAGGAATCTCTACTCAACTGTTCCATTCCTAGGAAGGAAGCTGTTGTTGCTCACACGCCACTTGTCGTTGTGGAGCGACACAGGGCACCAGTAGTTCCTGGTGCCACTAAAATGATGAGACAGGGACAGGCTCGAGGTAAGAAGGGAATGTCCTCTATTTCAAAATCTGACTCCATTCTGTACAACTGTACAGAATGACCAATTATTGGTCAAGGGTTTCACCACCCCTTCAATCGTGTTGGTGAGCATCACAATCACTCAAAAGGCTCTTCCTTGAGGAGAAGAAAGCGTAAACATCTCCTTGCATACATTAAAAGTGTGAGAACTCTGCTTAGAGTTCTATAAACATCAGAAGGCTTATTAAAAACATCAGAAGGCAATTTTAAAACATGCAGAAGCAGGGCGACATGAAGTAGCAAACTTTTAGAGGATGATTATCTAGGGTTCTTTTCTGCATGCCTGTAGAGAGTTGTACATCACAAATTAAAACCAATGGGTACTTATGTCACATCAGCTTTGTTTCAAAGTAGAACAAGAAAATCTGGCCCTTGCAGAATGTGAATGTAACTTGCATATCACAGTATGATGATTTCTTCTTTACATAATACTAGCAATCTGGCTTTAGTTTTGAACAAATGTTTTGTATGATTACACACAAAATTTCTTCCAGAAATCCATAATAAAAGTCTTTGTTTTCTTTCTATTGTATTCTGATTCTATTTTAATAAAAATTACTTTTTGATGTTTTTTGATCTTATTCTTTCTCTTATCATTTCCTGATAAACTTTAGTTGAGCATTCTATACATCAGTTTTATTTTCTTCCCACCTGAAATTTAGAAGTTAAACTCCTTATTAACCTAATCTAGAAAAACTTCCTCACAGACTTATGCTGAGTATATTTTCTTAGTGCTTTCATTTTTTCCCTTCACAGTGAGAGTATTTCAGTTTCTTTTACCTCATTTGGGCTGTTACTTGGGGTTTTTTGTCTTACATTGCAGGTAGTACATGACTATTATTAGTTCTTCTTTTTCCCTATTTTTTTTCCTACTGCAGTTTGCCTTTGCCTGTCTCCTCCTTTTCCTGACAATTTATATGTGTTTCATGGTACCAGCTATCTTCTTTGCTCAACCTGTTTAAGTGAATAGAATCATGAACTGACACCAAGAAATTGTTACCCAGATGGTTTCCAGGAGAGCTCGAGCACATCTTTTGACAAGTTCCACAGGGCTTGGTTTCTGGATAGCCTAAATGGACCTTTTTGCTTGCAAATATCCCCTTATATCTTGTCTGTCTTCTGAAAACAAATTTGCAAAACTATTTCTAAAAGCTTGAGACAGCTTGAGGAGGGAGACTGCTATCTGAGTGTCTTAACATCCTCTTAGGATCAGTCCCTTAGGGGACAAGAGGACCAGCATGGAGGCTAGCATATTTGGGTTACAGCATAACAGAGATTGTGTTCTAGGTGTAAACATCAAATATTCAAAATTCTCTAATTGAAATAGAAAAAAAACTTTAAAAAACCAGACAACCCCCCAAAAGAGGAGAAGCCCTTCTACCCCAATGGTGACATTTGTATATATTTCTCATCCTAAATTTTCTATATAGGCTGAAAAAAGAAAAAGGCAGTTTTTTATTGGATATTGTACTATGCTAATCTTATTAACATTTTAGTACTTTGATTGCTTTGGTATTTTATTTTTCTTATTATGTTTGGGGGGTTTTAGCTTGGAAATAGATGTAATTTCCTGAAACTACTTGCATTCAGAGAGTGTAGGTACAGTTTACTGGAAATTATGTTTTATTTAACATCTGTAGTATCTTAATATCATTGTATATATTGGAGATGTTGTTACAAATTTAGGAATACAAATGTGAGATAGAATTATAAGTTCAGACAAGTCCCACAGTGATAGCTAGTGTTCTGGTAAGTAGGCCAATGAAAACCTGTGGAATATTAGGCTTTTATCATTTGTTCAGGCTGAAGTGCACACATAATTTATTTGAATGTAATGGTTTTCTGGGTAGCATGAGAATCGTGTCACAGGGCAAACTAGTGTGAACTTTAGCTCTTAGTTACAACTAAATGTCTGTAATGCATAGCTATATTATTCAAATTTTAAAAATAAAATATTCCTAGCAAGTATGTAGATTGTTCCAAAACAATATTAACACACTTTTCACAAAAACCTGCTGAACATAGACATGATCATTCAAAGAATTTTTTTATTTCTTGCTGATTTATTATAATTGTTAATACTTAAATTTGCCAAAACACCATGACGATACACAGTAGGAAATCTGCAACATTGGTCTGACTCACTAAGAATGTTTTCACTCACCTCTGACTTGTCTCTGCTGGGATAGTGTACTTGGTACTCAGTTTCCACTTGTTCATTGAGAAGTTAGCATTGATGGCTTCCCTGAACACCTTCTGCCAGAAGAAAGTGTTTTCTCTAGAGATATTTTAAGTATGCTTCTTGTTGGATAGAATCCAGAGTGAGACTAATGAATTAAGGAGTCTAGTTAACATGGAACAATTAATTACCTAACAGCAGAGAAAGAACTAAAAATGGGACGATCAGCTTGATTTGAATCACAATTCAAAAACAGTAATGTTTTTGTTTTTAACATTTCTGAACATAGTGTTGTGAGGAAAGGTAGATGCAGAATCCATGAAGAATCTAGCAGATAAAGACAGTATGCAAAATATAGTTTAGATGATTCTTTATTAAAAAAACAATCCTTTTACTAACTTCAAGATGCTTTTCACAATTATTTTTTCTTAATCATTCAACATTTTACTCAGCAGTCTAGGCCAGAGTAGCTTTAGTTTTCACACATAATGTATATTTTTCCAATCCTGTCAGAAGAAAAAAAAAAATTATCTTTATCATTTTGTCTCCTTTCTTTGCTCATTACCCACCTCTTTCCCTCCATTCCAGCTTAACACAAGTGTGAGCCCTTCTTGTTATTTTTCTTTGTCCTTACCCATCCTGCCCATTGGCTCATATTCATCACCCCTTCTGCCATTCCCTTCTACCTCCCTGTTTGCTCTCATGCTCTGTCTGCAGCATTTGAGAATTTGCTGAAGCACAGATGGCAATTAATCTCTGTGAGTTCATTCACAAAGGATCACATTTTATTTTAAAGAAAGGCAATTTCCATTTTATATGGTCTATCTTTTATCTATTATAACTTAATGAGAAAATAAAAGTTTATGTGAACTGTATTAGATGCTGCAGAATAACTTAACAGCAATGCTATCTTCAAAAAGATATATATATAAAGTTATTGTTGTAATACATTTTCTTTAAATACAGCAGATACTAAATGTAGCTATACTACAATGCAATTGTATGGCTTTTAAAAAGGTAGTTGAGTGATTCTCACAATTTTCGTTTATCTTTTTACTCTTTGCTTTATAGGAGGTGCTTTCCCTTGGAATAAATCTGGCTATTTCATCCCATGTAGTCTGATGAATGGAGATTTTATGACCTCTCTGTAGTGAGTGGATGGGGAAGGAATAGATTTCTATATTTGGCTAGTGTTGGGCTATATATATTTTTTCCTTCCGTGAAAGGAAGCCTTAAGTGAAAGTTATTCCTGTAGATGCACATAAGGCTGAAGGAAAAGCAGAGATCCCCTGGTACACTTTTTGACACAAGCAGCTCAGTGGGAGACTCAGCACAGATGGTTTAAAGGGCTGTTGTAAGGACTGAAACACTCTCTGGACTTCTCAAAAGTCCTAATCTCTTTAGGGCAATGAGAGCTTGTAACTGAGCACACAGAGGTCTGAGAGGAGCTGCTGCTGGCAGAATTCCCAGACTTCAACCACTGGTGAAGGTCATAATTGTTTAAAGTATATAATATAGGAATTGGAAGAGATTTCATGGAATAGTCACATAGTGGCTGTCTGTTTGGTTTTGCAACCTTTTTTTTCTTTCAATTACTAGTGACAAGATAGGCTTAAAACACAGGTTTGATGTTAAAAAGCACGTTACGATGGCTGTGTTACTGTCAAATCAGGCAAATGGGGGTTTTGCAATGTAATCAGAATTATATATATTAAAATAAATTCCATCTGCATCATCTCATACCATCTACAGTGTTAAATTTGTTTCACCCTTTTGAGTTGTTCAAGTATTTATTCCATACAGAAATCAACTTACTCTAGTTTTCACTTTAGTATAAATCAAAAAGCAATGTAAAAAAAAAAAAAGGCTGGAAGTGCTTTGGTACTAGAATGTTAGCTAAAAACATAACTTGTCTCATTTCCAGAAGCATTCCTTTATAGTATTTCTCCCATCCCCAATTATGTCTGTCAGAAGTTTAACTGCATTTTTTAATGTAGATATGAACCTGACTTTGAATCTTTTGAAAACCAGCCAAGGTCAAAGACAATCTAACAGACTTTTGAGCTTTTTTTATTGTATTATACACATAAAATGTGTGTTGTGAGTTGTCTTTTGAGTGAGGATGGAAAGTGTCCTCCTAAGGAATTGTTATCATTAAATATTTTCTTTCATAACAATCACTGCCTTGAGAAAACATCCAGTGTGGGTAATGGTGTGTCAAAACTCATCTAGCAGACCCTAATGGTTCTCAACCTTATTTTTTGTCTTTCATTGTTAGGAGGTGTCACTTTCTTGACCTGGAGAATAAGATTGGAATTTAGTACCATCTTAAGTCTGTACATTACCATTTCATGAAGAGTTGAACAGCTCCTGCCCTGTCACATCAACAAACTGAAAATTTACTGTGGCTAGTTTTTTGCAGAAGTTCAAGTAGAAAACTTCGAAATCTGCTGATCTAAGGCTATGGTCGGTAGGAGTGTTTCCAAGTTTAGACAACAGAGCAGAGAGATGCTACTGAACATCTTTTCACAAATGTTGGTCATGAGAGAATATTTAGGAGTCACAGTTTTCTTGAGCCAGTGTTGAACTTATAGGCAATACTGGGCAGAGCAACCACACAACTCAGGTAATATTCTCTGTAGTGAATTGAGCCTTCTAGGACTCAGAGCACATCACACTGCAAGCCATCCTTCCATTGCTTCAGCTGTGTGTCTGTGAAATAATGTTTTAAAGCCTTCTTATAGAAGGATTCCAGATGATCTGACCTCATTACTTCTGGAATAATATGTTCCTGGTTTGAAGTAAGGAATTTCTCTTGATGATGCTATTATTTTGTGTCAAACACTTTGTCCACTGGAGAATAAGTGGGAGAATAATGATGAGAAGGTAGTGCAGACTGATATTGCAGCTTGAGAACTACTTGTATGTGCAGAAAGTTTTATTGAAGATTGTAACTAAATATCTTCTATAACCTAAGTGCTGGATAGAATGTGTGACTTAGGAGATATGTCAGATTTTTGCTTCCTTTTTCTTTTCTTTTTTTTTTTTTCTTTTCCATTTCATTTAGTGGAAAAAACCTGAAAAGTAAGTAACGTTTAAATTGATGTGACAATTTTTACTGTCTTACCTTAACAGATCCATTTTTACATTTAATTAGATTAAGTGCTTCTTATATCAATGTTATTTTATTTCAAAGTTCAGGCCTGGCCTGTTCATTCCTGTCATTATGGCACATCAGCACTTACACTGACTCCAGTCAGTCATGCAGTTTGAGACTCAGTGGGTCTGATTACCTCACCCTGTAATTTCAGTCAGCTTTAAATATTTATGCAAAAAAAATATTAATTTTTGCTGTTCCTATACAGGATTGACATCTTCAAGTATGTGATATATGGTGTAGCAGCTGCATTCTTTGTATATGGCATTCTGCTGATGGTGGAGGGATTCTTTACGACTGGTGCCATCAAGGATCTCTATGGAGATTTCAAAATCACCACTTGTGGCAGATGTGTGAGTGCCTGGGTAAGTGGCTAAGAAAGCTTTTGTACTTACCACAAATTCAATATGCTTTGTGTATTTTTTACTACCTTGTGATGTTTATTTTTTTTGTTTTGGGTTTTTTTTTCTTTAATATTTTGTGATATTCAGTTCAGTGCTTAAAAGCAAAGGAGAATAGAGTGTTAGAAATGTTCTCTGTATTGGTTAAATGCTAAATAATTCTTGTTACTCAGGAGCAATGAATTCCACCAGCTGAATGAGAAAGCTCATTAACATAAGCTGTTCTGAACAAGACTAAAACTGTAAGGCCTCCAGCTCTACTGGGAATGAGATTTTTCCCTTACCAATATTTTCAGTTATTTTAGGAATCTTGCCTGTTCTTTTTTGGAACAAGCTGAGACCTGTCATCAGGTTCTATTTTGTTTCTAAATGGCAAACAGCCCATTATTTACTTCTATGTTAATCTCTGGTTTGGAAAAACCATTCACTTACGATGTTGGAAAACTTAAATTCAAAAAATTCTTATTTGTACTAGGACTTAAATAGAAGTTTGTCATACTAAAATTGCTGACTGTTTCAGCTGGGATTATTTTAACCTTTCTGTTCAGTGTCAGGGAAGTAAAATAAATACCTAATTTTTTGATATTCGGCTGTTCTGCGTCTAAGCTAAGAGGCCTGTGCACTTGGTGGCTGTTGGATTTGGATATTTCTGAAAATACAGTCTGCAACAAAACTCATATTTTGTGATGAATACTAAATGCATAAATACAGTCAAAAAGATCTGGGGAGTTAAAGTACGCTTATTTTTTATGCTATATTAATGATAAACAATATATATAAACTAGTAGTAAGGGTTGGGTTTCCTGCTGTACTCTACTACAATTGTCAACACTTAATTAAGCGGAATGCAGTCTAAACAAATATAACCAATAGATATCTGCAGTCACACGGACTATCAAAAATAGTATTTTGAACATCCTGACATTTAAAGTTAAACTGGACACAGATGATCTGCATCATCTTACAGTCTTGTAAACTGGGCAATGCAGTCTGTATGACATCTTTATATAGATGTAACCTGCTCCACAGTAATCTTGTGGTTTTGTCTCTTTTTCTTTCATTCTTATATTCATTGTATGATTTTGGCACTTTGACTAAGATTACTTTAAAACCTTTAAATAAATATATAAAAAAGGAGAACATTTTAAATAAAGAGCAATCATTGCTTATGCCAACACTGCTTTCATCTTCTGGAAAGAAGTCTCTAATCTGTATTCACTGAGGACCTACTAAGCTAACCCCAATTCTGTATTGAGTAGCAAGATTTTCAGAACACTATTTTTCTTCACAGCTCCCATGAATGTCTGTCCTCAGAATTGCAGCACAGCAGTGCTACATCCTCTCACAATTTTGCTAACTGTAGTTCTGTAGCATGTGTCTAGAAGAAATGAACGGTTAAACAGCCATTCCATGGTTATATAATAGTTGTCATTATTAACAATTCATTACATTATTTCCTTCAACACTTTACTTTCCTCATCAGTAATTTGCAATGTTTGTACTTTACTTTGGGATGCCCTGTGTTGATACGCATTGTGCAACTAAGGTTAAGGCTATATATTGTTTATGGTCAAAAATCCATAAATTAGTCTGAGTTAAACATGTTGTTGTCCTTATTCTTGAAGCCAGTGGAAGTTTTTTCTTTTTCCTGGTGAAAACATCCATGAAGCTGCTGTTTAATTGCTTGTATCATTTTGATGGTGTGTCAGTAAGATTGCCCTACAAATATCTGGATTTGTTCTGTATTATTATTCTAGATTTAGTGTCTGTGCTCTAGAGAGTATATGTCAATCAAAACTTGATATCCTTTTGACTAGGTTGATTTTCATTATCTCATACTTAAAATTCTTAAGGGAAAAGTAGCATCTTAGATTTAAAAAATATATATATTTGGAATTAGAAAATATTTCAATCCAAGAGAGACATGTTTAGAATTTATTCAATTCCTTAACACGTGCAATGATATAAAGAAATAAGACCTAAGAACAACAACAACAAAAAAATAGTGGAGAGGTAAACGAAACCAAATCAGTATTGTGTGTCAAGGCCAGATTGCTTAATTGTTAAATATGTGCTGTAATAAATTTTCTTGTGTATGGTTGCCAAAATGAGATAATGCTATTGGAAAAGGTTGGCAGATACTACATGTTGCAAGAAAGCCTCCTTGTATAAAGTTTTGAGCTAGTAATTTTGTAAATATTAAAATCTAAACTGTCAAAGATTAAACATTTGGTTCCTTTTATCAGTGTCTTGATAACAACAGAAATGTACACACAACATGTTTGTTGTTTTGAAAAATTAAAACTATAAAAATGGCTCCACATTAAAAACACCTTTGTAAAAACTCCAGTTGGGACTAGGATTTCACATCAAATTTGTTGATGTCTTTCTAAATAGAAGTTTAAGCATGTTAAAGTCTGAAAATGAAGTCCTTCAGCTTTACCATCAACACCAGTTTTTTGTCATTAATACTTTTTGTCATTAATATTTTACATGAGAAAATTTCTTATGTCTGTGACTAAACCTATTGTGAAAATGGAGGAAGAACTCAAAAAAAAATTTCAAGAAGGAAAATTCATTATAACTTTGTACGGATAAGCTGTATTTCTCTATATGGAAACATGGAAAGTAACATCTTTTTATCTTCCTTAAGAAATACTTTTGAAAAGCAGGCTTTTAAGAACACCGATAGCCAACATGTGAAAGAACCTTTTATGTGCCCTTCCTGACCTCCCTCCTTAGCTGCAAGAAGCTCACTTCCTAGCTCAGAATGGACAAAAGGAATTTTTTTTGCCTGAAGTAAGGGGAAAAAAAAGCTCAGGTTAACCTTCCCAGTGAGTGTACAGTTGAGTTATCAGCTGATACGAGCATTCAGGGGGTTGGCATCCAAGTCGTGTCGTGCTGCCGTGGAGTGCAGCCTCTCACAACTGAGACAGGCCTGTGAAAGTGACAGTGAAGACTCTCACTGGCGTTGTTTGCAGACTTAATTTATTGTGAAAAGTAGAACAAAGGCAATAAGACAATGCCAGTCACATTTGGGGAGGGATGGCTTTGTTTCTAGGGTTCATTTTTCCATGCCTGAACATGCTTTAGAGTATTAAATAAACAGTCATACATAACTGTGCTGCAGCATGATTAATAAAGAATGGGAGACAGGCCTGAAGCCAACTGTAACACTTTTCATGTTTGCAATTTAATATCCTTCCTATTTATATTCAGATCCCTTGGCCATGGAAAGCCTTGTTTACACCTTGTTTCAGAATATCTGCTCGCAGACGCAATAGAAAAAAATGAACAAAGAAATACAATGACACTTCCCCCCTCATGTTACGCTATAAAATGGGACAGGAGGTTTGGAGTTTGTCTTATTTTATCAGAAAATATTATATAAAGACTTCATTGTGGCAGTTGTATTTCTATTTCTTTGTACCTTGCTTTTCAAGAGAACCATGATAAGACTCTAGAGAAAGATGTTTTATATTCTAAACTGCACTTATATATACCTTCTGTATCTTCAGTTTTAGGAATATTTTATTTTCATTACTGACAGGGATTTTTCCTCCTTTGAAAATAATTCTGGGTACCTGATTACCTATCAATAGCATGTGCTATTTCACACATTCTTCTTGAGTGCCTAAACCAAAACATAAGCTTCCCAGAATATTTCTGGATTTTATTTAAAAAAAAAAAAAAAAAAAAAAAAAGGTGGTGTGACCCAAANAAAAAAAAAAAAAAAAGGAAAAGATAAAAAGAAAAAGGAAGCTTCAAGAATGCTTTGAAAAACCATCTGTGAACTCATCACTTCATCTTTTCCTTACCAGACCAGTTATTCTAGAGGCAGTGAAACTGCATCATATTGACATTTGATTCTTTGTGTAACAGGAGGAAGAGAGTTCAGTGCAGGCTCAGCTGGCTTTCCCACCCAGAACAGATGTATTATTTCTGAATGTTAGAAATGAAGCTCTCTCATTTCTGAAAATTAGATACCATGTCTGGATATTCTGGGCAAAAAATGCTGATCTAACAGACAGAGAGGCCTTGTTTCTGATTAGATTGTGCTCCATCTCAGGAATGGAGTATGCTTCATATTTTTGGGAAATAAAGGACCTTCTCTCCAAGACAGGAGATATACTTATGGGTCCAGAATCCTTTAAAACAATCTTAACTAGGGAAAGTATCTAAAAATCTCTTGTCCTCATACATGTTTGGTTGTGTATGCTGTAAGCAGTTTTAGACCTTGATATGGGAAATGAGCAAGGTGAGATTCATAGTGCTCTGACCTTTCAGATTGCTCAACTGAAAACCAAAGCCATGATTTTTTTTTCCACAAATTACCCACAAGCTAATGAAGTAGCTAATTTCAGAGAGAATGTATTATGACACAGATATATCCCACCTAATTAAGAATGTCCACCTAATTAGAGAAAGGCCTATACTCCTTCAGTAGTTAAAGGAGAGTGAGGCTTAGGTAAACTCTGTCAGATGAGTTGGACTTTTTTGTGACTGTCCTATTTTCTGCAGAGAATTACCCTCAAGTCTTTTCAGTTATGTCTTTTATATTAAGCTCTTCAATCAACTATATGCATTTAGTTGGATGTATCCTGCCTGGCCCCTTTAGATGGAATTGGGGTGAATAACATTTGCTGTCTAAACACTGCTGGAGTTAGTAGATGAAAGAAAACATATTAACAATTTTATAGGTTGGAATTCATCTTATCCCTGGATACTAAACCAGTATCCAGGGATAAGTTCCAGCTGGAATTTCTTTAGACAACTGTGTTCCTTGCAGTTTTCTGATCTTGATCTTGAGAAAGGAAGAATAAGCTCTAGCAATAGTTCAACACTCAGTTGAATGGTTAATAGAGTAGTCTTAATGTCATTCTCTCCCAAATGCATTGTTTATATAAATATGGCATCTTGAAAAAAAAGAAGAAAGCAAGGAGGGTTTTTTCCCTATTTGTTGTATTTTTAGAAATATTTTGCAATGAGCTCAGAAATTATTTGGTTATCTATCAGAAATTATTTTGCATATCTAGGTGCTGACTCTACTTTTTTTCTGTCTTCTTTCTGTAATCTGTCCAGTCCTTTTTGTTTTTCTTTATAATATGGTTCCAGATTTTCTCACTCAGGAATATTGCATGTATAAAATCATATTTCCATTTGATATTCCTTTTCTCCCATAACTTCCCATATGTTGTATATGTAGCCCTTTTCATTGACTGTGGTATTCACCACCTCCTTTAATAGAGGAGTGTGCCAGACATTGTAATGTGCCTTGCCAGTACCTGCTCATCTTCTCTTGGTCTTGCTGCTTGCTGACAGCAATGTTGGTGGTGGTGATAAACTGGATGAACTGGATGTTTTTGCTTCAGATTGTGCTTTGTGTCTTGCACGTTGATGACAGATTTTTTTCTTGGCATGTGAGCTCAGTCAGTAAGTATTTTCTGTTAATTAAACTGCTGTCATACATTTCCAAAGTATGCATAAATTGCTCAAGATGATAGCTTTATTTCCCCTATGTTCAGATAATTCATCTCAGCTTTAACTTGAATGTTTCATCAGATGATGACAGTTTTCCCTGATCCTTGTTCTCACCTGGCTAACTTATTAACTGCATCTAGACATCTTACTCTTTATATAGTTATTTAAGTCTTTGAATATCAGTGGAGTTATCACAAATCCATTACTTTTATGGTGAAAGAAAATCCACAGAAACTGCATACCTTTGTTCTTCCTGTAAACTGCGTCTTCCTGTCGATGTCTGATGAATTCATAATTAGCTTTGTAAATATTTTTTGGCATTACTTGCACAGGAAGGAGAGAAACTTTTAAATTTATTTAAGGTCACAATAGAAGCTTAAAAGGCTGTGCTATAGACTTTGAATGCTTGGCAAGACAAGGGAACAAACAAGGAAGGTCCCTACCCCTTCATTTTCACCCATTCTCAGAGCCCATTTAGAATATACCAGGAAAGGAAACACGTTTTTTGTTTGTTTTTTTGGTTTTTTGTGTTTTTTTTTTTTTTTTAACAGGCAAGTATTAACATTGAGTGACACATTTTTTTAGACTTATAACTATTATTTCTACTTTAAGCTTCACTGCCTTGTGTTCGACCACAAACCATGGAATCTTCCTGAAAAAATGTTGCAATGCAAATTTTGGAAATGTGAAAAATATAAACAATCTGTTCAGTCCTCTCCCAGCTGAGTGCTATATCTTCATCTGTGTATAGAAAACTTGTTGTCACTGAAAACCATTAGAGTATATGATTCAGGATTTTACAAAAAAATTATCGCTATTTGGTAGCATAACCTAGAAAATTTACTACTAGGACCAGCCTACATTGTCAGGGAAAAGGTAATGATGGAACTGATTGGTTTTCGTACTTTATGTCTTCAAATTAGACAGCTACATGGCATGAACATAGAAAGGAGAGCATGTGAAAAAGGAGTATTTAATGAAGATGTCTAATCCATAATTTAAAAAGTCAGTTTTGAAACCAAATTATTTATCTTCAATCACATTTAAATACAAATCATATAGCTTAGCTATGTTCCCAGACAGTACCTCCTAGCACTAGAAAATACCACCAGAAAGGATAACAAAAGGAGGAGGATAACTTTGTGAATGTGAAAATATGAGCATGTGCATTTTGAGAAAAAATAATTCCTGTCTGAAAGATTGTAAAAAAATACATAGAAAATTCTGCTTTTGTCAAGCAGCAGTAAAGATCCAATGCTTTCTATAGGGCTTCAGAGGCCTGTCAGACTACAAAAATTACAGTCTTGCCTGAAGGATATATAAAGCAACTAATGATAACTTTAGGCAACACAATGCTACAAACCCACCAACATTCTAAAGAAAATTCAGAAATAAAAAATAAATTAGAATATTTGGTTTCTAAGGAAGTACCAAAGAGACAAATTATATCATAAGGTAAAACAGTCTTGCACAAATGCAAAGCCTTCTTCAAACTGATATTTCATCGATTGGTTTACTAAGCAATATTTCAAAAAGTGAATCAATTTGTTAGAGAATCTTTTCTAACTTGATTGTGGAAGTATCCTACACTGCTGCCAACAAATCAACAGCATAAATCAGAAAGTAAGCCTTTTTTTTTCACATGTGTCTAAAGGATTTCCAAAGCAATAGAAATAAAGGAAGGAATATTTTAACCTTGAAATACACGTTTAGAAAAACCTATGTGCAGATGAAAAGCTGAAAGCAACAGTGAGAATTGATCCTAATTTTGACAAAATCCATTTTTCTTCCATCTAAGCTACCTGTAGAAGAAAAATGTTTTAAAAAGTCCAACAAGTTCCAAAATATAATTTCAATTTTCTAGAATTTTATATTTTTTTGTTAACATATTTTATTAATCAAAGGAAATTCTCATTAGGTAGTGTTCAGTATATGAATGAATTTCAATTAGGCAAACCTGAGAAGTCTGTCCCTCTATGGAGAGAAACTTGGACCAATATTGGGGTTTTTTTTTCCTCTTGAAGCAGTTGACTTGAATGCAAGCCAAGGAATATCAACCACATGACAGTAATAGCACACCATGAAATCTATCCATGTTTCAACAGACTTTTGGAGCTGTGCCTGGGAGAATATGTTAGAGAGAAAGAGGGGATGAACACGTTTTGTAGAGGCAATAATAAATGTCCAAAAAGTGATTGTTAGCAATGAGAGTGATGTAATAGAAAAGGCTTTGCATGTATGTATTTTTGTGGTTTACAGTGCATTTAATGATAGTATCAGAACAACAGTCTCTTCCAGAGGCATTGTATATAAAATGAGACAAGTTGAAATATTTTTGCTTCATCCTTTACTTCTCTCCATGAATGAGGCATGAATTTGGAGATGCTAGTTAGTACAGAAATGAAAATATTAGGGGACATTTTCCTGTGAGGGACTCAACAGTCCTTCCTAAACAAGTTAATGTCTAAAGATATCTGTACACTTTTTTTTTTCATTTCCTCATTTGTTTATATTTAAACAAATAATAACATTTTTTGTTCTACACAGCATTTTAAAATAAGCAGCTAGTCTGTTTTAGCTTCTGCATTGTTAAAATGTTTTCCACAGGAACTCAGCAAGTTTTCTGCTTGCTCTCTTTCATATTTGCATATGGGGAATTATACATGTAGGATGCTGTCACAAAAAAAAAAAAAAAATCCGCTGGGAAGAGGTGGAAGTATCTATGTAGAGATCTCTTTTTAAAAATGAAAAAAACATTGCAAAAATCTGCTGGATGAAATCTGAACCTCTGAAAAGAACTAAACTCCTGTAGGGTAATAATACAAGTGATGAAAAGGAACAAATATCTAATCTTTAAACTAGTGTGTCATAAAAGTTTATTGATAAAGAGCCCTCATTGAGCCTGGAGTGTTGATGTAAGGTGTAGTCAAAAGCCTGAATGCAAATAAACAACAAGCCTGAAGTGGGAACACGTGTAGTACTTTAAATCTGACTGCTTTGTCTAAAGAAGTCAGTGTCTGAATCTAAACATGAAGAGATTAACTGTGGACTCTATCAGTACTCTCCCAGTACAACTGCATCAAGACAAATTTCAGCATTTGAGAAAATACGTGTCAGCTGCAATGAATAATTTAAAAAGAGTATGCAAATGGATTTATGCAGAATGTGCACAGGGTACAGAGACAGTAGCAATAATTCAGAGGAATTTTTTCTGGGTAAAATGAACACCATGAAGCAGAAGGCCTGAAAGCCAAAGGTCAATTATGAATTTGAGGCTGAGCAAAGTGCTAAAATGAAATAAGTTTTCATTAATATTGAATCCAATATATAGACAATTGAAAGTGAATGAGATGTTTGAGAAGACAATTCAGGAAGAAATTGAAAAGGTCTTTCTGTTCGTGCTTCTGTCTGGCCAAAAATTCCAACACAACACCTTGTTCTGGCATTTCCTGTTTGGAAAATGCACCCAAACCTGGGCTACACTGCACTGCAGAGGACAGCTGCTTCCCAGTATCCGCATAAGAGACAGCCAGGCTGACCCTGGGCTTACTCTGGGTGATGTCCAGCACTGCCAGAGTTTCATAATGAAGCAGGATAGGCTTTGAGCAGGATGGATGTACATGATCTCTGCAGGTGCAGTTTTGATGTCTGGCAAAAAATGTCTAAGAGAATTTCTGAATCTGTGAAGAGGTTTGGAAGGAACCTCTTAGTTCATGTAGCTGAAAGTATACATTTTTTTGTGTGTGGGGCATAGGATAATAAATCTAAACATGATGCAAACATGGCAAGTTGTACATCTTTTTCAACTCTCTGCATTGAGTGCTCACATCAGGGAATTCATATGAAATAAATATATGATGAGATTGAGAGAAAGTGCAAATGTAAGTACTGAGTGGTTTGTAACAAAGACAAAATTACATGGCAAAATGAGTTTACTGGAGTTAAGTTTTATTTAGGCACTTAATTTGTTGCTATGTTTCTGCATTATTTTTCTTGTTGTAAGCAGTAGTGTCCTCATGAAATGAAATGAATGAGGTTTAATTTGTTTCCTTTTCATTCCATTTCTGTTTTTAGAAACTGTACCTTTTAGATAAGATTTCACTGTCTCTGTCCCTAGGGTCACTGAAGCCATCATACAATGTTTCTTCAGGGGTACTAAATTATTTATGACAAAACTAAAATAAGAACAGTGTTTGAAATTTAATGAATGTGCTTTTCATGGGACAAGTGCCCATGAATTAGAAAGAAGGAGGGAAAAGAAACCAACAACCAGTAACAGAAATCTTGATTTTATTAAAATAGATAGAACTTGGGTAATGTTTTCAGTGGAAAAATGATTTCAACCAGTTATGACCACCAGAGAAGTTGTGCTCTGCACAAACAATTTCAGAATATTCTCTGAAATACCTGCTCCCTGACATTGGTCTGTTTTGATTAAAAAAATCTTTCCAGAAGGTTGATGATTTGCGTGCTTTGATAATTTATAACTCAGAAAAGCCATTACAGGCACGAAAAGCTTACAAAATCTGGCAAGAGCATTTTGCCAGCTGCAGTGATGATACAAAAAACCCCCAAAACACTAAAAAGGTTAAAGATTTGTTTGTTCAAATAATTATTCATTTCAACTATTCTTTGCAAATGTGAGCTGAGTTTAAATTAGCGATCTTTTATGTTCATGATTTGGTAGATGAATTTCACTATCACTTCTTGTTTGTTTTGAGTTTATGTGTTTGGCTTCTTAGACTGAAAATCAAACTGATCAGAGAAAGTAATTCTCACTATAAACACGATAGACAGAATGCTAAAGAGCAAACCGTGATACCTCTTTAAGATGCTGTCCTATTTCAGAAATCTTCAGCTTGTCACGTAGCAGAATGCTACTTCAAAGGACAAAGATCTCTTTGAATCTCAGGAGACTGGGTTCTGAATTTAATTCCTGGAGTGAGCAGACTCCTTAAGCATTCCTTGTAAGTTCTCTTGAGCAAAGAGGGAAGGTTGGAATAGCAGAGAAAATTACCTAAAAAACTACTTTATTCTTTACTGTGCTTTTTAAAAAAATCAAATAATTCATAATTTCATTCAATTATAAAAAGAATTTATAAGCTACTACCTGCTATTTCTAGAAACTAATAATTTGTTGTGCAAGGTTAAACTTTTTTTACTGCCCTTACAGCAGGAAGTATACTACTGCCTAAATCCCATTTCTGTGGTTTGCTTCACTGATATCAGTGGTAGCAGCTTCCAGGCATAACCCATAATTACCACATGGTTTATATTGAAGTTTTGTATTTCAGTTATTCTTACATAAACAAAGGAAGCTTCCTTTTTTTTTCCCCCCTGTCTTCTTGGTGTTCTTAGTCTTAGGACATAAAATTAGGGATGTCGTTGACCACTGGCTCTTCAGCTGAAAACAACTGACAGAGGAAAACTGAAGTTCTTCCTTTTCTAAAATATGTTTTTAAAATGAAGTCATTCATCATTTGAGCAACTTTTTCTGAGATACTCAACCAATCAGATTCATGTTTTTAAAGAGAATCCATTCCATAACAAGCAGACAATTCTCTCTGAGAAGGCAGCTCTTGTGACTCACAGCAATGGCCATCTGACAGACCTCTACTCTCATTTTATGCCCAAGGCAGATTTTTTAGAGGCTAATAACCTCTGTTTTCCCCTTTGCTATACTAGTGCTTTGTATTTTCTCAGTGAGGATTTTTGAGTTAGCTTTGTCATTATTACTACAGATCAGAAAATAAATAGATATTAAAAGAATTTGTAATGCTCATTATAAGACCTATCTTTTTTTTCTCCATTTGGTGCTAATCATGAAATAGGAAAATACTCAAATCTACATGGAGCCCAGTCATAAAAACAGTTATTACATTTCTGTAATGTAACTAATATAAAAGATTTAGTACTCCATTAAATTATTATGGATGTGCTACACTGAGACATGTACTAAATTTATTAAGTATTGTTTATTTCACAAGTTCTAGATGGATTACAAGTAAGACTTCAGACTTACTTGTTTTTGACAAGTTAAGAATATAGTCAAGAAGACTGGTTTACTTTTAAAACACTTCTAGAATAAATGAGAATTTAAAGTCTGTACCGAGAAAGTCTTCTTTCTTATTTATTATTCCTGCCTTAGAAAAAAATAGTGAGTGCAACTCTTTAGCTTGATAATAAATTAATAGCACTTTAGTTGGGAATTCATATGCCTGAATCTACATTTCTAAGTAATTTTCCAAGTAATTATTTGTAAGTGCATGCCTGGGGCTGAGACAGATGTTGTTTCATTAACTTTAATACTGTAATATGGAAAGGAAAAAAAACCAGTAAAAGAACAATAACAACAAAAGGCACATGTATAGAACAGTGTTTACTTGTGTAAGTTATTTGCTCTTCAAGAGATGGAATAGAATTTCCAATATATGAACAAATGAAATGTCTACAGCAGTACTGAAGGGTGCACTTTTATTTTGGACTTTGCTATCACTTTCTCTATTTTACAAGCTGGGTTTCTAGTAAGTGGGTTATTGGGTATAAGGAAGACAGCCGTTATCTGCATGAATGCGCTTTTAGAAATCTTTATGTATAAATTAAACACATCAGTTTTTCTTTTAAACTAGTTGGATGTTGAGGGGAAAGTGATCTCAGTTTGTAACTCTCAAGTTGGTAAGCATGGATGTAAAATATGAGTATTGAAGCATGGGGTACTGACTCAAGAAAAGGATAGAAAGCTGATAACAAAAGTATTAAACAGCTTTTCAAACTACTGCTGCAAGTCTCATTTACCTAGGGACAATCGGGAAAATTAATTTGAAATAAATTTTAAACTGAATTAATTAAAATACATTAAATCCCTATGTAAACATACTTCCTCAGGGTTAAAATTACTTTTATTTAATAATATTTGGAAGTGAGTTTAAATCAAATTAAGGTCTCTTTAATATTGCCTGAGAACATCCATCCTATAACTTCAAAGCAATGAAAGTACCTCATTTAAAATTCAGACCTTTTGTTGTTTTGGATTGCTTTTGCTGATCAGATCAATGTGGATAAGCCACCCTGCTACAATTTTTAGTATCATTTACAACCTTTTAGGTTCTGATCTTATTTGATTTCCATAAACAAAATCTGTACTTATATTAGGCTTTTTCCCGTATTACCTGAACTGAGAGATCTTACATTAAAAAAACAGAAACAAACAGGAAATATCTTTGATTTCCCCCTTATTTACTCTTTAAGATTTAATTTTTTGCAGATTTTTGATCAACTTATTCAGCTTTCAAAAATATTTCTTATTTCTTATTCTCAGAGCCAATATTTTTCTGATGCAAGCAGCTAGAAAAATGTTAGTGTGAGGAATTTTTTTTGTTTCCAGTAATGTGTTTAGATTAATCAGCATTTCTGAGGCCACCAAATGCTAGGGCTATTTGGAGTCAATACTTAAAAAATAATTTCTACATTTTACCATGTAGCCTCTTCATCCTTTCCACAGCATAAGATGAAAAGATGGTTTGTTATTAATAAGTGTCTTTCCCAGTGGTGTCAGCCCAGCAAAGCAGCAGCAAGGTAGCATGTTTACATATTTATAGGACAGTTACTTTTGTTCTGAGAGGTGAATTTGCTTGTATGTAGACCACAAATATGTCTGAATGAAAACACAGAATGGCAAAAATATAGTCTCATTGGTTCAATGCAAAATGAATTTGCAAGTGAGATTTCATGGCAGTCATAGACAAAGGCTCATTTTTATTAAGAGCCCAATTTTAAAAGCAAAAGAAGCAAAGCCTACAGTATTTAATTTTAATTATTTGCTTCATGATTGGCAGTGGAAGATACAACCATAGGGCCTTTTGTCCTAACTACGGAGTAGTGGTGATGAGAGAGAGGGACAGATGTGTTTCACAGAGCATGGAGCTGTGTGTAGTTCAGGTGAGCTGCCTTGCATCCATCGTTGGCACAAGAGTGAGAGGAACATGGAGTAAGCCTGCACTTCTGGAAGCATAATTCTTGTTCTTCAGAAACATTTTGACCTGATCATTAATGGATTATCAGACCAAAACCATAAATTAAATAAGGACAGAAACAGATAATCAGTCATGGGTCCATTTGTTACTTCTCTGTGGTTCCTTTTTTCCTAGTGGGTAACAGTTAAGTTCTGTCTTACCCTTGGTTTCGTTTTTCCTTCTTTTATTGCAGTTTATCATGCTGACATACATCTTTATGTTGGCCTGGCTTGGAGTTACAGCTTTCACTTCTCTGCCCGTGTACATGTACTTCAATCTGTGGACCATTTGCCGAAACGCCACCGTAGTGGATGGAGCTAATCTCTGCTTGGACCTTCGCCAGTACGGTACGGAGATAAAAAGTACTAAATGAAAAAAACATACCAGGATTTCACAAAACAAAACATTCTGCCACTTTTCTTCCATGTATCTGAAATGAACTGTTGAGTGTTTCTGAAGTAAATGTTGATTGTCTCTCTCTGCCCTTTTACCCACTAGTCTAGGCACTGTATAAAAGATGAACTGCGTTTCCAGACCTGACAAAAATTGAGTCAACCTTGTCTATCTTCCCAGAGTAATGAAAATCTGGCATGGGGCTTTGGCTCAGTCTCTTCTTTAGAAATCGCTGGAACTTGTCTAAAATGCCTAATTGGTCATTTACCTGGAAAATTGCTTTTATTCTTGTGGTAGGACACTGAACTGGAGATGTGAGATCCTGGGGTATCAGTTTGTTCTGCAGAGGTGAATTGGGACATGACAAGATTCACTGCCTTCAAAAACCTTGATGAGGACCAACAATACTGATAGTAACACTCTAAGAAAGTGGTGGAAAGATAGAGAGGCAGTGGGGTTAAAGCCTGAGTAGTGAAGGCTGGAATAATGTGGGGATATGCACCTTTGTGCATTTTGAAAGGATAAAAAATTTCGACAGAAAGGGATTTGTAATCATAAAATGTCTGAGGATCCTTGTATTGGTGATGGTAATTAAGCTCCTTCCTTCTAGAAAACTGGTTTGATTCTAGATGTTATGGTCATGGTGATTTCTCAACTCACAGAGCTTTGGGTAATCATACTCTCAACGGATAGTTTCTTATCTTTCTTTTGTTTTCTTGGCCTAAAATAAAATCACAGTATATTTCTAATTGTTGTGTAGAGGTATAAAAGGTGTTCATTCTCTTGGCAAAGAAACAGTTTCATTAATAGTAAACATTTCAATTAACCTAAAATAAAGTATTCAACATTTTTCCTTCATGAGAAGGAGAAAAAGCTGGCATTTTTTATTATTTATTGGGGTTTTTTTCCTACACAGCAATGGCAGATGAGTTTAAAAAGCAATTATTTGTATACGTCCCATCAAGCATATTAATTTTTGTTTCTATGACCTTTTATTTGTTAATATTCATGGCTGGATTTTTTTATTAGTTCTGTTTAGAATTTTCATAGAACACTAACATATGCAGTATGTATTCTGTGAATGTACCTGTTTCCTGTAAATTCAGTGCAAAAACCACTGATTAATATTAGAAAAGAACCATTTTTCATTATAAATGAGTTATTTGCAGGTTTTTTTCAAGCAAGCCTTTGATTTATTATTTGGACACTTGCTAAAGGAAGCAAGGTAGATTCTACTTATTATTACTGAAAAGTGAAACAGCAAAGTATGAGTTTGGGTAATGCTTTTTTATAACTTGTGAGAGAAGCTTTATACCAGAGCAATATTTTTGAAATCAATATACAGCACATTTCTTCACATGAGGGTAGAGAAGGTTTGAGAACATTTTAAGTGTATAAACTGGTTGCAAATAATTTCTGGGTTTTTAATCAAAAATTTTAAAAATAGGAAATAAAGATATGTTCAAAAATGGCAGAAAAATTGTTGCTTACATGTTTCTTACTATGGCTTTTACTAAATAGCTGATGTGTTAGTTTTGTGCTGGCTGAAACAGAATAAAATCCTGGAATGGTGTTAGCCATAGGGCAGGGAGACCTTCCTCTGGATGAGGTGGCTCAGGACCCCATCCAACCTGTCCTTCAACACTTCCAGGGATGGGATGTCCACCATTACTCAGGGAAACATTCCAGTGCTTCAGCACCTTCACAATAAGGAATTTCTTCCTTACATCTAACCTAAACTTATCCTCTTTTACTTTAAGCCATTGCTCCTTGTTCTACTGCAGCATGCCCTTGTAAAAAGTCCCTCTCCAGCTCTCCTGACTGACCCTTTTAGTTACTGCAAGGCTGCTACAAGGTCTCCCCAGAGCCTTCTCTTCTCCTGGCTGTGCAATCCCAACTGCCTTAACTTGTCTTCACAGGAGAGTTGCTCCAGACTCCTGATTGTCAACAAAACCCAGATATCATTGTTAAAATAAGTTCTTAGCTTTTCTCATGTAAAGGAAGTTGATCTGTACCAGGAATTCTAAATAATGTGAATATTTATTCTTCTCCAGGTATTGTAACTATTGGAGAGGAAAAGAAGGTTTGCACCTCATCAGAAAGTTTCATCAAGATGTGTGACTCTAATGAGGTAAATAAATACCACAGTATTTTTGGCAAATCCGTAATATATATTGTAGTAGGAAGTAGCTGATATATGTTTTCTTACTGTAATGGTCTAATTCTAGCTATGGTGATGAATTAAATCACAGAGAAAAATACAGTCAAGCAAGTAGATTTCCTAGTCTTTTACCAAGTACCAAATTTAGTCACTGCAATTTCTCCATCCATTTGTTTTCTAAAGACACTTGTGGTTTGTTTGTTTGGGGTTTTTCAATAATTCCAATATCTTATTCTTTGTTATTGAGATGTTTTCGAAATCTAATGCCCCTGCTGCACAATGAAGAGATCCATATCATGAATCACTGATTGAAGGGCTTATGATTACTCTTATAACAGGAAAGCAAAGATTTCAAATGGATTTGGCCAAACCTTGTTAAGCATTAGGATAGTAGCTCTTAGTACATTTTTCTTTGTGGTTTTTCCCTTGGGCAAATGCCACCTGTTTCAGTGTAGCTGAGGGTTCTGGTTTTGTTTTTAAATGATAAAAGATGAAGACGGGATGAACAAAATTACATCTGCCTAAAAAAAAAAAAAAAAGGCTAAAATGTTGATCCTTCTGAAGCCAGAAGAAACACTTGCTAAGTGTTTTACTGGGTCTTACTATGGTTGAATAAATCTTGGAGGGAAGGTGCACAATCCACCCTTAAACCAAAACCATCTTAGAAAATGCAGCTCTTGTGGAGCAGTTGACTCTCTGTGGCTGCTGCATAAACCAGGTCACTGAAATTAAAAGCAAATGTAATCATTTGGTTTGGGGTGAGGTAAGGAAGGTGGTTCATTTGAATTATGTAAGTAACCTGGTTTATGTTATATCATTATGAACAAATTTGAGTGGAAAGTGGATCAATATATGAGGATAGAATGCTAGTTAATGAAGGGAAAATGGGGTTTCTTACACTGTCTCTGCCACTGGAGAAGCCACCACAAACATAGTTCTTGTAAGGTAGTATTGTAATATTGTAGCATGAAAACAAACAAACCCCTGAAAATGTACTGGTGTGTTTATTTTTAAATAATTAATTTTCTTAATATTTTATTATGTAAATGCTATGTTTTTAAGTAGAGTTATGTTTCTTCTCCAATATGAGCATTGTAACAAAACAAACACAAGCACAATGACATGTAGTGATATCAATCTCTTGGAAAAACATTCCTATTCATTTCTTTTGTGGAAGGGTGGCACCAGGAAGGTAATTATTTGTTCTATGTTATTCTGAATTTTTGTTCATTTTCTGTTTGCTGTACAACCATGAAAGTCCTTTTCTTTGTCTCCCTTTGCAGCTAAACATGACATTCCACTTGTTCATCGTGGCACTTGCTGGAGCTGGAGCAGCAGTCATTGCTATGGTGAGTTACCCAACACTCTACATCTCATCTGAATTGCTGAGACCTTCTGGTTCTTTAGATCAGCTGTTCAATTTCCATACTATCACTCAAAGCTATTATTAAAATATAGCTCTGTAATTCAATACACTCCCTTTAAATTTTTTTTAATATATTGATGGATTCCCTTTGAAGTAGAATATCATAATTACTTTTTTGAATTTAAAAACCCCCACCTTTAAGTACATGCTAAGAATTTTTACTATTCCCTTGCTGTATTCAGACAAGTGTCTGAATTCACATGCTGCAACCATAGTATTATACTTTTATGATCTCTGCCTTTCTGGGTATTCACAGGCTTGCCACGCTGCTATTTCAGGAGCAGAATCTTTTTGTCAGTTCTGTGAATATATATGGATGTGTTGATTTTTCTGTCAGGACTAATCTTTCTGCTCCTTTATAATGAGGATTACTTTAAATTTAGTGACATTTTGTCAATGAGAAAGTTCCACTGAGAGAAAAGTGTATGAGCTAGTGCCATGCTCTTCTGTCTTTTGTCTTCTGTGTTTGCTTAAGCACAACGATATTTTTAGCCTCACAATTCTGTACTGGTGTAGGTTTTCATTATACACACTGGAATGGAAAATGAAAAGTGACTGCTACTCGGTGCTGATGCATTCATAAGCATTAGGGGTGGTGATTACTATATACTTCTTATACTAGTCATTTTTTATGGATTGTAGGGCCATGAATATTTTGTTATCCTTATAATTACATTTATTAAAAAGTACATTCAGAAAATATTCAATGAAGCTAGTACTCCTCTTACATTAATGATTTTTTTTAAATCTGACATTTCTTCATTATTACGACACTTTGCAAACAGCAAAGATAAGTAAATGAAAAGTATATATTTTCAATGTAGTTTTTTGTTTCAAGGCCACAAATAATATGTGCAATAGTAGACTACAATTCATATTAATAATTTAATTGTTTTTTCAAACTGATTTTTTTTCTGCTTATAGTTCCAAAAATGATGACCATATAGCAATTATGATAATGTATCATTTGTGTTAGGAAATTAAATCCAAGAGATCATTAGTTTTCCACTGTATGATTATTTTGAAGTATATTCAGTAGATATCATAACATACTATGTTGTTCAGTTCAAAATTCTGCATTTCAAACAAGAGTTTTGAATCCAAATAGCCACCAAAAGATATTCAATGAAAAATAACACATCTTCAATGAAAGCAAATTAAGTATATTGTGCCACATAGTTTAAATACATAATACTTTCAATGAAGTTTTTTAAAAGACCCTTCAAAGCTCAGTGTATCAGAGATACCATAGCTGGATTACACCAGGCACAAATACCCTTTGAATTCACTTTGATGACGCTCATTTATTCACATATTTTTAAAGGATTACTCATACCCAAGTGTGCTTTCTCTTGAATTCTGTGGCTGCAGAGAGGAGACATGATAACACTATTTCAATGAAATATAAATTAATATTCTAAGTGCTAGTAAATTGCATAGTGTCCCCATGCTACTAGACACGTTTCATTAAATGTTTGTGAGAAATGTATATATGTATTTTTAGTTTGTAACTATAGTGTTTGTTTTTAACCTACCATTCTAATCTGTTATGTACCTGCTAAAGACTAGCAGACTTCCATTCTTTGATGGTGGTAATTTCTAAACCCAGCATACCAGACCACATCTGTAGGTTGAGACATGTGCTTCACACTCGAGACAGTAGACCAAAAACAGTGATAGGATGTGAGGAAAAATTCAGAATTTTGTGGTTGGACATGTTGATATTAACAAGTTTTCCTTTAAGGGAAGTTTACTTTCCCAAGGTAAAAGTAATTTAAGGGAGGAAAAATTAATTTGGGTTCCTAACTATCTCATCTAGAAAGAAGAAGATATCTTTTTACTCCAGATCTTACACTCAAGTTTGTAGACAGAGGTGATGCATCAGCAGTGAGAAACAGTGTGCAGAAGCCATTTCAGTCATTGGAGAACCAATGCCCTTCAATACATGTGCTGTTTCAAGAATAATCACAAAGGTGAAATGATGACATTTGCCTTTATATATATTCAGAACATGATTGTGAAACTCAACAGGAAAATTAGATCAAAATACCAGTCTTTTACAAAAGAAAAAGCTTATTAATATAATGCACTCTTAAAACATTTCTTGAAACATTTACTTTCAACCAGAATAGTCCATCTGACTAAAGTGATTAGTATATTGTATTTATGGCCAGTCAGTAACAGTAATGTACCATTAGGGACACTGCTGAATAACTGAATTGGTAAAATATGCTCTCTGAATTGACATTTAAAGTTATGTCATCAAAGTACTCCACTGTATCCTCACTTCTGAACTTATAAACATTTGCAAGTGCCAGACTATTTAATATCTGATGATTTCTTAAACCCTCTAATGTCAATATGATTCTACAAAATTCACAGAAGAATAATCTTATTCATAAATGTTGAGTCCATCTGTCCCCAGGATACTTTTCATGCCACTGTATTTTAAAAATATATATTTTTAAAAAGTAGTAATTTATTGCAAAACCACTACAAAACTTGTTAATACCTGCAAAACCATTTGGTCACAAATCACAAATTCCCCATATCTCTTGGTCTCAGATTCGTTTGTGAATGTTAGAATTTTTTCACAATTCACTTGATACCTCTTTAGTCTGCAAAGGAGAATGTTGTTTTGGGGTTCAAAAGGAGAATTGTCCTACATATTAGGACTTATATAGAAAATCTCATATATTTTACAATATGTGTCAGGGAAAGTTTCATTTTGCAGCAAAGAACACTGTTGAAGAGTTTATTTCGAAAATTTATCACTCTCATGTCAATGCAAGTTGGGAAAAAAAGAACCAAACCCAAAATTTGATAGAATTATTTATGTTGTAAATGCTTTTTGAGAGCCTTCATCATGGAAAAAATAGAAAATAGAACAACCCCCTCCACCCCCCGCCCTCCAAATACCCTCCTAGGCTAGCTGCAATACCACAATTTCTAAACACTGAAGCATACTTTCACCTTATGAAGAAATCTGAGCAGGAATAGGTATGGAAAGACCCTGCACTGTCTTGCATATGTCTGTAATTGAAACCTCCTGAGGCAGACTGTGGAAGCTGCCTGGCTTCAATTTAAATAAGCCTTGATGAGGGCCCCACTGGCTTCAGGCTATTCAGGTCATGGAATTGTGAAATGCAATTAGACAGCCACTTAGAAATGACTTCCTTAGTGTGGCAATGTTATCTAGGAACTTTGTGTTAAAATAAAAAGCAAAGGTAGCGGTACTGTTCAATGTATATGTCATTATAAAGCATGGATATATATTTGAGATTATATAAGCTAAAGTAGGTGTTTCCTGACAAGTCTTCCTACTTACAGTGAATATGAACTCCAAGAGTTTTCAACAGTTGTCATAATAGTTTGATTCAGTAACTTTATAAAGAAGGGCTGGGCAAAGAATGGGTGTTTAATGAAGGTCAGACTGTTACCAATATACCTTGAAAATAGTCTATTTTGTAACAAAGAAAAATGCCGAGTGAAACTGCAAGACATGAAGTTTAAATTTGTCTCTTACTGGGTCATTATCAAATATTTTGAGAGGATAAGAAAAGTGCCTACATCATCCCATTTTCATGACAGATTCTTCAGTTGCAAGGACTTCTGGCAAATATGTTTTAAAAGGTCATGAAAATGTGAGTGCATTGCTCAGATACCCCTCACTTTCAGGACTCTCATGTCTACAATTTGTTTGAGGTTCAGATTGTATTTTTGACTGAAATTTCAGACTCAAAGGACCAGTATTCATGTTTTCATTGGGCGCAAATTGCAGCTGAGATGACAAAATTGTTAGAATTACTAGCCTGTTTATTTTGATTTTTTTCATTAGTTTTACTGTGGAGAATTTAAAGTGTTTCTTTCAGTACAATGGGGATCCAGGATTGGGGTCTCATTTAATCTAGCAATGTCTGATGTAGAAACTACCCATGGTGAAAGCTTTTGGAACATCTGAATTAGGATAAAAGGTGTTTCTTTTTCCTGTGTACTAAATTATTACTATAAAGTGTTCCAGAGTGACACACAACATGCTACCGTTTCCAACAACTATATTCATCTATACTGGATTGTGTTGCTAGTGTCGTTCTATAGATATAAAGAAAATCCTAAAGATATGTAGAAATACTATTCTCTAGGGTTTTTTTTTTTTTTGTAGAGGACAGATTCTCTGAACAACTTTCTATTTTATGCCTCCTCAAGTCAGACAGTATTCCTCAAATAAGGATAAATTGGAAACTTGACATAAAACATGAGGATAAAAAGGTAGCAAAAATATCTGCTCTTTTTAAGGGCTTCAGAATGCTTTCCTTAATCCTAATTATCCAGATTAAGAAATGTCATTTTGCCTGTATTTATCAGCAACCAATTGCCAATAAACAATTGTGAAAAAAAGAGACCAAATAATCTTGGATATTCAAAAAACCCACCCCTACCGAAACATATTAGAATGGATCTATTCATTTAGTATGAATCTAAGATACTCATATCTAGAATAGTACAACACGAACAGCAGAATTTGCATAAACTCAAGGTGGTTTTTTATTATTTATTGTGTTATTATTCCATTTTCCATTAACTGAATCCCAGTACAATTTCTTGATTTCTTAGAGAGAGGTGAAATATCTTGGATATATGACAAAACTGTCCATTGCTTCTGAGGAAGTAGATTAACATAAATTAAAGAGATGGCCTCTTTAGAAAGTGTCTGAAAGCCTGCTAGGGAAGGAATAAATGTCCAGAGTCCCAACACAAACCAGTTGAATATTGTGGAACATTTTGATTTTCTAACTGACTACAGAGTAAATAGAGCATCCTTTTTTTTTTTCCCCCCAACTATATTTTCTCACATTTTTATCAGTTATTGACAATTTTTCCCCAGATTGGCAGGTTGAATACAAAGCTTGAATTGTAGTTAAAAGAAGTCATAGCTAAATGAAAAGACAATGCCAACTTGAACAAGAAATTAAAAAGCAAAACTTTCTGTAATTGTATTAGACATGAAAATCATAAGCTGTGTCTATGGCATATTTCTATCTTAAGAACTACTTTAACAAATATTTCTTCTGTGTGGAAAAGTGTACAGTAAATACATAACCAGAATGTACCTTTGCAGACTAGCTGAAAAATGATGCAGGGATGATTTGTGGATTTTTCAGGTTTTAGGGGTTTTTTTCTTATATTTATTGCTACCAGCTGCTAGTGATAGTAACAGTAACAGCTGTGAGAGGAGTAATCTGAAGATTAATGAAGGCTGAATTTTCCCTCATGGTCCTTTACTACTCCTTGACACAAGAATGCCTAGATCCTGCTGATGAGTTGCCTCAGTCCTGCAGCCTTCAAGCTTACACTTGCTCTATTCTGACTACACCTCTATTGTTTATTAACGCTCTGCTACCTCTCTTACAGGTTCATTATCTCATGGTCTTGTCTGCCAACTGGGCCTATGTGAAAGATGCTTGCAGAATGCAAAAATATGAGGATATTAAATCAAAGGAGGAACAAGAGCTGCATGATATTCATTCTACTCGCTCTAAAGAGAGGCTCAATGCTTATACATAAAAGAAACCTTGTCTTACTTCCTAACATGTGAATGCTTTGTTGTTTAACTAAAGGCCATCCTACCATTTTAAAAACAATTGAAAGTGCTTCTCACAAAAGATAGTTTGGGTGACTTACATATCACCTACATACAATTCTTGGTCGTCTAGCACTTGGTTTCTTAATTAGTTCTTACTTTGTGTGACCATTCTATACCACAAAGCTCCTATATAGCCTTTCCTGAATCCCTTTATGCTAATTAGTTCTGATAGGTCAAGGATACTAAACTATTGTCAAATACAAGTATGTGTTTGATTTTTTTAATCACTTTGTATGTGTTATGCATAACACCTTTTGCATTGTTTCTTATATGTTTTTGGAAAAAAAGTAGCTTTTTATACTTTTTAGTTTTGAGTTCAGTAACTACTTTAACTACAGGTATACTTCAAAGGGACCATTGTACATGATGTACAATATATAAAGAAAACATTCTGATGACTTTCCTTTATATGTGGAAAACCTGCCAGAGGGACCCTGATCAACTTGAATGAAGGTCCTAGAACGTTTTAAACAATCAAAGGTGCAATTTCTAAATTTGTAATAGTGGGTAAAAAAAATCAAAAAAAAAAAGCGAAAAAAGAAAAAAAAAGAAAAAAAAAAGAAAAAAAGTGCTTCTTATCTTTGTTAACATTGTATTATTGATGTTTTTAAAGAATATTCTCTTGTTTCAAGTTCCATGGGTGATAATTCCTGTTTGTATTGTGAGCATGCAGTCCGTGGTGCTAACAATGCATGGCCACTTGCCTTTTGAAGGAATTCAATACCACGGCTACCTGTTAATGAGTTATGGTATATAGACAACTGTTAATTAAGTGATATAGTTATTCATAGTTTTCTACGGAATAATCTCTCTTTAATTCAATGATGGTTATGCTAAATTGGAGCTGTCCATGTGATGATGTAAGAAATTACTGCTTAGCTACATTTATGAAAGTAATATATCAAAAATGCAGTGACCATAGGAGTCAGATGTCTTTTTACCTGCTTTAAAAATTTAAATGGATTGCACCTGTCTGAACTGTAAAAGATATATCAAAGGAGACTTCCATAAATGTTATAGCTTGGCTTCTAGCTTTCCTACACATAATGGTTTACCTGTATTACGTTGAAGTAAGGTGAAAGACCACTACAGAGCTTATTATTTCAAAGTGTAGTAATATATTTGAACCTTTATTTTGATAGGAAAATGTTATCAGAAAGATAGGTTGTCTTAATTTGAAAGAATTACCTGTATCAAAAACAGAACAAAAAACCCTATTTAAGAAAAGTCAGTATTATTGGACCAAATTTGGTGGATTCTTTTTTTATTTTGCCTATTTCTAATGCTACAAGAATGCTGTAAAGTGTCTTTTAAAGTGATGTAGCCTGACAAGACATTTTTGTCAGTGTTAAAAATCTTAGGTAGTTTTGTGCACTTATTGGACCATTGTGAATTCTCTCTCAGTGTAAGTGCATTTCTAATAAAACTTCTTGAGTAAAACTCTTCTTTGTACTATTACTAGTCATGCATCATCAGTAATTTTTAACAATTCTTGTAGTAAGTAGAAGGTAATACTATAGTTACTTGTGGCATGATAACGCATTAAGTAGTATTAGTTGGTTGAGTTTCTTTTCTTTTTGTTTTCTTTTTGCTTGTTTTGGGGTTTTTTTGGTTGTGTTTTTGATTTGGGGTTTTGGTTTTGGTTTGGATTTTTTTTACACTTAAGTTGTCCTACGGGGTCAACAGTTTTCTGATAATGTGCAGTACCGGTATTACAGTTCTGCAAAAAGTATTAGGAACCTCTTTTTGGATTCTATATTGTAGTGTTTCAGTTTTGTGTCTTAAAATGTTTGTGCTGATTTTTAAAACTATGTCTTTTAAACTCATGTAATGATGTTAATGCTTTTGGCTCTTCTCTGGTATTAGAGTTTGTATTTTCACAAAGAATGCTTTGTAGCAGGCATTACAATTAATCTGTTTTGTACATAAATGTGCCAACAGCTTGATGGTGGCGTTTTTGAAATGTAGAACAAAGTGCTTGCAAAATGTAATAAACACACTTGTGTACTTTGTGTTCTTGTTAATTCTTTGTGTAGTTTTTCTTTGTCTATAATGGACAAGTTACTGTAACCAGAAATGAAAGAAGCACGTTTATCCTATAGATCTTGCTATTGCACAGATTGCTTTGAATATATCTCCTAATCAGCATTTAGTGTCAGAAATCATATATCTTAGACTAAGAGAGTAAAATATTTTCTAAGTGTGGAGTTTCACAGTCTAGGAAGTGCCAGGTAGCAGGAGCCATATTTGCTATATTTTTAATATATCAGTCAAAAGAACAGATGGGAAAGATTCCCATTACTACAGCATCATTTGGAATAGCTCAGCAGAAACTGATCTGACAGAAGTTAAAATATTGTTGAGGGTACTGATTTCTGGATCTTGATTACAGTAGCTAATACTTTGTAACCTCAATAACAATATTACATTATTTACGTGCATGTAAAGTAATTTAACAGGTTAAGAGAGATCTATAGCTGATCCATAGCTGTGCCAACTAACTTGATACCACTAAAGAAAATTATTTAAAATACAATTCCACAATGTGTTTGTTTGCCAGTTAACTAGCTGTTATGTAGCTCTTTGCATGCTCTCAATGAGAACATGTGCCATAATGGCAAACAATTTTTCAGAAGCAGCACAACCCAAAGGAGTAGAGGAGCTTCCCACAGCACAGCACATCAGTCATAAGTGATTCACTTCAAAGTCTGCATATATTTGGTTTCTTCCAGAGTCTTCGCTGTTTGTTGGCAGCCTAAGCTGATTTTTCCTGAGGTAGGCTGCATGGATCTCGATTTCTATAAACTCTTCTGTGCTTCGTCTAAACTTGTGTCTACTGTGCTTCCAAGAAACAAGAAAACCATTGTAGGTTAAGCTGTTTGGGACAGAAAAAAAGCTACAGTTAAATGAAAATTTTCATTTTAAGAGGATTCCAGCCCTAGATACTCAGTTTTGCATTTTCATTACAGTTTACTATGCCCCACAGATACTACTAATAGCATGTTACAAAACAGATTCAAAGAATGATTTGAGGTAGCCATCCTTCCCAGTCCCTGTCTCCCAGTGATATCACTCTCTTTTCTTTTGCTCAAGATTATTTTATGTCTCAGCAGGACTGTTTCCCTTTAGTTGATGCATTTCTGCTTTGAGCATAAGCACATAAAACATTGAATCAGCATGATTTAGACAATGCACAGCAGTGCATGGCAGATGTGGGGCTGTGTTTACACCTTGGTAGAGAGAATGGCAATTTTCACTTTATAGTCAGGTGATGCAGTTAAAAACAGGAGACACTGAATTTATATGCCTATTTAATATTTCTAAATAGTTAATGGTATTTTTTCCAGGACCTTAAGTAAGAACATTTCAACTACAACTGGAAATATATTTATAATTTAAAATTATATATGCAACTTTTAATCTCACATTAATGCAATTATTTAAATTGTAATATGTATGCATTGATTGTAAGTATTTATTAACATCATCATGATTGCAACTCATCTTCAGTTGATGCAGTATATTTTAGGACAGAATATTTTTGTACTGTACTTCCTATAATAGCCAATGGTGACAGTTTATAGAGTCTCTTCCATCATCAAAATCCAATGCATTTTTAAATTTTTCACTTCTGGGTTACCACAAGTATTTATGTAGTTGGTTTTCTGAAGAACACAGCTCAGTTTATAAACTATAAATGTCAGACTATAGAAAATTTCATGTCAGGAGGAAGGAGGATATTTATACAAGCTCTCAAAAAATCTCAACATTTCATAGGGTTGCACAGAAATCCCATGTATATTGTTAAGCAGCAAGCTGACTTATGTCTCACGTTTCAGCACTGCCTGCATTTTGGGTAGATATCAATTGGAAAGAACAAGTCCAGAACACACAGTGTCTTTAACAGATCTTTCAGTCCCACATGATTCTCCTAACTTGTATTTTCTACAAAGGAGGAAGTCCAGCAGTTTCTGGATTTTGAGATTTTCACCTATAGTTTCTTGTTCTTCCAGGTGTCTACAGAGGATTCCAACACATCACAGAGTTACTTCTGTGTTTAACAGAATTGTTAACAGTTATTAGCAATGATAGAGACAGGTAAGTGTTTCTGCTGCCACACCAACAGGGATGGTGACTAGTAGAGAAGTGGATCATCTTTGGCTTGCAGTAGTCTAAGCATCAGTCAGATTTGCAGCTATTCTGCAGGGAGAAATTTAATCCTGAGAGAAAGGTTCTGCCCACAAGGTGCTGTGGACTCTTCCCTTCCCTGTGTAAAGCGCAGTTTTATTAAATAGCTTTAGTCACATGTATTTTTTGTAAGGAGAAATATTAATTTTAGAACAAATTTCATGGGGAAACAAATTTATCTTCAACAAATTAATGTTCCCGTTAAAGCATGCAAATTAGTTCCTGGAATTTTACAATTCAGCTGGTTTAGTTGCATTTCACATCCTCACCACTTTGTCCTTTTGGAATAATAAACTAAATCACACTGTTAAACACAGAGGGAAAGTGTTGGGTTCATCAGCTGCCTGGTTTGAACTGACTAAGCAGATGGAAACCTTTCCCAAGAAGCAGTGTTGAATGCCTCATACTGATGCCATCTTCTGAAGCATGAAACAAGTTGAGTATGTTAAACAAAAATCTCATTAAGGTGTTTAATTCATATTTCTGCTTTCCTTTCATTATTTTCTTGTCCATGACATGTTGTTCCCTTGTGCCATAATTTGAATTGGAGCTGAAGCAACATAAAACTTGCTGCTGCTGAGGAGGGGGTGCACCAATGCCACTGAGAGGCTATGTACCACATGCTTGGAAAGAGGGATGAAAGCAGAAAAAAGGAAAAAAGAAACTTTCCTTTTTTAGTAAGCCCCAGCTGCAAGGTAATAAGCCAGGCTTGAGACTTGTACCTCAGTTAAAGCATTATATAAGGTGTGCCTTGCAGGACTAGGGCTTTAGGAGTAGTGGGAGTTTCTGGCAAGGTACAAAGGGCAAATGCTACTTGGAACATAGTGATTTCAGACAGTTAAAGCCATGTTTCTTCTGAAAGGAGCAGATGGCCAAGAGAAACTTGTAAACCTGTAATCGTCACAGCAGGACCTAGTCACCGATCATCTGGCCATGTGTGCTCAGGATCCCTTCCCAGCAGGAGTACCATGGTGGCAGAGCTGATGTGCCACAAATGCAACTGCATGGAGCTATGGGGTAGGGTTTGCATCACTTAAAGCAGCTCAGGGGATGATGCAGAAGAGGACCTCTGCTGCAGTCATAGTCCTGGCCCCACTGAAGCAAGGTTGTTTTTCACTAACACAAGGAAGAAAAGTAAGGATTTGAGGGTGATCAGTCTGGAAAATCTGATTTTTGTATGAGACATGTCAAGTGTTTTTGCAATGTAATAGTTAAAGTTAAGTGTTTACATTTTTGGTATCTTTTAATTACATATACACATACATACAATACAGTCCAACAAAACTGATTTTTTAAAAATGAACCTCTGTGCTACAGTAATAATAATGACAGCCTTACAGAAAAATAGTGAATTCAATGATTATGTGAATTTTTTCACACAAAAAATGGCACTAATTTTACTCTACCACAGTTATCAGATACTTTGCAAATGATAATATCATCTATGGAGATAAAAGCAGCTTTGACTTTTCTTCATGAGCTTATTCAGCTTGTTTTGCTTTCTGGTAATAGCAAGCCTCTGGCCTTCAGAGCGTTATTTTTTTTTTCCCTACAGCTCTTCCAAACATTCTGATGGAAATGTTAAGCCTATTTCTCAGCATTTAACACATGGAAATGCATGCACGAGCAGATATTTTTCCCTGCCTTTCTTCAGCAAGCTCAGTACTGTACTTTCTCTCCTGCACAGCCTCCAGGGTTTATCTACAGGTTCTGTGTCTTCATGCCTGCTTTCCCCTAACCCTTTCCCTGGTGTTCCCTTCACCCACAATCACGTCTGGGCTGGGTTTCCCCCTTCATCTCTGCGTGTTTGCTTTGCTCCAGCTGCAAGTGGCTGAGACTGGCATTAGGGTTAATCCTACCTGGCTCGGATCAAACGTGATGCTGAGCCCAGCCAAGCCCCCGACGTGGATATTCGTCGTGCTCCTCCTGGCACATCCTCAGCCTCATCATCCAAATGTGAGCTACTCTGTGAAGGACAACCATGGAGAAAAACCTCAGTGAGCTCCTTAAAGAAGTTTCTATCATCCTTCAGTATTCCCTTTACATAACTAATGTAAAGGGAAAAGCAGAAGTGGGGGGATATTTATGTGTATCTTGTTACCCTAAATCCTAGGCAAATTTGTGCTTTGCAATGCTTTTTGACTGATATTCAAGACTTATAGATCTTCTTTAAGATCAAACAAAATGGTAAATGGCAATATTAGACACAATAAAATTTCCCTAAATTGAGAGGGATGTTCATCTGTGACAAAGAAGATGATGACTAAAAAAAAAAAAAAAAGCCAAGTCCAATAAGTCTGCCCAAAAAATATTAAAAGTAATATGTGAGTTTATACCATGATTGATGGGATATAATTAAGTGAACTGTAGGAGGTGATAATCCTAAGGAAAATTGATTTAAAAAATGTTATTTTTAAAGTACAAGACCAACTAACAGTACTCAGAAATGTTTTGATAATCAGTGAACAATATGAAATTTTTGCATTTTGACAAAAAAATACACAGATTCATATATCCATTTGTACTTAACTTTATTAAAACATGGTAGAAGACTATGTACATTGAAGGAGTCATTGAACTGTGAAAGTCATCTTCTCTTACCAAAGGCTTCCCTGTGTGCCGTGGGGAGCAGTAAGAGTTTGTTATCTGCATTAATCTCTTTAACTGGATTAAATTCTTGAGAACAAAATCCACTCAGTTCCTGGGCTAGTATATGGGCCAGATCTGTTGAACAGGTATTTATGAACAGACATGCAGACAATTTGACTGTGTTCCAGAAGATTAGAGTTGAACTCTGTGTCACAGGTTTTCCCAGAAGGCTGAGAAGAATGCACCTCTTTTTTAGGGTCATAGTCCGTCTAACACTTTTACAGTTTTGTTTTCTTTAATGCAAATGAAAAAAGAATAGATGAAAAAATCATAGAAAGTTGGGTGGAAATTAAACTCGTTTTGATCCAGTATTGGTTTGGCTACTACTTGTGAGGTTTTGGGTTGATACTAGGCAGGGGCAGGCAACATAATCTAGTGCTACATTTCAATCTGAGAAATGTTTTGGAGATTATTTTTATTTGTTCTATGTTTTTATTTTGGCACTTGCAGTCTTGATTTCATATATTGACAGGTGACCTAACTTAATTTCTTCTGTGTAGTGTATAGAGAGAAGTTTTCAATATCATTCATTTTGTTTGGTGTTGAACTTTTTGGTCATTTTAATTTGGTTTTATTATTATTTTTAAATACTTTTTTCTGTATGGATTTTTGGAAATGCAATCATTTCAGCTCTATTTCCTTCTAGGAATTTGTTCAGACTGGGAAATCTAACTAAACTAACTTAATGTACTTACCCATTCTTTTTGAAGTGTTATAAGTTTCAAAATGCCTTAAGCTCAAAGTAAATCCTTCTTCTGCCAAAATAATTAAATTCACAAAATAAAAAAAAAAAATAAAGGAATCAAGTACAAGCGCTGTGGTGACACTGAAATTGGATATTATACATATTTTTCTGTCCTGAATTGCATGTCAAGATGGGCTACAAATAACTGCAAGCAATCTTCCTATGAAATTCTGGTAATCAAGTTTATTTTTTTGATGACCAGGCCCTCCGAGGGCATGATCACACCTCTCTAATACAATTTAAGTAAGCATCAGTGGAAATCCTGAAGGAAGAATTTTTTTTTTTTTTTTTTTTGTGCCTGTGTGACAGAGCTGAGTGTTCTATTCATAGACATGACTGTGGATACCTTGAAAGCATGCTGATTTTCTTGCTTATTCCTCAATAAATACAAGTATCTTTACATATAAACACCAGCACCCCCAAAAACACAATACAAAGAGATTATACACGTCAGGCATTATTTTATAGCTCTTAATGACAGTGAGGAAAACGCTAAAAGGCGGTGACGATATGGTCGATCTCACACTGACGTGTAGAGTACTGACATCTGGTGGCAAAGCTGTGTAAAACAGAAAAATGTGGCAAATCCATTTGAGAGGCTCTGATTTTAAGTAATAGCTTTCATAAGACCAATCTGTTTCTTTTCTGCTTCTGTATGCTTCGAAATTATTCTGTAGCATAGCTTAAAAACATTCAAACACTCTGTCTTTATGTATAGATATGTATATTAAAATTCAGCCCCTAAGTATCAGTCACAAGTGGGAGCGAATTAACAGGGAGTGAACAACCAAAGGATTTCAGTGGGGAACCTGACTTCCTGGCATTCCTTATCATTCTAAAAGGATTTTTTAATCTGTAGCAGGTTTTTCCACCTACTTTGGAAATGGCTTTTGTGTATAATTATTGCTGCAAAATAGTAGTGTGAATCACTACACCACCACCCCTCACTTCAAATGACACTTACTTCTGTAGTACAGAGATTTTTTTAGCATATTACAGGTAAAATTTGTAAAAATGGTATTTGTGATGCTGACTTACCTTACCTGGTGGGAAAGCAGACGCTAGCCTTTTAGAAATACTAGTCACCTTCTAGAATAAATATTTTAAATATAACTATTATTTTTAATTAATGATTAATTAATCTTTAATTTTTAATTAAACTACTGAGTGGCAAAAATAAGTAGTGACAGCTTCCAGCTATATCTAAGCCTTGTTTGGCATTGAAGTGAGAAGTTCTAAATTCCTGTGGAGCAGAGCCATGCTTGGCTCAAAAGCCATGGGATCCTGAGGCCACTCACCTTGGTGATGACCATGGCCAGGGATGTCAGCTCTGCAGACATGGAAGTTGCTCCTTAAGCTGCCTTATGTCTAGCTAGCCAAGCAGCTGTCCAGAAATAAGCTGTGTTATTACTAGAGCTTAAAATACAGAAGGGGATAGACCTGATGATATTTATGATAATTTTAGAGGCCTCAGGATTTGTCTCCTTGTCTTCACCTACTACTCCAGGAGTGTCAAATGTGACATCCTGTACTTGCTGGACCTGTCAAGGGTATCAAACACCCTGAAAAATGCAAAATGTCACCGAGTTACTAGACTTATGTGAGTCTTATGTGTCTTAATCTCCAGTGTTTTGGACAGGTACATATATCACATGTGTAGCTCTTCTCTTGATACAGCATTTCCTCTTAATACATAATTAAAATATATATCTGATTTAATAAGGAAAATAGGTAGGAATAGGGCAGAGGAAAACCTTGCCACTTCACTTTCTGGTGCCTTCCTGAAGGTGACAAAATGGAAAATATTTTTTGAAAAACACTAATTCAATTCAGCTGTGGTGTGGTTTTGTTTTGTGATGGGGTGTTGGGGTGTTTTTTGTTTCGGTGGTTTTTTTTTTTTTTCAAATTTAGGGAATCCTTTCAGGAATTAAGTCATTAGCAAAACAAAATTCTAGTAAGAGGAGCAAATCCTTTAAAAAATCCCACAAACAACTAAATTACTTACTAAATATGTAACTTTCTCAGTTCTTTCTTAATTCAATTTAACAACATATAGTCCCTCCCCTGGAAGAAAATTCCAAGCGAAATAGTGTTATTGCTGAATTTGTTCTTGATATATTTAAGTATGGGAAATGTGCCTTGTCCACTACTTAATTTTAGGAGATACATAAGTTTGTTTGTGTATACACCTCATCTGGATGACAACAGATGGCATAAATACACATTGTTTTCTTGTTTGATTGAACCAATTGTTAAGACTTATTGGAGAGCTTCCTCAGAAAAACTTTTCTCCCCCAAAACAAGAACTCCATTGTTCATAAACATGTATTTATCACTTCTTTTTCTCTTAAAAGTAGTTCATAACTGACTGCATAGTCAGTTAATCTCTAAGTCCAGAAAAGGCACCAGAATAAGTGACTAGGCAAATTCAAAGATGGAATACCTGTAGTAAAATTTCTGACTCAAGTGGAAATGTTGGCAGTGTTTAAAAGCATGTTACCTGTCAAAGAATGACTTCCCTGTTGCCCTCTCTCATCTGCCAAATGTGTGAAATATCTTCCTGCCTGCATCTCATCATTATTTCTGCAGTATCTACATTCTGGAAAGAGTCCTGGAACTTGGCTTCTGATACTAAACACGGGAAAAGGAACTGTCAGCACGTAGTCTTATAATATACTTATCTGATTTCGGTGCACTTATTTGGTGCACTACATTTTCCACAAACCAGTGCTTGTGGCAGCAGTGTCTCTCCTTAGGTGCCACACAGCCACATGCACTGCACATAAGGCTGGCAATCCTTCTGGTAGTCGGTGTGTGCCTGTCTCAGAGCCAGTGCTGAGAGAGGAGAACAAACTGTTCCCATGAACTGGAATGGATGGACATGCAAAGAGTTGATGGGAAAATAGACAAATGAGTGTTGCTAGATGCAAAGAGGATGTGATAAGGGAAAGAAATGGCAAGACAAACTGGTGACAGAGTAACAACAGAAAAGGGAGTGATTCAGAACACAATGCCATGTGGCAGGGAGCCCTTGAGAGTAGAAACAAAGCTGGAATGGGTCACACCTCAAGCACTGGACAGGATGGGAAAGTCACTGAGGTATGTGGATAATTTCCAATCTGATATGACACTACAGCACAGATCTCAAGGAGCAAGAAAGAATTTAAAACCCCCCCCCCAACATTCAAAAATATATATTGGTATTAAGAGAAATAAGTCTATTTAGCAGTACTTGGAGATCATGGACATGAGTCCAGAGAGAAAGTAGTTCTGCACAACTTACAAACTCAGCAGGACTTTGAAATAATAATAAAAAGAATAAGAAATAAGAAAATGCAGCTGTTAAGAGATATATATATATAGAATACCTCTTGACAGTAAGACATCTGAGAACATCTATAATGAGGCTGAAATACAGAGTGAAAAGAAAGATGAAAGATCTTCCTCTGTAAGTACATAACTTTGCAGTGACTCAGTCATTGAGACTGAGCAAGAAGATCCCATGAGACCAGAGAAGAGAATGAAATAAAAGTATTTCCTTCTGAATTTATTTTTGACATCAGAATTATACCAAGTAGCAAAAGGATTTTAAATATCTGACAGGATTTCACTGCCATATTTTTGAAAAATTGTGTAGAATATTATAAATATATATACATATATAGCATGAAATAAAATGAACATTCCCAAAGATAATTTCTTTCCATAAAAATGTTCTTTTACTGATGTATTTTATACTGCTGTTTGCTTTGTGTTCTGTAGTTTGCTCTACTACTCCACAATTTTGGAAATGGAAAGTATATTACTGTATTATGACTGAGTCTTCACATTTCCAAAAAACTCTTAATGTATCTCTGAACACCACAAAAGGATTTCTAGCTCCTGTAGTTTGGCTGGCACCACTTGTTTGTAGCTTTTTTGGATTTAATTAGCAGGATAACAATAGCAATTAAAAAGGATAAACCTAATAAAACCACTAATATTAAGTATGGTGCAAATGCTTCCTTTTAGGTTCAGAATGTATTATGCTTTCGTATTTCTAGTATGACATATCCTTTATGGAAAATTAATTTTTCTACACTGCTGTCCAACCAGCAGGAAACTAATGGTCTCCCAGGAAGCAGAAGCTTCTCCAACTTTCAGCCAGAACTAATGCAGATGAAGCCTCTTACATCCATCTTAAGAGTCTCTCTGATATGAGGTGAAGGACAAGGTAATATGAATACTTTTCTTCTCATATCTGCTCATTTTTAATGTAATCATCCAAATGCCCTTATCAGCCTCTGTTCTGCCCTTTAGTTTGGGTGATGGGAATTGTCTGCTGTGTCACCTCTCTGTGGAGCATTTCATTGGAAGGCAGAGGGTGGTGGTGGCTGTGCTCTGCTCCTGACAGATGAGGCTCTGCACACAGCTTTTCATGTTGGCTAGAGAGAGCTCTTAGTTTCCTTCTGCCCATTCCATCTCCATTTCTATGCAGTTTTCCAGCTCTAAGAAATGCATTTTTCATCCTATGTTTTTCTGGCAACAAGCAGAAAAATGAATGCCAAGCAACGCAAATATTGCATACGCAGCAAGTGAAAGTTATGAAAGATTGCCAAGTGTCTTGCAAGAGTTTCTGGTCTATTCCGTTCAGATTACCTGGAGGATGATAATATAGGCAGAGGGAAGTGATAACCAGAAATTAGCAAAATTCAGAAATATTGCTGTTTCAGTGTGTGTAAATTGAATATTTTAAATTCTAAAAAATAAAAAAAAAGAAGAGAAAGTCCTAAAAGAATTGATTTATGCATTATTTAAACATGTCCTTTCATATTTTATTGTAGTCTGTTTGAGGATTTCTGAAGTTGAAGCATTTTATTCAGTCATCAAATTATTTTGCCTTTCCTCACGTGAATGAAACTCGAAGTCACCAGTATCTCCTAACAGGACTGGCACAGTGCAGTGCAGATTTGCCTGTCAGAGCTGGTTGTTCCATAATGTGGTTGTTCACACAACTCTCAGAGCATTTAGGGGCTTAGCTAAGGAGATTAGGCAGGCTCACGTTGCATCTTTCCCAATGTCCTTACTTAAAGAAACAGTTTAATGTCTTAGAATTTTTAAAATAATTTGAAATTAAACAGGCCAGGTAGCTTTGAGATAAGTAAGACTAAACCAAACCAAACTATTTTATTTCAGTTTTAACCAAAAATATTTTGGGAACACTTTCTCAAATAGCAGCTTGGATTGGAGGAAACTATTTTCATGAGAGGGGTTGCTACTGTAGAAAATAACGTGTCCCACACTGTGTTTATGCTTTGCAACCCCTGGTTGTTTTTTTCCTAAAGTCTATATCCAGATCCCTTGCTGCCACCTGCTGTTGTCACACAGAGTGGCTGGAGTAGTTACCCACAGGAATTTTTAAGTCTTGTAATATTGTACTTTGTAAACAAGGAGAAAATATCCTGTATCTGATGTAGTGTTTAAGAAAGTATGGGGGAGATTTTTTTGTGAGATTGAAAAAGAATATCAAACCCAAATGACCAAACCTTCAGACTAATTTAACAGCCATATAAAAAATGGCAATAATACACAATTTTTGTTGTCCCTTTACTTATGCAAATACTCAAATGAGTAAAAAAAACAAGTGTGAGATTAGATGCCATGCCAGAATGTCAGCTGAAGGTCTATTTTGGTCTCTGCTCTACATATGCTTACATAGCTGCCACTCCCAAAATCTCTTGCTTACATACCCATGTAAAACCTCTACATAGCTGTGCTACTGAAAAATAAAAAAAAATTTTAAAAAAATTAAAAAAAAATAATAAAAAAAAGAAAAAGGCAGCTGTCAGAATCTTGCTTTAGCCACAGCGAGGATGACATACATCCTCAGCAAAGAGATGAAAGCAGGGATTTCTCCCTCACTCTGTCACAATATCAAAAGGCTGTGGATGTCTTACAGGGTGAAAGAAAAATTTATGAAAAATTTGTAACTGAGGAATTAAAAACAAGACGTTACTGTTTAAATCTGCAAAACAGAGAAGAGTTGAATAGGAATACCATAAGACCACTGGTCTCAATTATTACATGTAGTCAGAATTTCTTTCAGATTTTCTGTAGAATTTAGGCATATAAAATATACTTTTAGAAGTTTGTTGCAGGAAAAGAGAAAATAAACCCTAGGTGTTCGGTGTTATATACTAATAAAAAATAACCAAAGATCATTGATATTGTGATGCAACAGAGAAGCATTATAAGCCTAAACCCCAAGGTTTTTCTCTCCTCTGCCACCACCCCTACACCAAACACTGATGCATTGTTGAGCTCACAGGAGTGCACCAATGAATTACTTTCCATACCTGAAAATGTAACTTCAGTGTCCCATAGTAAACAGGTTTTTAATATGTTTTGCCCTTAAGATTGTGTTTTATAAGGTGAAAGGTGAACTTAAGCTCTGAATTTCTGGTTGTTCATTTTGTTTATCTGTCAATTCAGTTTGTCAAGTGATGTACTTCCAGAAAATGCTGAGACTTGTTTTTATGGGATGTTGTGCACTAGGCAAAATGGATGAGACTGTGCCAGGTTTTGTCTTAAAAAAAACCAAAACCAAAAAAACCCCCAACCAAACAAGAAACCCCCCCAAAAACAAAAAACCCCAAGCCAAACCAAACAAAAAAAACCACCCACAAAAACAAAACAAAAAACCCCCAACGAACCAAAAAACCCAAAACGAAACAAAAAAACCCTTTGGAAGTTCCTGATGAGTCCCTCAGGAAGTTTGCTGCTGTTATTTCTCCATGGTTTATTATAAAATCTATAATAATCATCCTCAGTTTCTCATGTAAAAATATTCTAATGAATTACAATACCACCTTCATTTCATTAAAATTAAGATTTTAATTTTAAATTTTAAATTTATATTATTTGTCCATGTTCCCCGTTTCTTTTTGTATGAATTATTCAATGTTTCAGTAACTGTTTGTAGAATGGATGGGATTAATGATCAGAAATACAGCTGTGTCCTACAACATCAATCCATCTTAGTTCACCTCTTGTTATCTATGTTTCAGATTTAAGTTTGGAATCACCAATCTTTGCAACAAAACCTGAATGTGAATTTTTACCTGCTGTGCTCTCCTTCCCTCACATTCTC